>OX439242.1:17091589-17584919 GCA_949319165.1 Sialis lutaria
AAAAACAAAACACCGTTCTCGAGTGATATGCACACTAACGGATAGACAGAGAGACGTTGTGATCTAAATATATTAAGTTGTACTATAAAAATGATTTTATCTTTTAATCTACATACGTATATTTAACATGAATTTCTATTGGGTATTCGTAAGGCTCCTATCATATTTACTTTTTAATATTTTTTTCCGTTAATAAGTGATATGCGATAGCATTTCTCAGGAAATGGAAGTGTCCACCGATTTCTATGCATTTTTTTAAATATCAAAGTAGATTTCCTCGACATATTTATTTCTTAATTCTTATAATTTTTTGTATTTGTGTTCAAATTTCTATGACAAATTGAAGTTTAATGCCTGAAATACAACTAAAAAAATTTGAATTTTAGATTTGATTAAAATTATGTTTATTTTATAGAAAATGACGTGAAAAGTTGAAATTTTCAAACCGCAGGTCTGTATCTATCAACGTTCACGAGATATGGCCTCTCAAAGTTTTAGTTTTTTCCAAATTTTGGAGAAAAATGACTATAACTTTTGAAAGTGAAGTCGGATTTGATTTTTGTCGACAAATTTGGAATCAGCGTGTCAAAATCTATATATTGACATGTATAATACTTTAAAATTGGAAAAATTTTTTTTGCTGAAAATTGAAATTTTTCCTAGGAGTATACCTTAAAAAAATGCCGATTTTTGATCAATTTTTTTTGTCGAATTTTTAAGTGTCATATATGTAATTGCATAGATTTTGGTACGCTGATTTCAAATCCGTCGATAAAAATCAAATCCGACCACACGTTAAAAAGTTACGACCATTTTTATCAAAAATTTTGAAAAAACTAAAACTTTGAGAGGCCATATCTCGAGAACGTTATGAGATACAGACCTGCGGTTTGAAAATTTCAACTTTTCACGTCATTTTCTATAAAATAAACATACTTTCAATCAAATCTAAAATTCAAAATTTTTCAGTCATATTTCATGCATCAATCTTCGATTTACCATAGAAATATTAACACAGCACACACAAAAATAAGAAGAAGAATCTAAATTTACTATATAATCAATAGTTTTAACTATTTTCTTTGTAATTTGTGATTTAAACCAGAGTTTATTAGGTAATTTCATTGAAACCGAGATATTTATGATTTTGTATAATGAATTAAAAGTAATACAAAAGAAAATTTTATAATTCACCCCCTGTCACTTATGGAATGTTGTAATTATTTTTGAAATTCACGTGAGCGAAGCCGCGGGTATCAGCTAGTTTCATAATACACAGGAGTTTTATATCAAAGTATGTATAATACCTCTCTTACATTAGGTGTTATAGTGTTTTATTTTATGCAAAGAAAACTAAATAAAATGATTAAAAGCTTTATAATCTAACACGACAACATAATGATCATACCTCTCCCCATTTCCAGCCAAACACTCAACTCTTTGGTGGACAAAAGAGTATCAGTTTCATAGATATCGGTGTAATAAAATAACAAAAATAAAATAAAAATAATCCACTGACGGTGGCGTTAGAGTAACTCAATTGCCGTCGATCGTAGACGGCGTTGTCGACCACAAACTACTCGATCTGTAACGCTTCCAGCACTTACTGTAACACCAGCGGTAACCAACATTTTGTAACTCGCAAAATTTATTTTATTTTATTTCGAGAATATAATTTTTTTATGTATGTTCGGGCATAACCCCCACAAATATGTACCGATTTAGACGATTTTTGTTTATTTCAAAGAGTATACTCCCGAGATGATCCCATATAAATTTTATCATAATCTGACTATAGACTTTGAAGATACGAAACTTAAAAAGACAACTTTAACAGTTTTTGAAGTTGGCGTCAATTAGGAAATAAAAGAAAAAGAAAAGAAAACCGACTTCAAAAACTGTTAAATTTAATTTTTATATAATTTCCAGTGTTTTCACCTTTTTACTGGCTATTTCAGCACGTTTATGAAATAAGTGCCCCTTACAATACAAGTCTTATCAAAAATGGTGAGATAATACTCACTTTTTAAACGATAATTTATTAAACCCCTTATCCGATTAGCACCAAAATCAATAGGTCTGGAGTACCTACTCCCTAAGACAAATATTTTCCCCAAAAATAATTCAAATCGGTGCATATTTACAGTAGTTATCGAAAGAAAATTCTCTATCCAGACAAATCAACTTTTCTTTACGTTTTGAAGTTAGTACAATCAGAGTCTGCTCTTATCCCGGACACGATTTTTCAACGGTATTACAATACTTCCATTTCTTTGAACATGCATATTACTTGAGCCAAGTAAAGCTTTTTTTGTATATAACGAAAACAATATTTTCTTAAGATAAGAAATATATTCTTAAACCAACTATAGTATTCTTGAACGAAGGAATAACGTAGTTGGATTAAGAATACTTTTCTTATATTAAGAAAATATTGTTTTCGTTATATACAAAACAAGATTTTTTTGGTTCAATACAGTTTTTTTTTGTATGTGGAAGTAAAATATACATAAATTATAACGACATAATTTTTCATGCGCGTATGAATCAGAAAACATCTTGGCCAAGTCCCGAGGTGTTGGGGACCGCTTACTTAGAGTAAACAGAGAGTACTGGAAGGAACAATAAACTAAAATACTTGGTAATAAATAAAATATATCAGTTTGCTCTTGGTTGGTTTGATGTGTGCGATAGCGCCGCGCCGCGGGACGCTCACGGGTGTCTCTGATTATTTGTACAAGGGGGGAAATGGGCACTATTGTTTATTGTTGCATTGTGATCTATTGAAGAATACTCAGGGATATTATAATTGCTAGGTACTTTAAAGTAAACGTATGTATTTTAAGAAGATAAATAAATTTGGTGTTATTTATTACTTACAAATACAGAATAAAAATAATTATTTTTGTAATTTAAAAAAAAACCCGCATAAAAAACTGTTTTCTATAAAAATAAGATAAAACTTATAATAAATGTGCCATAATAGTAACAAAAAATAATAATTAGCTTATAATCAGATTACTTGTTACTTATTGCAAAGTTCTTAAAAACAATAATAGGGTTCGTTGTCTTTTAATTTGTAGTAATGAATGAATAATATAAGGTGACATAGTTCAGATCCATGATCCAATACAGTTCATTTGTTTTATACTGTGACGTAATTGACAAGAGTTTTTTCTATTAAGAAATTTGTGACAAACGGAATTTAAATAAATAAAGGACCAACACTGTTTTTTTCTTTGATTTAATTTATCGATCAATTATTTTGAAGATCAACACACATGTAATACGTCATCGACAAGAAATTTATTTCAAATGGCGACTGTCAAAATATCCACAGCAGATCTTGTATTATTGTATCATGTTTCAGATCCAAATAAAGATATTTTAATTATTTTTTTGTATGTTCTCCCACAGTTAAATATTTGACTCTGGAGTATGTTTAAGAAAATTCAAAAAGGATTTTCGAGAAAAAAAATCAAGATTGGGAAAAATTAGTAAAAATAAATATCCGAAAGATATAAAACTTGGTGAAACACTTCTTCAAATAGAAATGCATAAAAAAATAACTTAAATAAGCGCGATTCCCCTTCTTATCAGACTACGACCTAACTTAAGGCCACTATTACATTTATCAAAGAAATATTACAGTGTAATTAGTCAACTTTGAAATATTTTTGTTTATATTGTTTCTATCATCACAGATACTGACAGTGTCCTATATTTGATTGCAGATTTCTGACAGAACTTTGACATATTTCTTTGATAGGCGTCCTAAATTAATATAAGATAGTCTTATATCAAAGTTATATGTAACAATATGAAAGCTCGACGCCATTGTATTTAGGGTTACATTTCGAAAGGACAATCAGACATCGCACTGTGGTCGTTAGTTCGCCGCAGAGGGTCTTTGTGGGGGTGCATCAGTAGTAGCCCGCGGCGTGGGTGGATAGGACAACCCCACACACACCCACACCTTCGCAACGACACACAGGGTCGACCTCACCTGCAGCGTTTGGTATTCACAACTATCAATAGTATAGTGAACTATAGTATAATATACAACAGTAGGTATGTGATTTAAATTGATGGGTCTACAGAATAACGGTTTAGAAAAATGATTTTAGGTATTGGATTAGTTCGATAAATTAATTCGTTTTTGATTTGAAAAAAATTCATGATGTTGCCCCTATGAATACAATTCAAGGTGAAAACCATTTTTGAATCCATAAATAACTTCCTTATAGTATCTAGTTAAACAGTGAATTTTTTGAGATTTTTTATTAATCGTTAAATTCCTTCTTACAGCTGATCGGGGCATATAGCGACATATTTCAAAAATTACATTTTAGTCATGTGATTTTCGACGACCATCACACAAAAACTATTAACTTTAGAAATATGAAATTTCATTCTCTATCAAACAGGTCCAGTTCACTTTTGCTCTAACTCACATCGTTTTCGCTGCATCGATGATTTAAACATAAGCGGAGTTTTTTTGTTTTTATTTTTTTTTTGTATATTTCCCGAGGGCCTACAACCTTGCAAAATCAATATTTTATTAAGGAGATTATTACCCATCGATTGGCACTAAAATTATCCTGGCAAATATTTTTTCAATCTAAATATCTAATTTGATTGGTCTATAGAATCTCATTGATATGGTAAAGAAATTTTTTTAAGTGAAACTTCATAAGCGAGCTAGTGAATTAGAATGATCTATACATTCTATATGTCTTAAAATACGACATGTTTTCAATATGATATGCTAATGCATGAGAGAGGGAGATGAGTAAATGTATAAGAGAAAGATAGATGAATACGTACAGGTCAGTTTAAGTCGGTGTCAAGCTACGTGTTTTGTATACGGTTTATGCATCAAAATAATACGGTTGATTATTAATTTAATATCCGATATTACAGCCTAGCTAATAAAATTTGCTACCTTGCAAACACTTTTAAACGGGGTATCAAACTTATATGACAGCTCCCTTCGAATTTTGACAGATAGTTGCATGTGCAGTAAGTTGGTTCTTACCTTTTTTACTCAAGGTTAGTAAATATAATTAATATATGTATATCTTTGTTTTTACTTACTATGCATGCAACTATCTGTCAATAACTCCAAGAGAACTGTCATATAAGTTTGATACCCTATTTGAGAGTGTTTGCAAACTTGCAAATATTTGTTAGCTAGGCTGTAACCACTGAAACGTTTAGCTTTATTTATTTAATTCGTATGATTAATGAAAACAAAAGAAGTTTCACTACAACCATGCGTTTATGTGGGTTTTATTTTTTTATTTTTATCAATGCATTTTCTTATGATGAAATAAGAATTTTAATGATATTTTGTTTTTGATAGGTATTTTAATAATGTATTATAAATTTCAATTATTTTGTCAAGATCGAAAATGGATATGACTTTTACAATATCCTTCCGAAATACTTAAAAAAATTGCTTCCATTAAAAACAATATCTCATTTTATTCGTGCATTTTCATATAACGTCTCTTTTTCATCTCAAAGCAAAAGGATATAAAGTATCTTCCCTAACGAGACTTACACACTCCAACAGACAATGTGTGTGTGTATGCGTGTATACATGTAATGTATATGCACTAGGGTTGACAAATCCATCAGAAAATAACATCAACAAAAAAAAACTACAGGTTGAAAGGTTTACTTGAGCCAAGTAAACCTTGTTTTGTATATAACGAAAACAATATTTTCTTAAGATAAGAAATATATTCTTAAACCAACTATAGTATTCTTGGACGAAAAAATAATGTAGTTGGATTAATAGTACTTTTCTTATATTAAGAAAATATTGTTTTCGTTATATACAAAACAAGATTTTCTTGGTCCAATACAGTTTTTTGTGTGAGTAATTTTCGGTTATGGAGAACAAAAATTACCTCGTCAATTTAAAAATAAATAATTATAATTGATTATACCACTATAATATTGTATCTGATGCTCAGTATTATAATAATTTAGTCCAGACCAGTAATCGGTAAAATTTCATAACAGAAGAATCAAATATCGAAAATTTCGAGAGCCATACATATATTTTTACAAATTAGATCAATTTAAAGTAATCTGATAACAAATTATATATAACATAACTTATATATTTATTAAATTATAAAAAATTCACTGAATTTTTCTATTTCCTTAGAAAGCTTTTGTACCTACGTCCGATATGTAACCAGTCATTTTTTTTTTAATTAAAGCACGGCTCACAAGTTCGTATCAGTAATTTGGTTTCCTAATTTACTTTTAAAGAGATTATTCAAAAAGCCCCCTTTTACCGACATTAGGTCTTAACTAGAACCAAACTAAAATCTTTCTGTGACGTCTCTTCTGAAGTTGGTGTACCATCCACCACTGATTGACACCCCTACACATATATATTATGTGCGTGCATGTATCAGTACGTAACCCATTCGCGTATACAGAAACAGAGAGAGAGAGAAAGAGAGAGTATAAAGTCGTTTGCACGAATTAAACATCCATTATCATGTAATTGTGTGCACATATCCAATGAATTAGCGGCCCGTTCGCTATCGGATATCTACCCCCTCTTCCCGCCCCCAAAACCCCCCCTCGACTCCTTATCACAGCGCGCCTGTGATGACTTGTTCTACGCGTTATTTATTGGTTACGTGTTGTCTTTGTCTCTTCTTCCACTTCTTCTTATGTTACATTGACATGTGCGTGCTTTCCAAATGGTATATTCTATTGGTTTTACGAATTCTTCTAACAATAAGTAAAATTAAAAATAGATGTTTTATTGCACAAACGCTTATTAAGAAACTTAACGGAGGATTAAGAGGAATTCTCCGGTAATTATCTGTTTAACGCCCGATTAACGCGCGGTCAGTTAATATTTTCACACATACTAAAAGATTTCTAATAGTCATTGACATGAACCGGAAAGATCTAGAAAAATTTTGAAATTGTATCTTTCAGATATGGAGTGGAAGTAAAAACAAATACATATAAGTAAAAAGTTTAGGTACTTGTTTCATGTTGTAGTTTATACAGCGTACTCTTTTTATCTATGCACCTCTGTACAATGTTTAAAAAAATGTAAGCAGTATTTTTTTTATACTTTCCAGTAAAAATCTTCTGAAAATATCATAAATTGAATTATGTTATTTCTGAGTTCTAAAATCCTGAGAGGTGTCAAATCAACATTAAATTGTTCTTAACTACTTAACGCGCATGCGTCAAGGTTATTCATATAAACTATACCATTCATTACAACTGCACCTCGCAGATAGCATTAACTTATTGTTAGCTTTTACTAGAGAAAAAATCTCTGTATATAAAAATGAATGTTCGTTTGAGACTCGGAAATTACTGAACCGATTTCAATGCGATTTTCACCAATAGTTAGATAATTTTTCTGTGTATATTCGTGGCTATTAATATTTTATAAAAACTAAGATTTAACATCAAAAGACTAAAAAAAATCTTTATCAAGTCGTGTTTTGTTTTCATGATGTCACATATAGCATACAAATGTTTATTTTATTTATATAAAAACATAGTAGCCATGGAACACAGAATTCTATAATTTTGTGGGTATGATCCCGGGTAACACCGGGTTCAATGCGCTAGTTCTTTATAATACCGGACATATAGAAATATACATTGTAAAACATCATATCAATAAAAATTGAAAAGTGTTGTATTACAAATAGCATCAAGTTGATTTATACCATATAATAAAATGTATTCTCTGAACACGAAATAATTTAGTATCAATTACACCTGATTATCAATGAGTATGGAAATAAAACGTAAATCTTTGGTCTTTTAAAACGACATTGATGACATGTTAATACTCGAATAAACACATACTTTTTACTGCTTTAATGTCAGAAATGGACATATTCAGATAACAAAAGGTGTAAGGCATATGCATACATACTTTCCAATATGCATTATTTAATTTATTGTACATTAAATGTTTATTTATTTGATATTTGTTGTCTAGTGGTAATGTTAAGGAAAATTGACATCATACAAAAATAATGAGAGATTTTGATGAAACTTTTAAAAATAACAAGACATTTATATTCAATAAATTATTGCAAAATTTCAAGGAGAATAGTTTAAGATATATTAAATAAAGAAATTAACATGCGTTTTTAAGAGAACTGCATAATTTCGAGACATGACAGGACTTTTCAAAGTGATGTGACAGAGAGAATTTGATGAAAAATTGAGTAAACATTCTTTATTCATTTGCAAAGATATCTGTAAGTTTTTAGAATGATTAGGAACTACGTTTTTTTAATAAAAAAAGGTAAGTGTGTGAAAAGAATAGAGCGAGACGCATCTAAGTGATTTTGTATTGCTGTAGAGAGAAACACACTATGTTTATCTACAGGTGCAAACCCGCAACGTTTCCCGCATTGCCTACCCCGCACCTTATAGTGTTTACCTTCTTATATTCCTTTAATTGTTTCCATATTAAATAAAAATCAATCAAGTGTCTTTACTTTAAAAAAATCAGGATCATTTTTTCCAATATACTTATGTCCAGTTTCAATAATAACAGTTAATTATAGTAGCAAGTTACCTGAAATTGTACGAGAATTATAGATTTAATCAACCAGCTATAACTATTATTACTGAAACCGGGCATTATACAAGCTACTGCTTTGACAAGATTTTTATAGATTTCGATATGAAAAAAAGCTTGTAAAAAGACTACAAATTCTCAGTTGGTCAATTTTAAAAATTGTTTAAATCGCAAGAAGAAAACCCATACAGGAAGAAAAATCGAACGAAGAATCGCGTTGTCCCAACCGATACATCAGCACGTCACATTATCGGCCGGTATCGAAACAGACGACCAGTCCCGTCGGTAATGCAGATACCTAAGTGTTATTGTTGACGACACGCAATATGAAAACGGCCTGTTCACATGAGCTTATATTTTTATAGGTAATTGTTTTAATGGAATATTAAAAATAACGACGTCACCCACTTGTTGAATGCTTGTCAATTGATTATTTCTCAGGGCCACAATTCTTGTGATGTAATTTTAATTCGATAAAACGTGTTCGATTGTCTATAAGTGATTGTTTTGGAGAAGATTTTGTTTTTTTAATGTTTTGTTCGGTTTTATTTTAGTAGGTACAATACAATAAGCGGTCAATGCACTGTGTCAAACATAAATCACCAAATAAACAAGGAAAGGTGCAAAAGGTGCCCCCAAGAAGAATGATAATCTAAATTGTATTGATAATTATTAACCTCTCAAAACAGACTAGCGAAATTTGGCCTAAAGAACAAGAATGAATAATATGTTATAACAACCCTTAAGAAGTTAAATTAAATTTAATGAAAATTAATAGATGTACACAGTGGCGGATTTGCCATAAGGCCCAGTAGGCCCGGGCCTAGGGCGGCCAGATATTAAGGGCAGCAAATCGTGCCAAAAAAAATCACTGGTGATAACAAGATTAACAAGAAATAACCTAAGTATCTTAATATTTTAAAGGCTCGCGTAGCGTATGATTATAATCTTCCTAAATCACTATTTTTGCGTATCAAAGTATACATAATTTCGTACATCGTACATATAAAATATGTACACCCGCCAGTAACTGTACAGAAGAAAGATTGTTTTCTTGTTTGCGCAAAGTTAAAAACTATTTACGCACAACAATGACGGAGTAGAGGTTAAACGATCTTGCTTTGCTTAACATTATAGAAGCTGATTTTTTAAGCAAATTGGATTGCGAACATTTAATTAATGATTTTGCTGCGCTTAAGTGCAGACGAGTTTTGTAACACATTGTAAAACATTTATTTTATTAAAAACAAAACCTAAAACCGTTTTAAATGTTTTATTTAAATGTCCAATCATCCCTGAAACCTCGGAAAATATTATAAACTAGCATTATAAGCTAGCTTTTAGTTAAACAATTTCCTGAATCAATTAAAAGTGGGAATAAAGTAAATTCATGAATTATGTATCTAGTCTATAATGATGGGTGCTGAAAAAGGGGCGGCACAAGGCCTGGGGCCTAGAGCGGCTAGGACTGCAAATCCGCCAGTGGATGTACATATGTAATTGATATTTAAATTTACGAAACCCCTTTTTTTACTTTTTAAATATTTATTTCGAAGTTCCTTTCCAAAGTTTGCCATATTTAACATTATACCTATAAACATTTACTAATTTTGGTTCGCTTTCTGGATCAAACATAACATACTTTGAAGATTTGCCAATCTCTTTTCGGCTATTTAACTAACACTTTTTTGTTTATCGTATTTTGAGTCAAACTAATTATATATGTAAAATAAATTATGGCAGAATTTTTTTCTGAAATAATTTTCAGAAGAAAATTTAATATTATTAATTTTTTGATTCGATCTCAGCAGAAATAATTAATTTATAGCCATATAGGGCCAATACAGTCAGTATGTAGTACTAGACACTCGAAAAATTTGCATGTGTCGAATTATCTACGAGAAATTGAAAATTATGTAGCTTTGACCCATATATATTCGAAATTAGTTGTCAATTGAACTTTTGGATGAATTTATCATTAAAAATAATAAGCGTGCAAATTTTTTCGCCTTATCTAAGGATTAATTAATGTAATTTGATATAAATGAATCAGATTTTATTAATAAAAAACCCTCTCTAACTCCCCCCCCCCACTTTTTTATTCGACACTCGAAATGTATATATTTTGCAATAAATATAAAAAGCCCCTCTTTCTAATAATTGAAACAATATATTAAAAGACTATTTTATAAAAAAAATTATTAATTACATACTTACTAATATGCTGCATATCGAAAAAGTAATGTTTATTCTTACCTGAAACAAAATAAAGAAGTATATTAACATTAATTTACAGGAAACAACCTAACAAATAAATTTAAACAATCACGCGTCAAAAAACTGGGCCAAACTACAAGAATTCTATTTAAAAAAACACATATACACGTTGAACATATTATCTTAAGTATATTACACTAAGAACATATTATTATCATTAAACCTTATGTATATTACAGTTGCATTGTGTAAATACAATGAGCCCATGACCTTTTATTTAACTTATGGCTGCATAACGCGCAAATAACATGTGGGGCTTACTTAAAAAGTCGACACTAATGAACTCAGAAGAAATATCGAGAGTTATATTTTGTTTCTACTACGACAAGGACGTATGGGATCCTGGCATGCAACTTTTCCATAACGGAAAATGGGATATAACTACAATACAGTTATTTGAAGGTGAAGCTATTTTGATGATTTTTTTTTGTTAGAAAATTTGTATAAATATTAGCCATGTATTTACTTAATTAATTTTATAGATTTTTAACAGATTTTCAAAAAGAAGAAGATTCTTAATTTGGGTGTTTATATTTTTTTGTATGTTTGAGCATAACTCTGACAAGCATGCACCGATTTGGATGATTTTTTGTTTGTTTGAAAAAGTATACTCTAGAAGTGATCGTATGCAAAAAAATAAGAAGGAAAAATAATTTTAAAAAACCTTAAAAATATTTTTAATAAACAAAAAGAAAATCGACTTCAAAAACTGTTAAAGGACCCCGCAGAATCCTTATGGGAAAGAGGTTTCGGTCAAACTCTTTGAAACTTTGGATTCTGATAGTCCTTGATAAGTAGATTAAAAGTGTCAATGGGCACTAAGTCCTAAAAACTCAAACTTTTAAGATATAGCCCTCTAAAGTTGAGGATCATGCTCGCCTTTAATTTACAATAAAAAAATTTGTAGAACCTTAATTGTATGTGTTCCCAAAGATTTATATACCTAATCGATTGTCACCATAAAAAAGTAAACTTTTAAATTCTTTAGCCAATGGCAATACTTAAATCTTATTATTACGTTTTTTTTTATAATAAACCGATTTTTTATTATAAAACAATTGGATTTGTTTATAATTAAAAAAACGAAACAATAAGATTAAAGTGTTGTCATTTCTCAATGAATTGAAAAGTTGACTTTTTTATGGTGACAATCGATTATAGATGTCTTTGGGAACACATAAAAAAAGTTGAGCGAAATTTAAGGTTCTACAAAAATAAAAATATTGTAAATTAAAGACAATCATGATCCCCAACTTCAGAAGGCTATATCTTAAAAGTTTGAGTTTTTAGGACTTAGTGCCCATTGACACTTTTGATCTACTCATCAAGGACTATCATAATCCAAAGTTTCAAAGAGTTTAATAAGGATTCTGCGGGTTCCTTTAATTATTAAGTATACTTTAGAGTGTTTTTAGTTTTTTTCTTTTTAAATTTTCCGAAATTCAACTCCTAAAGAGAGGAGAAGGGTATCAATCTATTTTTTTTACTAAATATACAAGTGCAAATAGTGATTTTTAAAAATTTATCCCTAATAAAGATAAAAAATTGTCTGAAAACTTATTCGATAGTAGAATTGCCTTTAATTATAATCGTATATAAATATTTAAGCTAGAGCCTTTTTTTGAAAATTATTAATCAGAAAACAAAGTAAACGTCCAATTAACATAATGACAGCTCTTCGTATAAAGAGTATAATGAAAATTCTCTAATTAGAGGCCACTTTGATCTTAAATATCCGTTATAATGCAATATTGTCCACACCGTCCGGCAACAGCTGGAAAAACAAATGACTTCACATTGAAATAAATTAACAAGCTTTGACGAGAAACAAAAGAGATACAGAACAAAGGGTAAGTTTATAAACAGAGTATTAAAAACTTGAATGCATTTTAGACTTATGTACATTACAAACGGATTGGTATTTAACAGTTTAACTGAATAACAACGACATTATCTTCTAAATAATGTAACTTCGTCTACAGTGACTTAAATATTAAAGTTAGATATACGATATTTTCTAAGCAAATGTCGTACGATGAATTTATAACACATAGCAAATTTACAAAGACAATTTTATGTAGATGTTATAAAAAAATTATTAAAATGGAATTTGAAGCTGAAATCATATGCTTTCGAATAACATAAACAGATTTTCCTTAAAAAATTGTTTAACCCCATGCAAGCTTTCAAAATATGAACAAAAAATTGAATTTTTTGTTTGCTTTCCTGAAAAATTAATACAATTTCAAATTGTGAAAAGCATTAAATAGAAAATATTTTATTTATGTATTTACTAGCTATTACCAGTATATCATGTATATGGTTAAAGTGGAATTTAAGTTAAGTAGGAGCTGTCACCCAGAGAGAAGAAGAAAAAGAAGAAAGTTAGGTAGGTAAAGCAGATTTCTATTATATTCGATAAAACAGGTCACTCGTACTAATGTCGTTTATATCCATTTATTTCTAATACAATTTTTTTAATTTTTAATACATTTTTCGGGGTAGAGTTTAAGGATATAAGGTAACAAATGTCCTTCGCCAGGATGCAAGCTATTTTCCTGCCAAATTTAATCAAGATTGATTCAGCGGTTTAACCGTGAAAAAGTAACAAACAAACAGACAGACAGACACACATACTTTCGCATTTATAATATTAGTATGTTGGATTAACATTTTTTTTAGCTATGAACACTGCCCATTTTTTCCTATGAATTTTTGTAGTTACATATGTACATTATTGTAGGTACATAGATAAAATTCTAGGGATAGTTATAATTACAGATATAGTAAATGTTAACGAAAAACATATTTTGTTTGCAATATATTTTCATTTTTAGCTCAGGTTGACGGAATATCTTTCAACGCAAACTTACACCGAATCCATAACTCTATACGAAAATAACCCATTTTTTGTTTACTCTTCGAAAATATAACACACTTTTTAGCTAGTTATGTATTCAGGTGACAGAGATGTGTGAAAAAGTGACAAGACTCTGACGGAGGCAGAATACCAATGTCATCATCACGGCGGGGGGCGGAGCGCTGACGGAGGTGCCGAGAACAGGGGGGGGGAGTAAAAAGGACACACATGTTTGTTATCTATCTCACCGTGACAAGATAGATATACCTCTATGGCTTTTTATGGAAAAGAAAACTGACGTTGATGGTGTATTAATATATCGAAGAATATTTATTTTTTGCAGTTAGTTAAAAATTAAAGGGGCTAGTTATGAATAACCAAAACTAACCGAAAAATGGATAGTTTAGACCATAAATTCCCAATGGTGATAAGGTGGACCTCTTGGGAGTCTATGGAAGCTTAAAAAAGGTCTATAATATTCCAGGGGTCTATTATCGATGATAAATTTTGAAAAAATTTTCCAGTTGCAATTACATTTTTTTGCTTTCTACAAAAATATATAGAAAATCATTCTTTTAAAAGGTTGGGAACCCCTTGTTTAGTCTTACACGTATTTCAAAAAAAATTTGTATTTAATAAAAATAAAATTAAAGTATACATTTGCTCGGGTAGATTTCATTGAATGAAATTGATATTTTCTATGAATATAATTTAAAAAAAATATTATACTAAGCAAAAAATAGATATGTTGCAGTACCCCTAGCCTGCTTCTGTATACGCCATTGACTACAGTATCAAGTCTCAATGAACCGGAACACAACACATGCATTTATATGAACCGCAATGAAGGGTGTAAACCGTCACAAAAACTTAACATTCAATGACAAATGCATAAACATTTAACATTGTTTAAAACAAAACGGTATATCATACAGGACCGTATTAAACCAGCAAATTTAAATTACTGATTCTGATTCTCTTTTTCCAATTTTAGATTTATTTACAGTGAAAATTGTATTCTAAAAATTATTTTTTTTATATTCAACCGTCCTTTTAATTTGAACATATTAAAATATATACAAAAGATGGACAAGTGCAAGTAAAACTTGCGCCCTGAGGGTTCCGTACTGTTATAAAAAATTTAATTATTGACAATAGTTAGAGATTTAGACAATGTATGCGGTTTTTAGGGTTCCGTAGAAAACTAGGAACCCTTATAGTTTCTCCATGTCCGTCCGTCTTCAAAAATTTTGAGATAATAAGATGAAATTTAGCATACGGTCGTAGATTAATGACCCAAAAACAGAAATGATAAGATTTTTGAAAATAAAATTTTTTAGACCCCCCTTTAATAAAATGAAAAGTGTTTTAAAAAAAAAAATTCACCTACACCATTGAGTGGGGTGTCGTTAGAAAGGTCTCATAAAATGCAACAAAAAATGTAACAAAATTTTTTAATTTTAACCCTTCGATCACGATGTATTTTCTCTCCAAAGTCATTAAAAAAGCGTCCCCCCCCCTCTATTTTCGAAACTATCAATTAAAAAATTCTGAAAAAATTCCAGAACGTAGATTTTAATTAGTACTTTCACTGAAAATTATAACGAACATTGTCAAAAATATTTTGGACCCCCCTTTCATAGACTGAAAATTGAACTTATATTTTTTCCCCACTTACCCTATTGAGTGGGGTGTCATTTAATAGGTCTCGTAAAATGTAATAAAAAACGTCAAATAACTTTTTGATTTTAACCCTTCAGTCGCGATATATTTGCGATATATAAATGTGAACTCACATTTTTTTCATTTACCCCATTGAGTGGGGTGTCATTTGATAGGTCTCCTAAAATGCAATAATAAAAGTCAAATGAATTTTTGATTTTAACCCTTCAGTCACGAAAATTTTGAAAAATACTTTTTATAAATCGTAGTGAGAATGAGTACGGAACCCTATCATGTGCGTGCCCAACACGCACTTGCCCGTTTTTTTTTTTTTTTACTTGTGCTATGAGGCAAAATTTCAAGATCTTATCAAAGGTATCAAACGGCCATATCTTTTTATTGCATTTGGTTAGAAACTTGATTTTTTACAGGACTATGGGGCTATAGACCCTAGTATTTATTATTAAATTCAACTTGATACATCTAGCCATTCCAGAGAAAAAAGATCTTGATGGAAAGACAGACGGACAACAAAGTGATCGAGACCCTAAAAATTCCCGTCTCATCGAATTTTTAAGAGGTCTGTATTTATTTGTAATCCACCCCTGGTAAAAAGTCGCCGCTTGTGCGTGTATTTGTTTTTTGTGCCGCCTCTTAACACGAGCCACATGGCGCGCTGGATACTAAAAAGCGCGGGCTATTTGAAACATGCGCTCCGACAATAACTCTTGCGCATTGTCACAAGATGGACACACTAGCGGCGATGACTGATCGCACACTGCGATATTTTTTTGTATGTCGATTATTCTTATTATGCATCCGAATGGGCAGACATAATTTATTAATGTGTAGATAGTGTTTTTTTTTTACGTATGATTAATATCGGCAAATTGTAATATTTTAAATTACAAGTTTGTGGTTAAAATTCTAAACGAAAGTTCATGGTATACGCCATATGAATGCGAATGTCTGTCTGTCTGTTGCCATTTCATGGATAACCACTGAACCGATCTTGATGAAATATGGCAGGAAGATAGCTTACATCCTAAGGAAGAGCATAGGCCACTTTGTATTCCAAAAAAGTTATGAATTATACAATTACTTAAAAATGGGCATCTGACATTTCTATACGCGACTTGTTTTTTTCGACTATAACAGAAATCTGTATTATCTTCTTTTATTTATGCTTCTTCATCTTATCCTTTTAATATATTAATGATTTAAACGAGTTACGGGTTATAGCTAATTAATCATTAATATGCGGTTTATACACAGAAACTAACAAAAAATTAATAAATTTTTATTTTATTGAATTAAATAATATGTGAAGTATATACTTTTCTGACGAAAAAACATAGAATAGTTGATTTAAAATGTGCATTTAATAAATATTTTTGTAATTTAATAGATTATAGAATGTCCTATTTATTTAATAAAATACTTTCAAAAATCTTGCCTCAAAAAGGCAACCAGAAAAAATACGAACTGTTTTCGTTAAATTGTTTGAACAAATTTAATAAATATTCTAGACCAGTGTTTCTCAAACTAAACTGTTCTACGAACCCAATCTATATTTACATATAATTTAATTTTCCATCTTGAAACTTTATGCGGACGTATAATAATATCTGGTCCGTAGTACAATATTATTTTAGAAACACTGTTGTATAAGATTTACTCTTTGTTTCTGTTGCAGATGGAAACTTTAATTAAGTCGGTGAAAAACTAACATAAATTCAACGCCAGTGTCTCGAATAACACTTTATTATGCGCGTAAAAATAATTTATAGACCGATTATTATTCATAATATTATGTTCAGTTTGGAATTTATTATGAAAAATAAAATAATATGATATTCAATATTAACCACATAGACTGACTACATTTAATCGATATTTTTATTTTGATATCACATTAGGGAAATGTATTTTTCAAAATATAAAGGAACTAAATGATAAAATTAAAACCGATTTTGATGCAACTTTCATACAAGAAAAAATAAGATCTAATAATTAGTTTAGGCTAGATATCATCAGAAATCAGGTGCGTATACAAGCGTGGGGAGTCAATGGGTCATGAAATAAATACACTAGATATAATGAGGAAATTTTAAAGTTATTAAAAATAGTCAAATAAACACTGTTTAAGTTTATATCACAACACAGAAAAAATAATGTGTCTATGTTTCAAAAAATGTGACCAATGTAAAAAATCCGTGATCGATTTGGCTCCGATAGAAGTTGTTTGTTAATATGATAATTTTTTACCAATATGGAATTATCGACGATTATCTTATTGATAAATGTATATTATTACTAACAATGTTCTTAGTATCATGGTGAAAATTTTTTTTCGTATTGAAAACATATATTTTAAATACAAAAAAATACTATCGAAAATTGCACATTCACTAGTTGGGTGGTGTAAAAAATATTCACACTGATAAATATTTATTAATACAACCATTATGTTTAATCTATTTGAAAGTTTCGTTAGTTGGTGTAATAAATTATTTATTAATTTGACAAATGAAATGATTTTTAGATAAACATGAAGATATATTTTTCAAATGAATAAAATATCCTCAATAAGATTTTTCTTTATTATTATATTGAGGAAATATTGTTATATTAACAAGATAAATTTATAAAACAGAAAAAAATATTATAATATGCAAAAAGAAGTCGAGGGGGAAAACTAGTTAAATGTACCCTAAGTTTAAGAATTAAAGTTGATATTTTTGTCTCAAAGAGCACGGATTTGTTTGATAAACATATTAGGGTACAACAGACATTATTTAAAATAAGAATGTCAAACATTTACTACACACAATAAAACAAATCGATTTTTAAGTCACAACACCAAATCCCTAATGAATTTATTGAGCGAACAATTTCTATTTTGGTAAAAGCTTGTCGGAGAGCATTTTTATCACATCTCCCCTCTCGCTCGTTCTTAGATGGTTCTAAACGAAATAAACTGAATGGTAAATATAATTTAAACAAGAACAGCGGAAGACATTTCGAGCATTCTAATTAGAAGAGATTGAAGAAGTATTTAATTTTATTATTTGTGTACATCGTCATTTCTAGACGAGAGTTTATTAATGAAAGCGCGGCTAGGAAAAATGTCAGATCAATTTCATTAGCTATACATATTTAAATTTGTTAATTACATGCATTTATATCTAAAGGTTTTAATTAATAGGCACGGCTGACTCGAAATGGTTTGGATAATTTAAGAAAAAAAGTGCTTTAGATTTATTGTGTTATATATTTTATATATAAAAGTTATATTTTATATTCTTTAACAGGTTGACTGCCAGATGATATACGCGTGTCTGGACGATAGGGTCAATGAGTCACCGGTGATACATTATAAAAGAAATATACTGGACTGTGAATATATTTATAACATTTGAGGATAGTTTACATTTTTTTAAATTCTTTTAGTATCTTGAACTAAATTGTTTAAAATTTATAAAAATCAGATAAAACTTAGTGCTGTATCAAAATAAAATAAATATACTAAATAGCGAACCAATAATAGAACTCAGTTTTAAAAATAAAAATTATTTGAGAGGAGGAGTTCGGGTAACCGTAAAAAATTAGCTCGATTATTATGAAAGTTGATCATTCAAAGAATTATAGTATAAAATAATAATAATAAGAAAAATCTTTAAATAGGAATAGGTATGTAAGATGAAGATCACAAACCGAAAATATGATGGGTCTATTTACGCAATAGATTTTTTCTTTATTATCATTACAAAAAAACAACATTTCTTATATATCTCTTTATAGACGAATTTGATTTCTAAATAGCCCACAAATTTTAATCAAAATTTAAAAAAAAAATTTGATATCTCCTTATTAATACAAAATACATCTCCACATTTATATAGTGAACGTTAATGTTAAGGTTATTCGACCATTAGATCAATGTATAGATAAAAGTCTAAAATTTTAATATGTTATTTATGGATAACTCATAAATTTTACTAATTTTCATTTAAAATATTGGATGTATGTTTTTTGAGTAATTGGATATTTAAAATAGAGTTTTTAACACACAATAAATGAGAGAACTTACCAAAACTGCTCTATTCAATGAAATTCTACACAATTGGCTATTTAGAAACGTTTTAAAAACTAATTATTCGAAACTTCAACCCTTTTAAATACTATTAAAATTATAAAACAAATATATCCACGTGTAATTTATTCAAAATAATGAAAAACTAGTTCTGCCATTACAGCAAATTAGTACATGTAACTATTATACACCGTTCTGTCTAATAATAATAATAAGAGATATTATTAAAATATTATTATTATTATAACCTTAACCTCGGGTTGCTCAAAACAAAATAATTGACGATTAGTTAATCAGTTGTTTTCAATCCATGATTAATGTTTATTCTAAACTTATTCTCAATTTGTAAATGAACAATTCACTAAATATGACAATTTTTTACCTTATAATATGTATCATAACCGTGATTTTTTGAATTGACGTAATAATGATTTGAAAACAACTGATTCACTAATCGAAAATTATTTTGCCGAAGTAAATCAAATATAGTATTAGTGGATAACAAAAAAACAACTAATCAAAGTTGGATAATATTTAATCCAATATCTGTATTTCAAACTAACAGAAACCTCAAAGACGTATATGTATATCGCAAGTTAGACAACACAGCATTGACGTAAAACACAGGATTGATGCTGTAATATACTAAACACAATATAAACTCAAAACTAAATTCAAATTATAGAATTACTATTCGAATATAGTTGAGATCCGGGACATAGACTCGCTATATCCCTCCAGTGCCCAAGAGTGCTCTTAAACTAGGATTATAAGCTCGGATGGTCTTTGTCTGCGTGCATGTTCGCTGTCTCTCTTTGCCTTGTCATAATAATTATCAACGATGCCCAGGAGATACGTACGGGGTTCATTTGGTTACCTGAATGGCAAACGTTAAGGGTTAAATGGGAATAATTTACGTTGTTTTTAATATCTATGCATATGAGCTATTCAAATGTCAAAATTATTATGGGGATTGACACCATAGAAAAACTAGCTGCCGGATCCAATTTTACCCGGGGATATAAAATTAAACTATATAACGTATAATGCTGTGGGGTGCGATCCTTTAGGTCCACACAATCAACTTCCCAACATGGTATGACTAACAATACTTGAATACTGATTACTTATTGTTTCCATAATTAATATTACTATGTTATAGTTTGTAAATATTTTTTTTAATATGTATATGAAAAATTTTAATGGAATTTATCAGAAATAAAACTCACCCTTTGTATTATGAATATTAGTTTTCTAATATCCTAATAATGTCAATAATATAATGCACATTTTTAGAAAAACTAATCTGACAGTTTGAATTTTGAATTGTGTTGTTTCCAAGGCAACATGAATTATTAGATGTATTTATTAGTATGAAATTCAAATTTTGATGGTGGTTTTCATCCCTTTAATGGCTGTTTGGACCCATATAAAAAATAAATACTGAAATACACGTTTCATTATTTGTATCGTATAGTATTTATTCCAAGTTCCGACTAAATTAGATCAAGAAAAAAAATAAAAATGAAAAAAACACCCTTTTTACCCCCGTAGGGGTTGAATTTCGAAAAATCCTTTCTTTCAGATCATATTCACGTCAAGACGCTTCGATTAGCACCCCAACGAAGTCAATAGCATTTTTTGTTCGCGAGATTTCGTCCCGGAAAACAAGTACACGTACGTACGTACGTATGTACATACACACACACACACACACACACACACACAGACATTTTTCTGAAAATAGTGTCAATATATTCTAATGCCCTTGAAACATGAAAATATGTTAAAATTTTTGATTTCGATTTTCGGACCAATTACAATAACTTCCTATTGGGAATAGTCGAGTCAATGAAGGTTTTTACTTCGGAACCCTCAGAAACAGCACCGCTTTTAATGAATTTTTTTTTAAAATGTTCGTTATACCATACTATTTGAAATCAGAAACATTCCAGCCGTCGGACTCAAAAAAATATTTTTTTTGCTCAAAAAAAATGTATATAAATAAAAAAGTTTTCGACGATAACTGAGCAAAAGTGTGTTTTTTTGTTATAACTTAGTTGAATAAATATTATTTGAGGAAATGAACAAAAAAATTTTTTTAATTTTTATTGGCAAACGTTACTTTTCAATTATTTAAATAATTTGCTTAATAAATTATCGTTGACATTTTGACGCAAAAATTCATAAATTAATATACATATTTAGAATTTATTGAATATTGATAAAATTTAGCAAAATTGTTCGAAATACCCTTATTTAATATTAGTAAATTTTAGAGCACGTTACTTGCATTAATAATCATTTTACAGCAAGTTTTGCTACGAAATTTCGTATCCGCTCCAACCGCGAATAAAATAATAAACGTTTGCCGTTTTGCAAATAAACAAACAATTTTGTCCAAAAAAATTGTAATTATTTGAGATGTATTTATCTAACGTTCCTGAAAGTTTTAACCCTTTTGGTTGACTATTTTCAACTCTAGAGCAGTTTATTCTTTAGATTTTTCACGCGTCAGCGGTAAGTTAGTCACTAAGATCGTTTACTATGTAAAAAATATTTATTGATTTTTTATAAAATTTTGCATAATTGTTCGAATTACTTTAATTTAGCAGTACACAAATTAAGAACACGTCACTAACATTATTAATCATTTTACAACTACTTTTTCCTACGAAATTTAGTATTCGCTCGTGTCGCGTATAGACAATAAACGTTTGCCTTTTTGCAAATAAACAAACGATTTTTTCCAAAAAAATTGTACTTATTTGAGATGTATTTACCAAATGTTTTTGAAAGTTTTAGCCCTTTTGGTTAATTATTTTCAATTCTATAGCAGTATATTCCTCAGATTTTTCGCGCGTCAGCGGCACGTTCGTCGACAAGATCCTTTTACTATGTTAAAAATATTTACTGAATTTTGATGAAATCTTACGTAATTGTTTGAAATACTTTAATTTAACAGTAAAAAAATTACGAGCACGTCACTAGCAATATTTTTCATTTTACAACTAGTTAGGCTACGAAATTTACTATCCGCTCGTGCCGCACATAAGACAATAAACGTTTCCCGTTTTGCTAATAAACAAACAATTTTGACAAAAAATATTATGCTTATTTAAAATACATTTACCTAATGTTTCTAAAATTTTTAGCACTCTAGGTTCATTTTTTTAAATGGTACAATGTTATTTATTACAAATTCAAAATTTTTGAGGAAAAATTGGGAAATTTCTGGAAAATTCCTAAAAATTTTTGTATAATTCAACTTTATTTGTGAAAAGAAACACCGCGAATACACATTTCTATCAAAATTTTCAATAAATTTAGACAAAAATTAAAAAAAAAATTGGAAAATTTCGGGAAAATTCCCGGAAAATCCTTATTTTGACAAAGTATTCTTATTCAGCGACCCTCTAAACCCCTATAGGTAAAAAAATTTCGTCGAAAATCGGACTTAATATATGAAACCAGTAAATTATACAAATTTTCAAAATTTGGGGGGGGGGGGGGTTAAATCCGACGACTAGAATGTTTCTGATTTCAAATAGTATGGTAAAACGAACATTTAAAAAAAAATTCTATCAAAATCGGTGCTGTTTCTGAGGGTTCCGTAGTTTTAGCCATTTTCGAGCTTCATTGACTCGACTAGAAGTTAATAATAGAAATATTTAGATGAATTTTGAAAGTAACAAGACATTTATATTTAAAAAATCCTTGCAAAATAAAAAGGTCATTGGGAAAAAAGTTTAAGAGATATTAAATAAACAAATTAACATGAGAACTGCATAATTTCGAGACATAACAGGACTTTTTAAAGATGTGGCAGAGAATTTGATGATAATTTGAGCATACATTCTTTATTAATTTATAAAAATATCTGTAATTTTTTAATCGCGTTTTTTAACTAAAAAATGATAAGTGTGTGAAAAAAAGAGAGAGACGCATCTATGTAATTTCGCATGCTTGTCTTCACTCTATGCTTATCCACAGGTGCTTATACGTAACGTTCCCCGCAAAGCCAGCCCCACTCCCTATAATATAAGATGTATTAACCAATAATATACTCTCTAAGAGGCCCTGAGTTTCAGTATACAGTATATTTATGTTTTTTAAAAACCCTCTGTTAAAAATAGTATAAGTATCAAAAAATATGTAAAATATAAATAATTTTCGGGCGCCGGGGCCCCTGAGACTCTATCCGGGCCTGCTCTTTAACCTGTACAAGGGCAGTAGACTGTATCAAGCTGGTAAATGATACATTTTTATAATTGTTTTAAATTTTACTTACAATTTTGGTAATTCTAATTTCTCGGCTTCATTCGGAGAACTGCACTTTGGATTAGGAAAATTATAAGGGACATGGGAACACAGTTTAATGTTTTAACAATACACATAATATAATTTAAGGAGAGAACTTAAATGTCATTCACTAATAGATAACTATAATATGATATATGTATACATATGTAAAGAAATAAAAACTATATTTTTCTATTAATACGAAACTGTTGCATAACTAGAAGGCTAAATACTTCACACACACGTTACCAAACGCTACTCAAACTGTACTAAATAAATTTCAACTTAATAGACAAAAATCAACAAGTTTAATTCATTATGTAATTATTTATTTTATTTAATAACAAGAAATACATAAAAATAAATTTATAATTTACTAATAAGTGGCGCCGACAATAATTGTCAGAGAGGTACCTTCGCGTGCGCTGCGTAAATAAAGTTCAAGGGGGTGAAATATGAAATTTATCTTTTGTATTGCTATTTATACATTATAGAAAATCGCAAATATCTTGGTTCCAATGAAATAACTTAATTAACTTTGGTTTAATCACAAATTACATAAAAAATAGTTAAAATTATTGATAATATAGTAAATCAAGATTCTACTTTTTATTTTTGTGTGTGTTGTGTTAATATTTCTATGGCAAATCGAAGATTAATGCATAAAATATGACTTAAATTTTTTTTTGTTTTCGATTTCGTTAAAAGTGTGTTAATTTAGTTAATTATATAGAAAATGATATGAAAAGTTGAAATTTTTACACCACAGGTTTGTATCTCATAACGTTCTCGAGATATGGCCTCTCAAAGTTTTAGTTTTTTCAAAATTTTAGATAAAAATGGCTGTAACTTTTGAATGTGCGGTCGGATTTGATTTTCGTCGACGAATTTGGAATCAGCATGTCAAAACCTATATAAAGACGTGTATAATAATTTAAATTTAAAAAAAATTCGCTGAAAATTTTCATTAGCTAATGAAATATTGTTGAGATAACGACATCGTTCTCACATTATCCCTTATTAATAGCCTGAAGATGATTCTGTGAATCGAAAGCTTGCTCTAATTTTTACTCATTACATTTTTTGACGTTTAGACAGTCTAGTTGTTTTTATTTATATAGATTAACACTATATTCCCGGGTAATACCCGGTCAAGTACGCTAGTTTATTATAAAATTTAACAATTCTATTCTCGAATATATTAATTAACTGAATTTTGAAGCATGCTTATACCAAATTATAAAATACTATAAGTTTTGCTATCCAACATTCACAAATTACATACCACTTCTAAAAAAGTTCCTTCTCGTCGATGGTAATTTTATAATTACACCACATGAGTTTTTATTTATTTGAAAACAAAGAGCAACATTCGCATACAGAAAGTCCAGTGTTTCTACATGAAAATTTATTAAATTAATTTGATTTTTTTACCAACGCTTCCAACTTCAATTTAATTAAAAAGAATATAGAAACACTACTTACATTTGTTTAGATATGAGTATATAATAAGGTACTGACACCAGACTTGGATAATACTCCAGGACTCCATAATCTCGAGCTCACTCGAGAATATGTCGATTCGAGTTTTTCGTTTGAGATTTTAAATCTCGCATGCCCAGGAGCAGTTGAGATTTTTCATTCGACATTTCTATAGAAAAAATGTCGCATCGAGATTCGAGAATACGGCATAATTTACACAATCGAGATTCTAGTAATAGCTTTTAGTTTTAGTTTAATAATCTCGAGTGAGAAAAAATCGAACGAACTCGAGAATAGGGGTCCAGTGTTGGACATTTGAGGGGTCTGCAGCAACAAGGGGTTATCTCCAGTTTTTATAGTTTGTGGGAAAATAGAAAAAACTGTTTAAAAAATTGAGAATGTATTTAAATCGCCTTTGTCTTCGTCTGATTATTATTTGTCACCGACCACATGTTATGGCCAAATTCCATTGAGAAATTCGTCAAATTCGCAATTCTAGAGTCAATTTTATTCTGGAGATAACTCCTTTTTGCCCCAAATAGTTGAAAATTATTTTCTTTTTAAAGTAAGGAAGCATTGAATAAGAACAATTTTCAAGAAAATTTGTTTATTTCAAGAAAGAACACAGTAACGAGTGTACTTACTAAATTATCTAAGCCCAAAAACAAAGAGTCATTTTTATTCTGGAGATAACTCCTTTTTGCCCCAAATAGTTGAAAATTATTTTCTTTTTAAAGTAAGGAAGCATTGAATAAGAACAATTTTCAAGAAAATTTGTTTATTTCAAGAAAGAACACAGTAACGAGTGTACTAACTAAATTCTAAGCCCAAAAACAAAGAGTCAGCTCCTGGAGTTAACTCCTTGTTGACCCAAGCAAATGAAGCAGCTAACTCATTCTAACGGATACCTTAAAAACTATCAACGTTAGGTAATTCTTAGTTGAACCAAACGAAAGAATGATTTTTTTCCCCTAGAAACGGTTGCTAACACAGTTTGGCCTAAAAATGGAGATAACTCCTTGTTGCTGCAAACCCCTCATTTGTTTAACCCATTAGTGGATAGCGTCCGTTTTATTGGACGTAAGTTATTTTAATTTTTCCAGGGTACTGACTAAAATGCCAAGTTGGGCTGCACCCAAAAGACTGTTTCATAAATTTTCATAGAATGTAATTGTGTCACTGTACATATTGTCCGTTATAATGGACGGTCCATATTTTTTTTATAATAAATTTTAAAATATAAATTTTTTTGTTTTATTTTACTTATTTGAGTGTGACTTGGTCTAAATTTGTAAAAATTTCTAAAAAAATCACCTTTATGAACATTGTCCACTAATGGGTTAATTAAATGTACTTTATTAGAAATATTTGTTGATATTTGATTACTGCCATTATTGAATCATAATCTATATATATAATTAACTGTACAACAGCTTAATTAGATGACAATCGGCCAATGGGTGTCAAAATGGTGGACATTTAAATTAATTATTAGTTTAATTTATTTATTAATTATTATATTATCATAGCATCTGTTTTGTATTGTTTCGAAATATTGATCATTTCGAAATCATTAGAAAGTATCCATTACTGGGTGCCCATTACTGGTTTTATTTTATCAAGCTATAATTAAAAAAAACACTGTTTTTGCGGACTTAAATTTATCTAATAAAAAGGTACTTATTTTATTAGTAACATGAGTTCATGATAATTACAAAAAAATCATACCCCCCCCCCCCCACACCAAAATGCTCTTAAAGCGGCCAAGACTGGTCCCAGTGTTTTACATTTATGTACATCTGACAGAAAATGTAAATAGATGTAGTGAGAATCCTAACATTGCATGCAGTGCCATCTGTACACTGTTGCGGATAGTAAATGAACATGGAATTCACAGTTAATGGATGTCTTGGGGCAATATGTTTCATTTCATGATGTTGTTCGCGTACACGTTTCTGCGTGGACCGTAAAGAATCGCGAGTTATGAAAATGAACTGATGAAAAATTCACCCATGTTAACTGCGTCGTCATGAATATTTTAAAAGATTTTCTTCCTTTTTATATCTATGCTGGACAAAAATGGATTTGTTTTTTGGGAATATGCGGGGTACATGTATTCTTGAAAAGATGATAAAATGATTTTTTTAGTGATTCGGATATATTAATTATTTCAATATTTTTCAACAGTTTAAATGCTTAAGTACTAAAACGTCACTAGAAATTTAGATTGTTTTTGAGTTAGATTTTTTTATCTAATGCGATATTTCTATGAAAAAAACATTTAACAAAAAGTATTATACATATCTTTATATAGATTTTAGCACGCTGATTTCAAATTCGTTAATTAATATCAATTCCGATCATCGATTCAAAGTTACGGCATTTTTTTCCAAAATTATGAAAAAAAATGAAATTTTGAGTGGTTTTATTTTAATAATGGTTTGAAATACAGACCTGCGATATGAAAATTTAAACTTTTTCTATATACTTAACATACTTCTTTCTTTTTACTTAAATTTCATGATTAATATTAAAAAAAAAAAAAAATGAAAATCAACTAAATAAAATAAGAAATCGAACTTAAAATTGATATTTCTAGTGTAGTTAGTAGTTAGGGAGCTTATATATTAGACTAGGCCGGATTTAACCCTTGATCAAGTCTTGATTATCCTATATACAATATAGGATGTCCTTACGCCGAAATATCCTTATTTGTACTGGGAACAAATACTATATACCTATTACATTTTAAATGTTTTTAATTACTATGAGTTGTGAAACAATGAATTCTTTACTAAACTGTTGAAGGAAGTGAACAAAAAACAAACCTTTTTCAAGATACTGACTCGAATCATTTATTTATTTCTTTAAATATCTCATTTGTATATAAAAACATAGTAGCCATTGTTTAAAGATTTCTATAAATAACTGTTTCAATATTTTATTAATTTAGGTATATAATTTGTGGACATTACCCCGGGCAGCACAAAGTTTAATGCGCTAGTATAATATAATACATATACTAATTTTCATAGTAAGTAAAGAACAAACTAAATTATCCCAAAACAAATAAATTTTAAACACCTTATTGTTTAGACTGATCATACACGTCTACTTGTTTTCAAAATACAAAAGAATCATAATTGAAATGGTTGAAGTTAATTAAAAGCATTAACCCCCTTGATCCGAGTGAGATATTGCACCGGGAAGGACGTACGTTACATTTACATATTACAGGTAGTTGCTTAATTATTATTATGAAATGCAAACTACCCCATCTCGTTATATGTGAAGGGGTGCAAGAAGAACTAAACACACACACACACCCTTACAAACACGTGTAAATGTAATATGAATATACAGGTTGGTTCAGTATTCAGTAATACTTCGATTTAAGTGCTAGTTAGGTTCCAATATTACGTAATTCATTTCAAACTTTTTATTTTTTTAATTATAAAAACTTATACTACAATTTTGTGACAGCTATATTGCTCTGAAATAGATAAGTTAAGTATCATTCAAATGAAATATCATTTTTGAGTTATAAATAACATAACTATATAACTTTAATTACATATAAAATAATTATAATAGTATGTCTGGTACGTGGCAAATAAAGCCAAAACGCTGCACTTTTTGATTGGGGTGTGCCACTTTCTGTGGTCAAACATATGGTCAAAAGAAAAATTTTCAGATAGGGAGCCACTTTAACATCCGTGTAGAACACTGTTATATGGGCTATCAAAGATAACCCCCATCGGTGTTATAAAATTAGCTTTATTTCAGCTCCTAGTCATCCGATTTCAATTTTCTTTTATTTATTATCATTATTTTTTATCATTATTCATTTTTATCTAAATCATACGGGTCCCCCACAATTTTCGAAAATCTGAAAATTTCATTTTTATTACGAACTTAATTATTATATAACTTTTTTTCGTGCCCAATATCATTTTTTTACTTCATTTAAAAAAAGAAAGATAATTTTTTAGCATTTCATTGAAATCAAGATATTAAGATAATACTGTTTAAATTAACAACTTCTTTGGAAATCGCGAGTTAAACTACGAAAAATGGACTAATTTTGGATTATTCTATATTAAGTATACCTTTTATTATATGAAATTAAAGTTAAAAAATTGAAAAATCTGTCATGAATGTCACTGAACTTTCTTAGACAATAAAAAATTGTACATATATCACCTTATATAAAACAAATGCTTACAAATATAAAAAAAATTATTGAACATAAACTATAACTTTTAGTCACTAATATAACAATTTTGTTTGTCACAAAAGAATACAGTTAAAGTATATCTACAACTTCAAGAAATTTTTTTTTCTTGTGCGTGCATCAAAAACTTTGATATCTCGAAACGGGCTGTTATTAATGCATAACACTCTCCGAATAGCTTTACATGAGACAACCTGTACCATTGGATGATATGTGGAAACACGTTGGTGGTGGCGATAGCTAAGTCCAGGTCGCCCGCGCCGATGGTATAAGCCGGTGAATCCCATGCCACGTGGAGTCAGGCTTACCTACCCCCAATTACCCGCAATACCCATCCCACGTGTGCACCACGTGCATGCTCGTTTACTGTACATTGGCTTATTATTATAATAAATGTCATTATACAATTTTCACCGCCTCTGTAATTGACTAACGGAAAATTTACAGTCTTATTTTTTAATAAAAAATAATAATATAAAAGTTAATTGTGGAGTTTATTTCCAAAATGTCTCTCTTCTATTAATTTTCAAAACTGAGTTATTGATTCTATCATGTTCATAATTCGTTAAACTACCTATAGTATGTTTCATTTAAGTTTGCAGTGGTTGCCAGGTGATTTGATGGTATACGAATCGTGATTAATACCGTCAAATCACTCGGCAATCACTACAAACTTAAATGAAACATACTATAAAAATAACATTTTTTTTCGTTTAAACATTTTGTGATAACCACAAAAAACATATTTTAAACTTTTTCTTAATTTACGGAAAACTTAAGTGAAAGATACAAGAGAAATAATACCCACAATTAACTGCAATGGCAAATGTAGATCAGCCAGTTGCGCAGGTATTCACCGATGTTGAAATATACAAGGAAATTATAGTGCTTAATATATGTAGAGAGAAAAAAATTAAACAAACAATTTTTTATTAATCAAACAAAAGTGAACGAACTGCGGTTAAAACTTTGTTATCTGCATAAAAAATACCTAAGCGGTGTATTCGAATAGGTTTATCAGAATGTGTAATGAAAAACGATGATGGAATTATAAAACAATGCAGGTGACATGGAACATACTGGCTATACGTACACACACACACACACACACACACACACACACGACATACACATGTATATACCTACACATATGCGCGCACGTAGTTACCATTTTGTCAAATCGGATTAGCGAATGTTGAAATTAATTATAAAAGGATGCCGGCGAAACACAATAGCGATTCTTTTCCACTGACAAGTGTTGTCATTTGTTTGTTAATACATCGGTTACAATTTCATTGTTAGTATGTCAGATTTGTGTTACATTCATATTATTATCTCTATTATATTATCCATTGAGCCCGTATTTTGACCTTTACAATTTAAATTTTGTAGTTAAATAATGCATAATTATGTACGAGTACAACACTAGATGAATAATAGAGCAAATTAGTTTATTTAAAAAATATACTTATTATCCCTCCCCTATTCCCCTCTTATTTGGACTAAGTTTTTCTTACAATGTTCATTAAAAAGAGAGGACAAATTGAAAAAATAAAAAATGTATGTTGTACCTACCTCGAATTAGATTTTTATTTCAAATGCCATTCAAAATATAAAAATAAATTGAATACCTTTTTTTCATTCATTGTCATTGCTTCCAACCCGAAATTTTACTGTTAGTAATTTTGATGACCTTTTTTTTACATAGGTAACGTCTTTGGACGCTCTTAAAAAGAGGACAGTGTCCGGGAAAAAGAGGACGAATGGCAACCCTAGTCCAAAGGAAAACAATCAGTTTTAACTTTGATCGCAAATAACTCCATCAAAAATGGTCGTACTGCGATACATAAGAAGCAAATTAAAGAGAAAAGTATGATCTACAAAAGTAGATTTAATTGACAAATCAGCGTTCAGAAATATGTATGAAAAGCGCAGTCAGTTTACTTGTGGGCAAATAATTTTGAAAAATTATACCAAAAATTTCCAGTTTCATTTTATTTTTTTTAAACTTCTGTGAATTATAAACTGGGGTTATTCAGATCGCGCCTTTCTTGTAAATAAATTTGATCGAATGAATGTTAAGTCAGTAAACGAGAAATAATATTAATTGATAAAATCTTTATTAGAAATTTCATACGAGAAACAAAAATATTTCTTTAGGAAAATTTCCTGTTTTATTATTATAAAATTATAACATATGAACATTACAATATATATACTATACCCAACATAAATATAGTCTGTTTAACAAAACACAACAGTTTCTGTACAAACATACAAAGTTTCTTGTTCAATTTTAATGTTAGCTTAATTAGTAATTTTGGCACAAAAATTACACAGCTATAGTACTTTAGTACATTCTGCCAGTGTTAAATAATGGAACTGAAATACAGACGAGTTACTCTATTAAATCACAATTTAAATATTCATTGGGGTGCTTTTATCCACTGCTAGTTAGAGCTTTATGAGCTTTACGTTCTAAATGCATGTATGTACTATGCGCTTTGCTATTTTACAGTCTCAGATGATTTTTATTCTGCTCGTACAGAATTAAAACAGTTGTTGAATACATTCAGTATATTACCCACTTGTTAACAGAAAATAAAAAACAGTTTTATATTTATACGGGTAACCTGTAAGCATTGCTTCCATATCTTATCGCAGGACCCCGGGTGAGGACTGACTCCGTACTGCTAAGAAACCTTAAACATTTTTTTACGACAAAAAAAGCTCATTGACTTATGGGAAATCTTGTAGTAGTAGAAGAAAATGACTACTGTCCGGTATTACAGCCTAGCTAACAAATATTTGCTAGCTTATGAAAAATTATATGACAACTTATATGACAGTTCTCTTGGAATTTTTGACAGATAGTTTCATACATAGAAGGTAAAAACAAAGGTATGTAAAGTTCGATACCCCGTTTGAAAGTGTTTGCAAGCAAACAGATGTTATTATCTATATTCTTGAAATACCGCACATCATTTTATCAAATGTTATACATTTTGATGTCCGGTGTCATAAAGGACCCCGCAAAATCCTTATGGGAAAGGGGTTTCGGTCAAACTCTTTGAAACTTTGGATTCTGATAGTCCTTGATAAGTAGATCAAAAGTGTCAATGGGCACTAAGTCCTAAAAACTCAAACTTTTAAGATATAGCCCTCTAAAGTTGGGGATCATGCTCGCCTTTAATTTGCAATAAAAAAATTTGTAGAACCTTAATTTTCGCACAACTATTTGTATGTGTTCCCAAAGACTTATATAATCGATTGTCACCATAAAAAAGTAAACTTTTAAATTCTTTAGCCAATGGTAGTACTTAAATCTTATTATTACGTTTTTTTTTATTATAACCACTTTTTTATTATAAAACAATTGAATTTGTTTATAACTAAAAAAACGTAACAATAAGATTTAAGTGTTGTCATTTCTCAATGAATTGAAAAGTTGACTTTTTTATGGTGGCAATCAATTATAGATGTCTTTGGGAACACATACAAAAAGTTGTGCGAAAATTGAGGTTCTACAAAAAATTTTATTGCAAATTAAAGACAATCATGATCCCCAACTTCACAGGGCTATATCTTAAAAGTTTGAGTTTTTAGGACATAGTGCCCATTGACACTTTTGATCTACTCATCAATGACAATCATGATATTATGATAATTATTTTGTACGATCAGAGTCGCCAACTGTGTTACAAAACGTTGAAGTATCACTGCTCTAAATTCCATAGCAAATCCATAGATAATATCACAAAATTAAAATCTCGTCTGTGAATGCTTTCTAACTAGCAAATTTTGCTAGCGCCCTTATAATATAATAAGCGCCCTTTTGATATTTATTCCACAAATAAATTAAGTAGGTACTGAAGATTTGACAGAGTACACATAGGTATATATATGTAGTTTCTTGCTATGGTTTTTTATATAAATTCCTCTAACGTAAATATATTTAAATATTTTTTGTTTTAACTTACTTCCCGATATAAATAACAAAATTCCCCAGCAGTATACACGGTAACAATGTCATTTAACTCTATTTGAAAAGAAAGAAAGTCAACCGAACTAGAAACTCAATTTAAATTCAGCAAAACTAATTTAGTTTTTGTTTCTTTATTTTACATCTGGTAAAAAGCACCAGACAGACAAAATAAAAAAAAATAGTAAATTGAACTGAAAACTTCAACAATAGTTACAATTACAACAAAAAATTCAATTGTTGATATCCAGCTTTAAAAAAAATCGACAGATTCAAAACGGCCAATTTAAAATTTAGAAAAAACATCCGTATTTGCCCGAAGGTGAAACAGCAAAAAAAACTTATCCTGGTAATTAGCTTTTTAACTTTTTTTCCTCTTCAAATTATACTTTTTCGCTTTTACAGGCGACTGGGGACGCATTAAAACAATTCCAGTAAAGAATTTAGACGTAAAGTTATTAAACTCACGGCAATAGCCGCTTTCTGGTTGAAGTGTGGAGGGGGAATAAAAGGGGAGGGGTAGTAGGGAGAGAAACTGCAAACATTCAATTCGTGAAGTTAATTTTATCTCCGAACACAGCTACTTTTCATAATTGTCCCATTTAATGGCTTATTTAACTCTTTTATCACATTGAAATATGTTTCTACCATATTTTCTTTTGGTTTAATATGACTCAATTATGGTTTTTAATAGGAGTTATGAAAATGAATTGTTACTCTCTGAGAGTAAATTATAAGAGGTAGTTATTAAAACTTTAAATAATTTATTCTTTAATAATGGTTGTTAAATGAACAATCTCGGACCTAAAGTATATTAAATATTGCAAAGATTTTCACGTTTAATATTTTGACAGAACATATGAGTTAGGACATCAAATATCATGGAGAAAAATAGTTCATCACTTCAATCACTCAATTTTTAAAGTTGACGTAGTAATTGTGAAACGGTCCAAAATATTGTAGGCCACATGTTACTAAAGTTACAATACGATTAGTACTTTTTGCGTGCAAGATCGAAATCTATATTATTGGGATAGTTTATTTTGTTACACCAATAAAAAATATACTATTAATATAATTAATTTTACACAATCGTAGTATTTATTGTATTATCTTTTAATTGAAATTAAATAATTTGTATATCACTTAACAAATAATAATAAATAAATAAATCTGCCGTGTGCCACGGGACTTTCTTATACATAATAATGACAGTGAACAGTGTACGTGATTTTTATTTTATTGAAGGATATTTCTGACAAACTAATAAAAGATTAGTAAAATGAATGAGACATAAACTATAGAAATATTATTTTGTACATTATGTATCGAACGAATTTTGTTTAACATAATTACTAAGATGGAAACGGATGTTTACTCTTGTAATTTTTTTAATTTTTAGAAATAAGACAAACATTTTTTAGATAAAAAATGTCGAGTAAGTTATTATCTATAATTTATTCCCCATACATTTTTTTCCAACACTTATCATTTAGCCAGAAAGTTTTTTTTTAAATAGTATATAATACCACGAGTCAATAATGATAGCTATTATTACCGAGGGAGAAAAAAAATTCCGAGGTTATAATAGCCATTATTGCGAGTAGTATACTGTACTTTATCTACGACTATTTTATTTACTTTCATAAACACAACTAAATACAAGGAATGCAAGCTTCAATACAAACATTTTTGTTCTAATCTCAAATTAATAAAAATTAAATAATACCATGGAAACAAAATACAAACTCTGCTATTATAAATTATGCATTTTGATTTTTCCAGTAGCTGCAGCTTGTAGTACAATTTCGGGAGGTGTACAAGTAATAGACTCTTCATTTTTATCCATCTCAATACAAATACACAAACACTAGGTGTTTTATTTGACAGTCGCAAATAAATTTTTTAGACTTTAAAATTTGTGTATTTTGTTTCCATGGTATTATTTAATTTGAGAAATTTTGTGATTGGTGCATTTAGAGGGAATAATGACCATTATTCCCTCTGATGCACCAATCAGAAAAGTTCTTTTTTCATTATTCCCTCTGAGAGATATAAGTCGTGGATAATAATTATTTAGAACATTTAAGTTTGCAGTGGTTGCCAGGTGATTTGACCGTACGGATCACGACTCATACGGTCAAATCTTAAATGAAATAGAGTATACAGTGTTTATTCTCAGTATTACGTATAAGAAAGATTTGTGCTACCTATGGCAAACACGTACACTGTTCAATCTCTGTAATACGTATAAGAAAGTCCCATGACACTCATGGCAGATATTTCTTCTCTGTTTTTCTTGTCTTCTCTGATTTTTATTAAAAAATCGATTCCATTTTTTTCCGTGCAAGATAAAATTGTGTTTATAAATAACAAATTTTATGCTGCTTTGAAATATTAACAATAATATTTAAATGGAAAACAAAAATTAAAAACTTTGCTCTCAATATTACGTATAAGAAAGTCCCATGGCACCAATGGAAGTTTTTTTTCTTGTTGTAAATCTACAAGGTTTCACGACCTAAAACTTTAGCTAGATAATTATTCAAGACTAACTTCATACTGGTTCCCATGTTTGGATTTGTTGTTCATAACTAATAATACGGCAATAAGTTTTGACATTGGATGTGCAACAAGTACGAGAAACTAAAGTATCCACGAGAATAGGTTCTCTTTGAATATATATAGCTCATGCCTCGCCTTTGGGATAAACCACTACATGTATACGTATTAGTAATAGTAAGCCTTTGACCTATCGACCTGGGTCAAAGGCTTTCTGAATCATGTATGTACATTGTGCATTCAATTATGTATTCTACTGTTTATAATGGAATTCAAGATTTGAATTAAGGCAATAAGAGAAATTACTTGATTTTTTTAGATGACTGGTGAAAAATAGAAAAAAAAAACGATTAGAATTTTAAAGACAAACTCTACAAATTTCTGAAAATCATATACGCGTGAAATTAGGTTAGGTAGGAGCTGTCAGATACAAAACCCACGATGAAGAAGAAGAAGAAGTTATATAGTCGATAAAACAGGTCGCGTGTACAAATGTCACAGTTACACACATATTTCTTTTATTTAAAGTAATTGTATAATTAATAAATTTTTCAGCATACAAAGCAGTCTATGTTCTTCTTCAGGATCCAAGTTATCTCCCTGGCAAATTTCATCAAGATCGGTTCAGCGGTTTAGACGTTAAAATGTAACAAACAGACAGAGAGACAGACACACAGTTCTTGCTGAGACTTAATAATGCCTTTATCGTCTTTGTCTCGTCTAGTCCGAATTAAAGGCACTCTTGTCTAGGTCTTAAACTCATTTAAAGACAGAAAAGTATCATCTAAGCGTACAGCTAAATACTTTATGCTTTTTAGAAAAAAGTGCTTCGGAGTATACATAAATATAAATACACTCAGCACTCTGCTATACGACCATCCACTACACGACCGCTCCGTTACACAATGTGCCGACAGCTTTAACCAACGTCCTTCCCCCATCACCATCATAGTACCACCGTGACTGCTATTTTTCTACGCGTTTAAATTCATCAATCAACGTTAAAGTCGGCGCGGTGGTGGGCAGCCCCTCTAGCCGTCTTGTAGTGGAATTTTTGAATTACCGATGCCATCGTATAGCAGAATGTTGAGTGTATATTATATTGCATAGTTTAAACCCATATTTTTTCGGCAATTTTCACAAAATAAATCCCGACTTGATATAAAATAGCCGGGCCACTTAAACTCACACTAATAAAAATCAGTCGTTTATTTGAAAAGCACGTACGGAATCCATATCTCAGCTAACCGGCCAAATCAAACCAAAAACAATGAAGCGTGTCTTTAAAAATGCATCTCCCTTTTTGTTATACATTCGCAGCACGTACGATTGTTGGCCAATCGGGTCCAATATAGCTACCCCCCCCCCTCTTCTACACCCGCGCAGTGCTCAACGGTAATAACGATGAGCCGGTAACTCGTGCGTGCAATTGCAGCTGGCTATGGAATGGGAAGATGATACCGTTCCATGGCTATCGTGATCTACTGTGAATGAAATAATATTTGTATGGGAATGATATCAAAATGTTTATTGTTTCTTCGGGAGGTTGGGTTTCTTGATAATTTATTATTTATTAACTGCATAAATGTATGTAGATCTTGTCATAAGTCTATTGTGAAATGTTTGTGATATATGCAATGGCGTAACCACAAGATATTTTGGTGAGGGGGGAGCAAACGTATAGAAAAAATAAAATAAAAAAAATATACACTCACGGAAAAAATTAAAGTATTTTCAAAGTAATGCCAATTGACCAAATATGATTCTTTTTGTACTAATAGGGTGTGTAAATTGAAGTAAATTTTATCTTCTTTTTGAATTCATGAGTATTTTTATGTTATTAAACGTTATTTTTGGCCAAACAGCGGTTGAATAAAAAAAAAAAAAGATTTTTTTTTCACAAAATTACAGGGTGTGGGGGGATGCACAAACGAAAGTGTTCATAAAAAAAAGATAATCTAAATGCAGTTTATACTGGTACATTTGATCAGGAATTCTATGGTCGTATTATCCATCAGTCATCAATAAGTTCGATTTTCCACTTGAATAATAAAATAAATTGAACTTAAATTCAGTGCACGAGTAGCTGATTTCTATCATTGACAATCGATACTAGTCTTACATTGTAAACTACGTTTAATTAAAGTACTTTTAGTTAAGGAGGAACGGGAGTACTTTTGAAAACATTACCATTAATCTGAAATTTTGTAGAGTGAAAGATAACTATACCAAATGTTCACTGTCAAAATTTGAGATTGATTGTCCACACCGTTTTTGAGAAAATAATTTTTAAATATTTCTCTTTTACATGGTCTTAAATGAGAAATATTTTTGAATGATTGTAGAATCTATACTAACATTACCATCTACTCTGAATTCACAGCAAGAGTAAATATGATATTTATGAATCATTAGCCAAAAAATCGTTGACTTCTACCACACCGTTAAAATTATTTTCATTAATAAATACAAAAATTTAACATAACTTCAATGTGATTAAAAATAAATTATTAAGTATGGCAACATCGTAAAATCTTCGAACGGCGCGAAATTTAAATTATTTCTGTCAAAGAATAAAATTAGTATATTTATAAATAAAAAACTGCGAATCATTAAATGTATCTACATATTTATATAAAAAATATGATTTTAATTAGCAAATTATGCATTATTTTGTAAATGTTGTATGATACGTTTAATGACTTTTGTACTTTTTATTTATTTATCTGTCATAGTCATAGCAAACTATGATTATAGCAGCCAATGCGCTGTTGCAACTTATTTTATAGATTTTAAAAATATTTTTTTTAGATATTAAATTGCTTAGTTACCATTCACTACTCCCATTCCTCCTTAAATCCAATTTAGGTTAGTTTAAGTTTAGCATATATTTTTATTTTTAATAAAAAAAGATATTTAATCAATTCTTTAATCAACAAATCATTGACAAACACTTATAATTTTCAGGTGTATAGGAAGAGAGAGTATGCTATATACACAATTACATAAAAAATATGAAACAACTACCTAAGACCTCAATTCATGATCACTTAAGTTAATCCGGTGTTTTTAATGGAGAAAAAACGTTTTATGCGATAGAAAAATAATTTAATATTTTTATTTGAAATATTTCGATTTTTTAAAGATATTTTCGTCAATAATATTAAAAATAAGACACAAGAAAACAGAGTTTAATTTCAATCATTCATATATACATAAGTATAACAGAAAGAATATAGGGATATTCATTTCATTTTGATTCCAGTCGAAAGAATCTAGAGTAAAATCCAATAGCAAAAAGAGCAACAGGCAAATAACAAAAACCAATATATTCATTCTACTACTATACTGCTGGTTCTTGCCCCACAACAAACAACCCCACCCCCTCCCATCCTCTTAAATGTGTACATAAAAGGGATGACCAATATAATAATTTTTTTATAAAAAATAGAAAAAAATATAATTTATTTTTAATAGTTCGATCGTTTAAAATACCTAACATTATTTTCTGTAAAAGCTGTATGAGGGCTTTGTCACACTTCTTTGTTGTTTTGGCCATCCCTGGTGTTTGTTCTCTCTCTTATTGATATACAAAATCGCAAACTTATTTCTTCACAAAAATACGGTACACGTATGTTTTTTTTTGTTATTAAAAAATTCTTTTATTACTTTTATAGAATGATATAATTGATTTTTTGTCTTTTGGGGTTGTGTGCTTTTTTATTTATTTATTTTTTAAATCAATTTTTGATGATTTTCTAACCCTTTGAAATGCGATACAATTTTATTTCAATTTTGCTGTAAATATACATTTTTCCATTCATTCAACTTTTTTGATAGATTTTGCGAAAGTGTGTCTATATGTCCATCTGTCTGTTTGTTACTTTTTCAGGGTTATACCGTTGAACCGATCTTGATGAAATTTGGTAGGGAGATAGCTTACATCCTGAGAAAGGACATAGGCACATTCAATTAATTTGTATGTGCGATCTGTTTTATCGACTATAACAAAAAACTGTATTACCTTCTTTTATTTATTCTTCTTATTATCCTTATCATATAGGTATTAATGATTTTATTAAATAATATTGCAAACGAAGTTGCGGGTAACAGCAAGTATTATTTAATTAATAATTAAAAATATTATTTTATCAAAAATTAACAGATATAATAAATTCTTAATAATTATACACAATATGTCATTATTATCACATAAATATTGATTTATTTATTATGTATGCATGTTTAACTTTTTTTTATTACAAAATATTCACAATTTTGTAAAGAGTAATGTATCACAATCTCTTATCTCTATCACGAGTCATCATCCATCAATTAATATAATTTATTTTTGTTATTTTTATATGAAATTCTCTGATTCAGCCTATATATTAAAATGATTTATGATATTTATATTTCATTTTATATAATTTGATAAATTTTTGTTATACTTTGTTTTTAAAAGATAATTTATGTTAGAATATCAAAGCTAGTTTAACCCATCAAGTGTAAACGAAGAGATTATTTTATACAATATTAAAATCAAAAACTACTGAACCGATTTTGATGAAATTTGCACCAATGTGTTCTTTGTAATCACAAAAGTGCTATAGGGTGCATATCATCACTTTATCGCTCTAAACTGCTCAGCAGTGAATACATAAGTCAAAATTGCTATGTTTTAGTTCTACATAAAAGTACAGATTTTCTCAATTTTTGTGAAGTTTCAATTTTTTTATTTAATTTCTTTCTATTTAAAATAATTCAAATTAATTCGATATTTCCAGTATCTAACCAATAAAAATTCTTACACCATGCAAATACTATCAAGGGGGCTTTAAAGGAATTCAACTCAAATAATCCCGAGGGAGGTTTTTTCTTTATTTATTATTACCTCGTAAACGTCCGTACATGATCTCCCCCCCCCCCTTACGACTACCCCATCCCCGTTAGCTAACACGTAGCTCAAAGCGACCACGAAACTCCACGTAAAGACTCTGTGTTTGACCAAAGACTAAGGAAGAAGACAAACAGAACTTTGAACGTAAACAGTGTAGCCAACTTTGATGAAAAACTTCGTCAACTAATATTTTCAGTTTGTTTGTAAATGTTTTAATCGTTTTGTTTATTTTTTAGGAAGGGAGGGGAAGTTTGTTAATTAAACGAAGCAAGTAATTTTTTTTGTGTATAATAATAATTATTAGATATTTCATTTATGGACTGTATTTTGTAAAACAAAATGTTAATACAGTCGAAATCGGTTATAACGACATCGTTTAATACATACAGGGTGTCCCAGGACTGTGTCAAAGCTCAATATTTCATTTATTATAAAAATTGGAAAAAAACTTTAAATGCAAAAGTTGTCAGGCTAGAGGAGTGGTATAATTTGAAAATAGTTACATTTATAAAGGCTGACCCATACTTGCGTTACAAATCAAAGTTATGTTTTTTAAATCCAAACTGTATTTTTTTATTTGATAATTTAAAAGCAAACATCATGTATGGGATTATACAGAGGAGTTTAGAAATAATGACCAATTTTGTAAGAAAATATGAATATTTTCAACACTTTGTAATTTTCTAATTACAAAAAAAAAATTTGTTCTCTGTTTGAAGTAGTTTTGGCATATTCTCTATTATTGCGATATTATGTGAAACATTTACAAAACTGTATTATTTGTACAGACAGGGTGTATCAAAACTCTGAACCTAGTTTTTTTCAAAATTTTCAAATGGAACAACCTATATATTTTTACATTTTCGAATTGCCTATTCAATTCTCAACACATTTTACAAGCCAAGTTCTATACCTAAATCCAGCCGTTAATAAGTTATTAATTTTACATTAAAATCTTAAGATTTTTTTAAAAACAATACAACTTTATTATATTCCATAAAAGAATTAAAATTTTATGTTGTTAAAGTTTGTAAGTTCTATTAGTTTGTTAAGTTATTTTTAAGCGAACTGTTTATTGATTACAATAGTTTCAACAATAACTGATATGAGGACAGAAAATATATTTTTTTGTATATTGTATATACGTACTTTCAATGATTATTTTCAAAACATGTTTACTCCATTCGTCAAATATTAAATTTGATTTGAGTTATTTTTCTTTGTTCTCAAGACATTTTTGTTTTCCGCATTACCAGGCTAACCTACCTACCTACCTACATTCGTTCCCACAGGCATTCGGTGCGCGAGTCCTGAGTGCTTGTGACATTTCCAGGACGTGTCTGAGACAACTGCGGTTCCCTAGGGAATCGGGCACTAACGCACCAAGGACTTACAATGTACAAAATGCCTTTAAAATATTATATACAATAAAAATAATATTTTATGTTATACTTGAACATTCTTGATTAGTTATTTTAATTTTTGAGGTGGAGTAAAAGTAACAATTATTCAATGTTGCAACTGCAGTAATGCATACTTTCTGTACTCTACTATACAATAAATCTATCTTCATTTACGAGAACTGAATCGCATGCTTTAAAACGAGTGTTTTAATTCCCCAAAGTATGAAATATACTGAACAAGTTATATAATGAGAATGACGCCATTTTACTTTTTGTTTACAAGATGTACATTACATCGATGTAATTGTACCATTGAGAAATCGAGTAGAGTATGATTCCGTACAGGTAAAAAATTGTTTAGAATCATAAAAAAAACTCACTATTTTAAAAATAGCTCTCGAATCGATAGGTAAATAATAAATATATGCTGTTGTATAAAATGAAATGAAGATTTTTACATATAAAGTCGATTTCGTATCATGAATAAGAAGGAGATTTAAAAATATAAATACTGTCATCTTGTATTAAAGAACATATACACAAAACATAATACCAAAAACAAAATTCCAATTTCAAAATATTGAAGAATGAAATCTTTTAAGTATTTCAAATCTTATTTAGGAAATGTAAGATGCGCATTTTTTTAATACTGTATACACAAATACAATTTTTCAATAAATCAAATAAGTATATATACATAATTATTTTTATAAGGTTGTCACATCAATTTTTCTTTGTATATGTTCCCAATATAATAATTTTTTTTCTTTTTAAAAATAAATTCGTATTGCGATATTTAAAGTTTCAACTTGAATAGACTAAAATAATATATACCAAAGAGTTTGTACTCCTTCACTGATTGACTCATCAACGTACACCCCCATTCCTTAACCTAAAAACGTATAATTTAAGGGGTATCTTACTTTTATGACGTATTAAGTACCCTCTAAGAAGGAATTTCCTGAAATTCAATTTCAAATTTTCAACAGGATTAAAAAAATTGTATAATCCATACATTAATATCATAAATTCGAAAGTGTGCCTGTCTGTCTGTCTGTTATCTTTCCATTGCTAAACCGCTGAACCGATCTTGATGAAATTTAGCAGGAGATAGCTTACATCCTGATGAAACATGCTATTTTTTATACTGGATATTTTTTTAGATAAAAAAATGAGTATAATGTCATAGCATTTATACTTTTCTGACGTGGACTGCTAGTGTGCAAATACGAAACTAATAACCTGTTTTATCGACTATCATACAGAAATCTGTATTATTTACCTAACTTAACATCAATTTTTGTTTGTTCACTAACTTAAATTTTACGCGAATGAAGTCGCGGGTAATAGTTAGTTGTTCATAAAAACAAATACAACTCGTAGTTGGGGGGGGGGGGGAGATGAGGGTAGTTATACATAAAATTGAACATCTTAATGAATTTACCAAATGTACATAACAGTTGCTTGCATATATACATATACATATGTACATACGTGTGCCACATATGTACGTATGAAAGCTTTTACTCTATATACATACATTACCTTTAACGGGAAAACCAGAGTAAACTAGATTCACATTCAAGATGAGTTTTGTGTTGACGTTATTTGCATAGAAGCGAATAACAGCATAATAATGATGATATACATAATATTGAAAGCAGAAGGAATATCCTGTTTAGATTATGTTTGGAATTTTGTATTCCTTGTTTGTAATTCCAGTTTTCATATACGCGCTAATAGAGAGAGAGAGTAGTAGGAATCCAACTACAAATGGAATGTTGATAATATTTTCATATGAATGTAAACCATTAATCCAGTATGGAATTGATGAATTATGTTTGGTGATGGATTTTCTTTGGAGAGAAAATATATACATATGTATGTAAATTATTGACGAATTTATTGAAAATGAAGAACTCGTTTAAAGGGGTATATCTAGTCTAGTAATTTTAAAATATAGATTTTTGTTGCATTTTATTGATAAATATAGGTTCGAAAATATGTATCCAGAACCCTATATCCCAATTCCCATTATTGGCGAAGTTATAGCGGTTTGAAGGTAATGTGATAGTAAACTTTTTCGTAAACTTTGAACGTGTTTTCTCGAACGAATTTGTTTTTATGTTGGGTCTAATAAGGGGGGGAGGGGGATAATAATAATAGTATTAATATCAAGAGCTCATAATACTTAAATTATTCATATACAAATATCAAACATTTAATAAAAATGTTACAATTTCATCTTGAAAGGTTATTTTGTGCCTGACTTTCTTCCCTGTCTATATTTCCATTTTCATTACATTACTTGGACCGTTAATGCAATGGGTTTTAATTTTAACCCCTGGTTATTCTTAACAGCCTTCTTTAATAGAATTACTTTTGTCATTACAATTAAACTTTTTTATTCCCATATTATTTTTATTAACTTTCAGAACACATTTGTAAAAATTCGTATTAACATTTTCATATTTTTTTGTTAATGAGGTAAATGCAACTATGTATAAAGACAGCTCTTTATTATAGCAAAATTGGATACCCATTTTAATAGATCAACTATATAACTAGAAAATAGTAAAAAAATTAATTTTATCTATAGGTACTTATATAAAGGTTGGCCCAAAAGTCACACCATGGAATACCTTTTACATTTCGTAATAATTCACTTTTATTCTTTCATAAACAGAATTTCTTGGAAATAAATATTATTTAGTTTTGAAAATTACATCTTTTAAATAACCACCATTTTGCGCTTCACACTGACGCGCTCTTTCTAAGGCGTGAATCATCACCTGTCGTAATGTTTCTTGGCTTATTCCTTCAATTTTTTCACGGATGTTGGCCTATAATTGCTGAATGGTTCGAGGATTGTTCGGTATATTTTATCTTTCAAATACCACCACAGAAAGAAGTCTGGAGCAGTTAATTTTAAACCGCAGGAATAAACGAAGTATAGTTTGTTTATGCGGTGGTTTTCTGACCCCAAAATTACGAATTTAGGTTCTTTGCGTTAACACAATTGCTCAGTCGTTTTCTCCATAATTAATTTCCGGGAATAACGCTTTAAGAATTTGAAATCAAAGAAAAAAAAAATTAATTGTATAATTTGAATTTTAAAAGATGTTGTGACTTTTGGGCCAGCCTGTATAAACAGAAAAAGTAGTGTTTGTTTGATCGAGGTAATCTTGAAAACTACTGGACCGATTTTGATGAAACTTGCACCACGTGTGTTATGGGGTACATGTAATAACGCTATCGCCCAATAGAGTTGAGCAGTTAGTATTTATACTTTTTAATCTTCAGATAACACAGCAAGTATTATATGTACTAAAATAATACCTTGACTATAAAGAAAACTTTTTTTAATTAAAAATTGTTTTATCTGAAAAAAAAAACAGTCTCCACATGTACGAAATTTTTTCTACCGAATTTAAAATATTAATAAGTTTTACTAAAACGACGTGATGGTATTTGGGTCACACATCCCCTCTCCGTATGTTTTTCCCGAGGGACTGCGTTCCCCCTCACTTGCGGAATTATTTACTTAACCGCAAAAGCGGCCGCATGCAGCAGCACCATCGCCCCGCGTGCCGTGTGTACTGCTAACAGAAGATTTCACTGGCTCCTAAAACGGAACATACGCATACACACACACGGTGCGCGTACAATATTTACATTACCTGGATATGATATTTTATATAATATTATACATTTATGTATGTATTTATGTAATGGATGATAATTACAAAAGTTGAAACAAAATTGAAAGTAGATTTCAAATTTAAGCCGTATTATTTCATCCTTTTCATTCAGATAGGGCTTCAGGAATTTTTCTAGAATTTTGAGACCCTTCTTCTCTCCACGATACACCATGTAGACAATAGCCTTTACCCCCCCCTCTCCCTCCCAAGTCTATTATTACAATATGAAGATGACATTATTTCTACCTCTGCATGTTACAAGTAAACTCGAAAACTATTAAACCGATTTTAATGCGGTTTTCGTAAGATGGTATTGATTTTATGAATTATATAAATGGTCATAAAAATGAATACAACGCGGGCGAAACCACGGACGGATCGCTAGTATATTTAATATGACGTTATATTTAATCACACGATATGCATTAACTCGTTATTCCGTTAATCGTTAATAAACGAAGTTAACAAAATGCTGAACGCATTAACTTTTAAGTTAACTCGAAAAAATGTTAACGCTTTTGTTAACTTTAATCCGTTACATTGGTTGTTTGATGAAAAGTACATAAGAAAGTTGTCGAGATAGCAAAAAAAGGTCTTCAAACATTTTGGATGGATAACTTTTAACTTTCGTTAATTTTTCAGTTAATTCAATTAACTCTAACTTCCGTTAAATTTTCGGAATTTTAACGCTTTAACGATTATCGAAGTTAACTTTTTTATTAACGAATTAACGATTAACGAACTTTTCGATATACTGTGCCCACCTATGACTATATTTTAGATAGTATTCACTTTATACATGAAACATAAATTTTAATATTTGTTTATTTTTATTTTAATGCATAAGGCGAATATTTAATCGTTTTAAAATATAGAAAATCACAAAAATAACAATAAATACATCAAAAATATGTAATTTTTAAATCTGACAGGTCTAAAAGGTAAAGTGTAAAGTATATATTATTTTTTTAGTGCAAAGTATTTATTTTTAGAGGAAACTATTGAAAGTGGGATAAATTGTTTTAAGTTCAAAATATTGAATTTTAGTTGTAAATGTTTGTTTTGTTGATCAAAAAATCAATGCATTCATGGAACTAAAAATGTAAATAACTTGACTAAAACTAAACAAATTTGAAAAAAAAAGCACCGTATTTAGAATGAAAAAACCTTTCAAATGAAGTATCACTTGCTCTATCATGCTATTTAAAATTTTAAGGGTTGTACTCATAGCGCTGAGGGTTGAAAAGATTCTTGCAAAAATTTTATAGCAAAAGTGAGTTTGTTTTAAGTTCAAAATATTTGTTTAATGTTGAATAATTAATTTTTCGTGCAGTATATTTGTTATAAGTGAAAAAGATTAAATAAAAAGTGTTTGTTATTAAAAAAAAGTGCATTTAAATACAAGCTTTTTATATTTATAAGCCTTCTTCAAAGGTAATAGTAATCACCACATTTACTCATAGCAATTATAGTACTAACAAATTCCATTATGAATAATATTTAAAAACATACATAATAAACAATAAATTTTATATTTCCTATCTTCCAGTATTACCTTTGTCTAAAAATACATTTTCTAAAAATATCATGTCCTTTTACATAATACGTTAACATGCTTTTGTGTTTGGAAAAAGGCACGTAAAAAAAGCGAGCGCATAACTAGATGCGACTCAGAGAATATATTTAATATGTCTGTTTTTTTTTCTGTCAGTTCACAAATTAACTTATCCCTTGCCCTTACGTGAACCTTATTTAATTAAGGGAGCTGAGTTTCAGTCCCAGTGGATTTACTAGCGCCAGCACGCATGGTCTGTATTATTTTAAAAGTATCATTTATTTTAGAACCATATTACATTCATTATTATACGTGCATATAACTCATGAATCTTTTTAAAAAGTTTCATTTTTTTACTAAAAAAAAAACACACAGAACTTTGAAACTACGACTCGTACAAACTTCAGGTTAGTCTTAAAATGCCCGTTATTTCGTCTAGTTTTGGATATTTAATTATGAAATTATTCGAATAAAGCATTTAATAGTTAGTACTCCTTTAGTAAAATTTTTAAAAATATTTTAATTTTACTATTAAATGTTTTACTATAAATAATTTTTGTTTTAATCTATGATAAATTCGTTGTTATCAGTAAATTAACCATATAAAAAACAATTAAATTTTATTTTATAATAAAAGCACGTGTAGACATTTTAATATGTAAGAAGAAAATATTAAAATTGAAGAGAGAAATAAAAAAGAAATCAGATGATTTTAATGGAGCATGTAAATTTAATAAAAGAAAATTGTATTCGTCTTATTTAGACTTTGTCAATTCTTTGATCGTATAAAGAACTTTACTTGAAATACAAAAATAAATATTTATAATGATATAAATCCCTTTTTTGCTCATTATACAAAAATATATTTCATCCGAACGTTTTCTAATTCACCAACCACTTCCTTTAAGTTATTGGCTTTCATAAATTGAGATATAATTAAACTAATTTAATTTTGGAAATAAGATAAAGTAAACTTATGCCAACAATAATTCAGATTTCGATTACGTAATCGCGTTAAGTATACAAGTTTTGAATTACAGACAATGTACACAAAGTTCCTAACGACACATTGTGTCCAGTGGCGGCTATCTATCATATTTATAGGGTTTCGTAACTTAAGGTATTTCTTACTTATCATTCTCTATTCAAAATCCTGAAATGATTTATGACTTGTGAGCAAAAATATCGTCAAAATACAATATCTTAAAAATTGAAAATTTTGTCCCATTCTAAAACGATCACAAAGCTTCCTGTATCTTTGATATGGCGAAGAAGCAAAACTGTAATTCTACGTTATTAGTTGCGCCATAGCTACTATTGTGCTCCTAGACTTTTTTATTTCTAGTAGGTATTCTTTATGATAGGTTATAATAGATCAAAAAAAAACTTAAAAATTTTCAACCTGTGTTAGACGTATTTTACTACAAATAAATTATATACACCCAAAATTCTGTTTTTACACGGTCTAGAAAAAAAAATGATTCCATTTTTACACGATTTCATTCGATTTAGCTTGTTTAAAAAAGCTAATTGATTTAAATTTTAAAGAAAAATATTTTTATTAATCGTAATTTTCTAGGATTTTTTTTCTATCTGTAATTTATAAAATATGTAGTCAGGAGAATTCTCTTTTCTAATTTATTTTCAATGCAGCTAAGTATATATTTTAGTCTTGTACGAGTTTTCAGTCCCTAAACTTGCGAAAATTTTATATTTATGTTATGTTGTATGAATAATTTCATTTTAACTATTTTTTACAGGGTTGAAGGATATGGAACTAATCCCCTTTTTTCTAAGTACTTCATGTCTTTTTTTACACGTATCTACCGTGTAAAAATAGAATTAGGTATATGGTGTATTAACTTATTGTCTTCATTTCATTTTGCACATGTGACGCCACTGTACGTATATCTGGCACAAACTCAAAAGACATCACGTTAATGTTTTGTCAACAGTTTTGCAGTTTTTTAACCGCACGGCCATATGTTTCACATCATTATACCAAAACTTGGCACCGCGAAAAGAACACAAAGCATATACACTATATCAAATATCTGGAGTGACATTCTGTAGAAAAAACAAATTAAAGAATAAAACAAAAAAACATCAGCCGGTGATGGATGTAAAAAGATCTCATTTATCCTTAGACAAGGAAAGATATACGCTACCTAACATTGTTACCAGTGTGCTCCGCAAATATGTGCTCCGTAAAGACAGCGGTGCGCGGTGTATCGTTCGGATTTTAAAATAAATATCAATTTGAAATTATAAAACTAATTAATGATGTACATATTTTTATTACCTTAAAAGACTAAACTGGCATTTAATATGTCGTCAAAGTAAATAGCGATTTAAAAAAATGTGATAAATCTTTGTAAAGGAATATTTTTCAACAAATATTGTGGTGACCTTAATTATAGAAAATTAAATGCTCTACAAAAAAGATCCTGCAAAATTTTCACGTATAGGTAACATAAGTCATTTTTGAGATATCTAAAAAAAAGTATCTGCTTTTTGGATGTCACTCCTCCTCTTTATTAATTTTAATAATTTTTAAATGGGACCGTCCTCAAGCCAGACCCAACCAACCAAGATTCATTAATATAAGTTCAGTAGTTTGAGTTATGCGTGTGACAAGGATTCATGGGACAGACACACAGACAGACACGGAACAACAAGTGTTTGTCTTGATCTAAAAAATAAAATTTTGAAATCGGAGAACAATTTTTATTTTAAAACGATCACAAAGCTTCTCGTATCTTTGGATATGGCGAGGAAGTAAAATATCAAATTTCGTTGTTATGCATCTATATCAGTGGTTTCCAAACTGGGAGGCGCGCCTCCTTGGGGAGGCGCGGACTAGTGCAAAGGGAGGCGCGAAAAGTTTAACAGAAATTGAATTTTCATAACATCACATTAAGTTATATAAATAAAAAATATATAGGTACATATAAATAAATTTTTATAACATAACATTATTTGTGAATACATACATATGTATGTATACTATCTCTTTCTGAAAGGGACGTTACTGTGTAGTTTTAGACTGACAACTATTATTGAAAAAGCAAAACTGATAGAATTATCATGCGATACTTCTAAAAAAAATTCTGAGTGAAAGCACTCCCCTTTATAACACCTAGATTTAATGAAGATTGTGCTAATAAACAAGTACATTCATCGCACACAGGTAGAAAGGTTTACTTGAGCCAAGTAAACCTTGTTTTGTATATAACGAAAACAATATTTTCTTAAGATAAGAAATATATTCTTAAACCAACTATAGTATTTTTGGACGAAGAAATAATGTAGTAGGATTAAGAGTACTTTTCTTATATTCAGAAAATATTATTTTCGTTATATACAAAGAAGATTTTCTTGATCCAATACAGTTTTTTGGTGTGCATTAAAAATAAATTTTATAAGCAAAAAAAAATACATTTTTAAAATATGTCTGTATAATTTTATAAAATAAAGGGGGGGGGAGGCGCAAGAGATTAATTTTTTTTAAAGGGAGGCGTAGTTACATAAAGTTTGGAAACCGCTGATCTATATACTTTCATAATAATCCACTTCCTAAATATTTAATTTGCTGTATATAATTCTAGAAATTAAAGAGAATGGAATTTTCAAAGTAAGAACGATTCGGCAAATATTGAATTGTATATATTACATGAAAATGCTTTCGTTTTTCAGTTGATGCTTTTGTATATGTGCCGTTTATTAAATTCACTAAGATGTATTTGTTTTCCATTCTTGAGAAAAGAATTTATTATATATTTGAATAAAAGGAACAACGAGTTGTAAACACGATTTTCTTATTTGCTATGACACGCATTTTTCGGAGCTTTGAAAGGCAAAATGTATGAAAATTATATTATATATTTTTCTTTTCTTTATAGTTAATATCATTTACTACATACAATTCTATTTTTCTTATATTTAATACAATTTACTTAATGTTTGGTTTTTGAAATATGTTTCATTCGGTATCGAAATACCAGAATGTTTCTTTTAAACACCGTAAAATAGATTTTAAGTGGACTGTACGAAATAGGTTAAACGAAATATAACATTGTTGATTCATACAACTGCATATATTAGTACAAAGAAACGGCTTACCTCTTTTGTTGTACCCAAGTACGGCTCTGCTCTTCCCAAATACAATTATCAGGATTGGATGGTAAAAAGGATATCAATTGTAATAATTCAAACAGCTATCCATGCGACTTCTAAGCACGTTCCTTTGATCGAAATAACTTTTATATGCAGTACAATAAGCACTTGCAACACTTAAAATAAATCAGTAACCTCACAAAAAATAACGGAAAACTAAATACACTATTCGATATATATTAACACTATATCTATAACATTCACATAAACGAGTCTCAAATAAAATATAAACTCTACATATATAACTATAATGTATACACTTCTGTCAGGGTCCAATGTTCACGTATATCTTTGTAAGAGACAACAATCGAACATTTACCGACACGAATATATCTAACCTTCAAAGTCAGAAGTTCATACAGATCTGAGGTTAAACACACAATTAATTTTGAGTTGCCTTATCAGACGGAAATACGTAGACGCGCATGTGCAGCTCGTACATACCCCTCGACATGAAAGACTATTTCATTAACCCATCAACAAATCAAAATAAATTCCGCAACACACTAAAATTATCTTAACTAAGATACGAACGAAATATCAAACAAAACGAAATATACTAAAACAAAATAATTTATATTGTATATAAATCATTGGGTCGGTAGTGGGCATAATCGCACCACTGGACGTTTATAGACTCCGGACCCGGTCCGGACGTTAACTACCCGGACGATACCATCGGCCCCTGGAAATGTTTTTATAATAACGCCCAAAGGCCACCTTAATGGGGGTGTGTTATCGAATATGATGATAACAAGTGTTCCCACCTTGACTTCGGGACTACCGCCGTGCCACTTCTGTCGCCGCTGGAGCTGAGATATATAGTCCAAACGCCAGCGACGCCAGAACGACTGGACCAGTTGATCCAACAAACGTTTGCGGTCGAGTAAAGTTACGGACACATCAGGCAAGGGTAGAGCGGGAATAGAGGTTAAGGGAGTAAGAGTGAGAAAATGTGCGGGGGTTAAAGGGAGAGGGTCCGAGGGGTCTGTACTCAGCCACGATAGAGGGCGTGAATTCAATAACGCCTCGATTTGAGTGAGAACTGTCGATAGTTCTTCAAATGTCAAAATTTGATGCCCTATAACCCGGCACATGTGTGACTTCACGGCCTTAACCTGGGATTCCCAAACCCCTGAAAAATGTGGGCTTAAGGGAGGTTGAAAAACCCAAGAAATTTTCCGAGAAACTAATTCCTGATGGATATCGTCGCGGTAAGCTTTCGAATTTAAAAATTTATATAAATCGTCCAATTCGTTGCGAGCACCAATATAATTAGTACCATTGTCGCTATAAATCACCGACACCGCGCCTCTTCGAGCTAAAAATCGCTTAAAAGCGGCTAAAAACAACGCGGTCGATAAATCGGAGACTAACTCCAAGTGGAGCGCCTTAGTCGACAAACAAATAAATAGGCATAAATAAGCCTTTTGACTTATTACGCCTCTCCGCCGTCCCAGAGTAATTTTAAATGGACCTGCGAAATCCGTCGCACAATGTAAAAACGGTTTCGCTTCGGTCACCCGTACCGCTGGCAGCGGTGCCATTTTTGGGAAATCATTCCTGGGGCGTGTGCGAAAACAATGGTTACATTTTTGTAACCTATACCGGACCGCATTACGTGACCCTATGATCCAATAATGCTGCCGTAAAATCGACGACACTAAAGCAGGGCCGGTATGTAAATTTTCCTTATGACATTTATCGATTAATAAATCGACAAAATGATCATGTCGTGGCAAAAGTAACGGATGTTTCCGTTCGAAATCTAAATTTGCGTGGGTGAGACGCCCACCAACGCGTATAACGCCGTTGTGTAAAAATGGATCTAATGATCGAATCGAATTTGACACTAATTTGTTATTTTTTAACAAAATAATATCCGCATGAAAATGTTTTTCCTGCACTAGTTTAATTAAAACTAATTCGGCCGTCTCAAGGTCCGATAGTATAATAATTCCTTTTGATTTTAAAATATGTAAAAAACGCAGTACATAAACTGTAGTTCTAATAACTTTTGTCCATGATGAACAGCGTAAAATTAATTCATATAATGGGTGCGATATTGGTAGGGTTACTGTTAGCGCTACAGGTTTCGCTTCCGGAATATCATGTTTATTAATGGCCGAAACCGGACGAATAGGCCATGAGTCCCTATCAAAATGTAGCCAGTCCGGGCCTGTTATCCAGGTTGACATAGCAATGAACTGGGACGGCTTAAGTCCGCGCGAAAGACAATCACTAATATTGTCTGTACCATTAATATGATACCAACATGAAGGTGCTATTAAGGCCTGTATTTGCGCTACACGGTTTGCAACGTAGGTGTGCCACTGATACGGCGGAGTTGTTAGCCAAGCTAGAGCGACTGTCGAATCCGACAGCGCGATTATTTCGTCGATATGAATTCGTGTACTCAAAGTATCACGTACAAAATTTAATAACTTAGCTAATAACGCAGCAGCCGCTAATTCTAATCGTGGTATCGTTTGTATTTTCAGGGGGGCCACTTTCGTTTTCGCACAAACTAAATTGATACCTACATCACCACATTTATTTACAGTTTTAATATACACGACGGCGCCGTATGAATTCATACACGCATCACAAAATCCTATAAGTACGACCCGCGACTCGGGTGTAACTCCCAAATGTCGTGTAATTTTAAAATTTGTTAAAAGACTTAATTCCTTTTGTAGCTCTCCCCATTCCTGTTCAATATCAGGGGGGGAGTGTTCATCCCAATCTAAGCGTAGGGTCCATAATTTTCGTATAATTAATTTAATTATTAAAGTAACTGGACTTAAAAACCCGCACGGATCGAATAACCGCGCGACTGTGGACAAAACATAACGCTTCGTACATGCTTTAAATTCTGTGTTTATGTTAAAAGTAAATATATCAGAATGGGGGTACCATTGCAAACCTAAAATTTTTAACCCATCAGTGTTAAAACTAACTACTTTAGGAGAGCGATCCTTTTCTGGAATATCATTTAATATATCCTCAGAATTAACGGCCCACTTTGTCAACGAAAAATGACCGCGTTCAAATAATTTAATTAGTTGAATATGTGCGTCGCGTGCGGTCTCGATATCAGGTAAACTGCAAACTAAATCATCTATATAAAAATCGCGTCTCACGATTTCTGCGGCTTCAGGATAATTTTCAGCTTCATCAACGGCTAGCTGTTGTAATGTGCGGAGAGCTAAAAACGGCGAAGATCTAATACCGAACGTAACCGTATTTAAGCGATACATTTGTACCGGTTCTGCCTCTGAAAAACGCCACAACAGCTGTTGAAAGCGCCGGTGGTGTTCTTGTACACCAATACGCAAATACATTTGCCGAATGTCGGCTGTAAAGGCGACTGGAAATATCCTGAAATTAATAAAAATACTAACGACATCGGTTTGCAATTTAGGCCCTGTATATAATAAATCGTTCAATGAAACAGAAGTGGTGGTTTTACAAGACGCGTTATACACACAACGTAACGGCGTGGATGTGCTGTCTTGTTTTACTACACCGTGGTGAGGTATAAAATAATGATCTTCATGTAAACAATTCTCAGTTATCAATGACATATAATTTAAATCTAAATACTCTTTCATAATAGAGTTATATTGTTCCCTTAGGAGCGGTGCCCTGTCAAATTTATTCTCTAATGAATAAAGACACTTTAGCGCGGTGTTATAAGAATTTCCCAATCTTGAGGTATCAAATTTGAACGGTAGAGTTACTGAATATTGACCTGAGGGTTCCCGCTTTATCGTGGATTTAAAAATATTCTCACACGCGATATCATCGGGGTGTGCAAACCCTTGACTCGGCAGGTCCTCTTCTTCCCAAAACTTAGTCAATAATGACTCTAACGATGGTTCTATCTCAGTATGATAAGATTTAATATGCTTATTAGAGGGCATATAACTGGGCACCGAACCCATAACGACAAATCCAAGCTTTGTTTCTAAACCTATGGGTGCATCCGCCGCGCCAGTCATTTTATTCGGCCCTAATAAAATTGGAAATAATTGCGCGCCTATTATACCGTCTATAGAACCTGGTTGATTAAACTTATCATCAGCCAGGTGTAAACATTCTAAATGAGTAAAGTGCTCAGTAGATATAGTGAAATCAGGTAAATTGTCCGAAATCTGATCGACTACAAGTACCTCCATTTCAAAACTAGTATTCTTATTATACCTCGAGAAGATCTCGACACTGGCTTGTCCCGCGACAGCACTATCGCGAACTCCAATACCACGAACGGCATAATTACAAGAAACTATACTTAATTGAAGACGCTGTGCGCACTCTACAGTCAAAAAGTGGGCCTGTGAGCCAGAATCTAATAAGAAGCGTACAGTATGTCGCCCACCATTCTTATCGAAAATATACACTAACACCGTTGATAATAAAACTGTCGCGCCTCGTCCCGGTTTAACCGTGGTATTACAAAAGGCAGCAGGCCCCGGTGCTATATTCGCCGTATTCGGACCATCGTTTGAACGTGACGTCGTCGGTTTCATTTTATTATCATCATTTTCCGTAGAAATATTTTCCGTAAAATAGTGTAATAAAGTATGGTGTCTAAAATGACACTTTGTACACGCTGGTCGCTTGGGACATTTTCTAACGTGGTGCCGCATTAAACAATTCAAACACAAGTTCTTACTTTTAATCAGTTTATATCGTTCGAGCGGAGACTTATCATTAAATTTTTTACATTTAAAAATAGTATGATTGCTCGAACATACGTCACAGTGTAAATCTGAGTCCTGTTGTTTCACAAAGAACGAATGTGTTTTCGGTTTCGAAGTAGTCGCGGACGAACCTATTTTATTACGTGATGCTGAAACGGTATATATTCGCATTTGCTCCTGGAGAAACGTTACTATGTCATTGACAGTAAATATCGCCTTTTTTCGCCTAAAATTCTCGAAAAGCATACGCGTGTCATTGTCTAATTTGCTCCACAGCAAATAAGCATAAGTAAAATCAGATAGATCTTTTAATTGTAAATTAGTTAAAGCTTTATGCGCCGAAACACACTTATCTAGGATACTGCCTAGCGTATGCGCATTAGCTGCGGTAATTGGCTTGAAATTCATTATTTGATCTAAATAATTAGTGGCTAATGAACGTGGATCTTGAAATTGATTTAATAACGCGCTCCACATGATCAAATAATTCTCCCCGACTGGGGGTAACCCCGAACATACTTTTGCGGCCGGCCCGGTCAATTGGCCGATCAAATAATGGACTTTGTCCATATCGCTCAATCTATCGTTTTCATGAATAAGATTTTTAAAAACCTCATAAAAAACCGGCCAATCCTTAAGCTCTCCAGAGAACATTGGAATATTGATCTTGGGCAAATTTTGAGCCGTAGGGGAAGGAGATTGATTCGAAGAATTGCTTTCTACCGACTTGGTTTTAGGCGGCGGTGTGACTCGAGGGTCAAGAGCTGCTGCCTTAATGTGGCAAATCAAGTCATTCAACGAGTCCATCTCGCGATAATTAGGGGTAAATGCTTCATTTAATTGCATTCCTAACGAATTAATATCATTGATCGTTTCTAAAAACTCGGACTTTGTTTCGTCCAGCCCCATTAACTGACACTTAAAAAATGCTAATGATTTTTTATCATCCAGCTTTTCTGTCGCGTCGTGAATTCGCTGCACCCGAGCAAACAACGTCTCCTTTCTTGCCTTACGCATTTTTAATGTACGTTCTAATTCTGTCTTTTCATCAGCCATCGCAAAGCCTTAACAAAATTTACAAACGAAATAAACAAAATAAAAAATAACTAATCGTAGCTATAATACACGATCTATGACTAAACCTATGTATAATACCCCTATTAATCTAACCAAACGAAAAATAACTATTTACTTAAACAATACACAAAACTAAATTTTTCAAAAGATCCAAATAATACACAAAACAAACAAAATATATGTATATAACAGCTCAAATAACTGAAATATACAAAAAAATATATAGTATAAATAATTATACTTAATTTTCTAAACAAACAAAAAAATAAATCGTAGCAAAATATTTAAATTCATCGACAAAAATATTTTATAAACGTCAAACGTTCATTGCACTCGTGTATCAAACCAAATAAATACCTAAACAACAACAAATGTTATTGCATGCACACGAGTCTAAATAAATGTCTAATTTATATAATTATAGTGTAATACATTTATCAAACCAAAATATAATTAATGTTAATTAATTAAAATATATTACACTCTTGAGTACGAAACTAATTGTTGCCAAAACAGCTGATCTATAAACAAAACAATTTCATCGAAATGTCAAAATGACAGCTAGTAATCAACATGGCAGCCGTCTATCACCTGAGAACGCTACAGTGGCCGTTACGCCGTCTGGCGCTCTAATCGCACTATACAAAATCACCACGTGGTGATTAACATTAACACACAAAAATCCCTACAAATGCAATGTTATAGCGTATAGACTTTTTCGTGTTCAATCAAATAATTATATACGTAATAGTTTTGCAAGAAATTTCAAGAAAACAATAAATTTTGCAAATGCATCTCAAAATGTTCTTACAACGAATTTTAACAAAATGGTATGTTTAAAAATACCTCAATATCAGTTTAGTGTGCCTTTTCAAGGGCATCTCGAAATAATATGTACTTAAACCCTAAACTGATACTATCGAAAAATAAGAATAATCTAGTGTGTTTTTTATCATAAAAAACATCTCAAAATAATAACGTCGCAACCTAGATATCCAATGTGAGATCTGTGAACTCCTGCTTTTCAGTGGGTGTGTTAAATTTAATTAACATCACAAAACAAAAACGTCGCAAAAAACCCCACTGAAATTTCCATAAAAACAATAACTTGACAAATTTTGTGTGCCACCGTTGGCATCCCAAACCAAATCAAAACTTCCCCAAAATTGTCAAAGTTAAACAGCATATACACATAATCATTTGAAAATCGTTCGAATGTTAAAAACCGCTTGAAGGTCACTGACTTAACCAACTGAAACGTGTTTCTGCAAGAACCATGTGCATGAATCAACAAACAAATATGACAAAATTTTGAATATTTTATCAAAATTAATACGAAAATGAACTAAAAAACTGGTTCATTATCCGGTTCGAAGGACCAAAATGTTTCATTCGGTATCGAAATACCAGAATGTTTCTTTTAAACACCGTAAAATAGATTTTAAGTGGACTGTACGAAATAGGTTAAACGAAATATAACATTGTTGATTCATACAACTGCATATATTAGTACAAAGAAACGGCTTACCTCTTTTGTTGTACCCAAGTACGGCTCTGCTCTTCCCAAATACAATTATCAGGATTGGATGGTAAAAAGGATATCAATTGTAATAATTCAAACAGCTATCCATGCGACTTCTAAGCACGTTCCTTTGATCGAAATAACTTTTATATGCAGTACAATAAGCACTTGCAACACTTAAAATAAATCAGTAACCTCACAAAAAATAACGGAAAACTAAATACACTATTCGATATATATTAACACTATATCTATAACATTCACATAAACGAGTCTCAAATAAAATATAAACTCTACATATATAACTATAATGTATACACTTCTGTCAGGGTCCAATGTTCACGTATATCTTTGTAAGAGACAACAATCGAACATTTACCGACACGAATATATCTAACCTTCAAAGTCAGAAGTTCATACAGATCTGAGGTTAAACACACAATTAATTTTGAGTTGCCTTATCAGACGGAAATACGTAGACGCGCATGTGCAGCTCGTACAAAATATTTTTTGAGAACAATTACGAAATGTTTTTTTTTTCTTACTAAGTACTTACATAAGTAAGAATTGTGAAGCCGATTTTCCTCAAAATTAAGTTTTGATGGAAATATTCATTTTGACTTTTCCTGAATTCATAAATTTAGACTCTACTTCTAATTTTTGAGTGTGTTAAGTTAATATTTCCATCGCAAATCGAAGATTGATGCATGAAATATGACTGAAAAATTTTGTATTTTCAATTTCGTTAAAAGTGTGTTAATTATATAGAAAATGACGTGAAAAGTTGAAATTTTCAAACCGCAGGCCTGTATCTCAAACCGTTCTCGAGATATGGCCTCTTAAAGTTTTAGTTTTTTCAAAAAATTTTGGAGAAAAATGGCTGTAACTTTTGAACGTGTGGTCAGATTTGATTTTTGTTGGCAGATTTGGAATCAGCGTGTCAAAATCTATATATTGACATGTATAATACTTTGAAACTAGAAAAAAAATTTTTTTTTGCTGAAAATTGAAATTTTTCCAAGGGGTATACCTTAAAAAAATGCCATTTTTTGACAATTTTTTTTTGTCGAATTTTTATGTGTTATATATGTAATAATATAGATTTTCAGTCATATTTCATGCATTAATCTTCGATTTGCCATAGAAATATTAACTCAACACACAAAAAAAATTTATAGTAGAATCCAAATTTACTATATAATCAATAATTTTTACTATTTTCTATGTAATTTGTGATTTTAACCAGAGTTTATTATAATTTCACCTTTCAAGGTCCTGGGGTTTCGGCTCGGCGATGATGAATCAGTCAAGACAAGCTAATATATTATGTATAAAGATTAAAAACACACTGTATAAGAAAGTCACAATTCATAACAATAAAAGAAATAGAAGGAATAAAAATAAATAAAAATCATTCACCATTTAACCCGATCAACAATCAATGACGTAATTGTTGCGTTAACTTTTTCTGAAAACCGTTAGAATACAAAAACAACACACATACAAAGTTAGGGACGAAATTACTCAATCTCGACAAATAACGGTACCGGAAGCTCACAATCCTCCCTAACTAACCGGCCGAACAGTGAACCGGACAGGCGTGTCCGTGAGACTCCCACACACCCACCCACCACGTGCGACGGGGATGGGTGGGTGTTCCCGCGCAGTATTCAGCATTGACCCCTGTAACACCTATACGGAGTCAGGTTCAAGGTAAGATCTCTCTACGAGTGAATTATTGCAGATGTTCTCAGACAAATTAGAGGTTTCCGGGTTATTTGAATTGTAATGATTTAATAATAAGTTCGTTTACATAGTACTCGTATTTCGATTTGAATACAAATGAGTAAGCATTAAATGAATTTACAGCAGGCAAAGCATTTTTTTTATTCCCAAATTAACTTACAAGAGAACCTTTTCAAGTCGAAAATTCGTATCGAGTTTAAACTTTGTATATAGTTAGAGGAGGTCGAGGTAAGTAAGAAAAAAATCACAGCTGCGGTCAAACGGTTTAAGGGGGTGAAACACCCCTATGAAAATGTGCAAAATAATCATATTTTTTCAAATATCTCTGAAACTAAAGAAAATTTAAAAAAATCTACAATACAAAATGTTCGTGCTTTTTATGCTCTTTTGAATGGCGATAGTCAAAATTCTAAAAAAATAAACCATTAACCAACACCTCCCACCCACATTCCATAGGTTTAATTTTTTCGAATTTTGACTATCACCATTCGAAAGAGCATGAAAAGCACGAACATTCTGCGCTTAACTCACACACGTGTTTTAATAAATGTAATTTTGTGTGTGAGGATATGACCCTGTGAGCCTCGGTAGAATTTCCGAAATCTGAGTCTGACTAAGAAATAAAAATCGCGAGTGCAATCTTACAGTAGGGTCAACTGGGGTAAATATGAAACACGAAAAAAAGGGGTAAAAGTGAAACAAGCTTCTAACTAAAAAACTAATTTCTTTACAGAAGAATTATAAAAACTGACATGATCTTTAAAGATTTGTTAAAGCGATCTGAAAATATAAATCGCCTAGTAAGTGATATGTCCCCCCTACAGACTTTTCTGTTAGACGATGGCAAAACGTGTGAATTAAATTTTAATTCTTTGCACATAACTTTCTGCATAACTCAGGTATAAATTAAAGTTACAAATTTCACATTGATATGCCACAAAGAAAATAAATCAAAGTTGCCTTTGTAGTTTTTCTTTTAATTTTTCGATAAGTATTTTCCATCTAATTAAGATTTAAAAATTCGGGAAAAAGTGAAACAGAAATATGGGAAAATATGAAACACAGTCGGGGATAATCTGAACCAGTTTTTGCAAGTCTGGACAAGTCACACATGTTACAGTTAAAGTCAGTTTGAGTGCAGATTTCAGAGTGGACGCATCATTTTGGTTGCAGTCTTCAAAATGCCACGAAATTACGTTAAAAAGGTCCTAAATAAGGCTGTACCGGAATTCCGGTCCTATGGAAGTTTGAAAGGGGTCAATAGTCAATAGTACATCAGGGGTCTATGGAACAATTTGTATGTTTTGAAAATCGATGTTTTTTCTGCAATGCAAGAGTTTAAAAACAGTTAAAAGAGCACAAAAAAATGTTTCACTTTTACCCCATTATTTTTAAAAAATTCATTTTCGGTTTAAATATTTATCTGATATTTTTCAAACTTTGTAGATGTATTTAGGATGATATTAAGAGTACACATTGTATGTGATATATTAGCAAGAACGAATATTCATTTAAAAAAAATACATTATTCGCAAGCATATTCTAAGTTTTATTGTAATTTCCATAACCTTTAAATATATTTCATTACCTGCTGGTTAGACATTTATAACCTAGCAAGGTGCGACACATGTTTCCTATGCAGTTTTTCCCACTTATTTCATTTTTACCCAGCAAATATAAATATAACGCATTATATGAAAGTTAGAAGCCTGTTTCATTTTTACCCTTACCTGTTTCACTTTTTCCCAAACTAGAGGTTAAAAATGAAACACACATTTTTCATTTTTTAAATCTGTGTTGTATGGTACAGTTCAAATGACGTAGGTATTTGAAAGGGTTATTCATAGGCACATCTAGTAGAAAAAATTAAAATATGAATTTGTATCGTTAACTGCCAAAAAAATGAAAGATTTGTATTTTGTTTCACTTTTACCCCAGTTGACCCTATCATATTTTATGCTACAGAACGAATTAAAATTTTTAACATGCATTGTTATGGGAAAACGCGTTTTGCATAACGAACTTGCTCCTGGAACGAATTAAGTACGTTATGCGAGGCATCACTGTATTTCATTTCTTATACTTACAAATATTATCTCAAATAGAAAGAATTCCAATATTAGTATAATCATAGATTCATTTGAAAAATTTAAAAAAATCACAATAACACAAGAATGTACCTATCTAAAAATCAAACAGAGAGACTGATTTTACAGTTCCGTGATTCCTTTCAGGAGTAATCTTTCACATCCGCCCCACTGAGGGACCGGTCAGTCTTTGGTTTCGGCGGGACATTGTCAGTACAGGAATGATCCCGTCCACTTCGTCAACGTCACTAGATCTTTATGTGGATATCCTCAGATCAGCATCGGACGTTAATGTGATTAATTAGAAGCTCTATATCTTTTCTTGATCCCTGCCTATCCAGTTAATCTACCTTTTATAAGTAAATGCTTACATTTGATGTATGTATTTGTAAAAATAAATGGAGAAAAAGAATTTTGTCTGCGACTAAAAAACAACATGTTGATAAAAATAACATGTTATTGGGCACATATACTTTTAAAAGTTTAATTTGATTTAATAAAACATTATTCCTACTATTTCCCAGTTTATAACAACCATACGATATTAGTTATAAGAAATTAAAAATAATAACCACCTGAAGTTCTGTAGGAAGATGACATAGGTACTATAACTAACTATTAATATTGTTAAAGAATATCTTAATAAATATACATTATTAATTAAATTAAAAATATCTAATTGTAACAATAATTTTATAAGTAATTAAAATAAGCAACATCAACTATTCTTTTTTCCAAAGCTTACTTGACTTGAAGTAATATTGCAATCGAGTGATTGTTAGTTATTTGGCTGAATGACGTCTCGATTAATAAACACATTTTAGTTTTTCATGGCAACTGTGATTTTTATTCAATAATTAATAAAATACGTTAATCTTTGTTATGTGTCGTTTTACAATGTTTTAAATAGAGTATTCCACGACATTTTTAATTGTAGCTGTTTCTTTATTCAAATTATTTCAAAACAAGTAGTTATTTTAATAACTATGAAAAATACATGATATAAAATATATATCTGAAAAAGGCATTTAACCCCTATTTATTCGTTTAGGTACCGTTGCTTAAACGCAACCCATACTTTGATTTTTTTTAAATAACATTAAAAAGTTTAATTGTAGCCAATTTAAAATTTTATTTAGTTTAATTGTTGTAATATTTTTTATGTACACTCATCTTGCGATTTACCGATAGCTTGATTTACCGACGGGCCAAACGCGTGATTTGCCGACCTTCTCCTATCCCCTCCATAATACTACCGTGATTGCTATATTTCTGCGCGAAATTTAAATTCACCAATCAACGTTGAGGTTGGCACGATTTAATCACCAACAACGTCGGTAAATCAAGCGATGAGTGTATTTCGCTTGTCTTTTTTTGACACCAAAAATAAAAATATAACTGAAAATGTATGTGCACCGGAGGCAGAGAACAATAAAAAAATTTTTGGGCGTTTTTGTTGGGTCACCAATAAAAACATGTTCCAAAATTGAGATGAATGGTTTACTATATTATCTATATCTATAAAAGAGTTTGTCCTTAACCACTCACTCACTCACTCACTCACTCATATATCAACGTACAGCCCAAACCCCTGGACCTAGAAACGTGAAATTTCATAGGTGCCTTCCTTTTATGATGTAAGCACCCACTAAGAAAGGATTTTTCGAAATTCAACCCCTACGGGGTTAAAACAGGGTGTCAAAGTATATATAAAAAAATATTTTTTTTTGTTCGCATTTAATTGAAACTTATCGAACATACTCTAACATATTATTTCAGCATTCCCCAAAATTTAACCCCTAAAGTGTTAGGGGGGTGGAAAAATTTGTAAAATATTTTTTTTTGTATTCACCGAATGAAACATGGCACAAGTAGGTACTCTACAAGAGAAATATCAGTTACGAAAATTCAACCCCTATGGGAATAATAATAATAACTGTTTATGATACTAATATAAATTCGGACAAATTAATATTCAATTAAAAATGAAAGTTCGGCGGGGACTAGGATGGATTTAATCTGCAATAAAAGAATTTGATATTCAACCCCTAATGGCGAGAGTAGACGGGGGTTAGTTTAAAAAAAAAATTTAACTAAGATCCGGGATATTTACGTTTTTTTATAAGTAATGAATAAAAATCAATATAAAAAAAATGTAATATGTGATCCCCTATTACTTATAGACGGTTCTAATTAGTTTCGAAGTTTACGCGAGCGAAGCCGCGGGATTCCGCTAGTGTTTTATAAATAAAAATGTACGAGAATACGAATATTTTATTATTGTTACATATAAGTCGACATATCCCAATTTTAACAAGACACTCAAATCAAAATACGTGGAAAAAATAAAAAATAAAACAAAGCTAGAGAAAATGACGTCCTCATGAAGAATGAAACATACAATTATAAAGCATGCATCGCATTTCATTCTCATATATACAGAAAAAATCCATTCTGTTGTATCAAAACATCATATCAAAAACCAATCCATCTGCTTCAATATAATGTTTCTCGTTTTAATCCCTCGCTTCCACTCCCATGGGTCGCCCACCCACCCCCGTGCAATCCACCCAAACAGACCGACAGCCGTTCATCTGTAGATCGGGCCATTATTATGGAGAGAATTGGGTCAGATTCCTGTAATATTTTCTGGATATTTACGATACCAGCAGGAATGAAGGATGGAAAACGTCTAAGGAATTTGTTTCGCCGATCGGAGAGTAAACAAGAGGAATGCTATGATTGGCTGGCATTTTGAAGAAGGATGACAGTTCATAAATTGAAGACGCGTTTTGGGTAGACGGGTTTCCGTTAAAAATGTTTTGTATAAATATCAATGATTATTCAGACTTCTATACAAAGTTTACTCTCTATAACTTACATTAAATATATACAACTTACAATTATAAGCCAGGCGCCAAGTATTTTACAATAGAATAATGTATTTTTGAAGTAATACTTCTTAGGCGCCTCTCGACACATTTTTTCTGGGCCTTAAAAAGCATTGATTCGTCATAATGTTCGGAAGTAACACTTCGGAAATGTGACACTATTCGGGTAAACTCGGGGAGCTGAACGAGTGAGATAAAAATGTTTTTGCAAATAAGTATGTAACGCTCTCACACTCTCAGTAGCTTACATTACCGTATGCTTATCTTTGTCAGATTTGCTTGAGGTGCGTTATATTTTTGGTAACGTGTATGTTTACAGGAATTATTATTCAAGCTAAGTTTACATTATATCAAACATGTTTTTTTATTTCCGAATCTAAAATTTTATTTTCCGAAAGTGATATAATAAAGGATAGTAAAAAATTGTGTAGTTTTGAAATAAAGGTTAATTTTCCATAGTTGTTTTTCAATTACGAAATTTTTTTTGAAATGTAATAGTTTTTTTAGTTAAAGTAAGAAAACTTTTAAAATCCCACCCAATAAACACCACATATATCAAGTAGTTGGTATCAGAAACAAAATTACAAAATTATATTAAATTAATTTTAGAACGGTATAAACGAAAATATTCATTACGGAAATACACAATAAAAATTCCTTTACAAAAAAAAATTGGTTCAATTCCTTCAACAGGTAATTTTTACAAAAAAAAACTTACATATTTATATAAGATTTAATACAAAAATTATCAAAAATAGAACACCTAAACGTCCCAAACAAAATATTGATAATAAAGATAAACAATATCTTAGCACCCCCTCGCAGGATAAATGTTATTCTCAATATTATTATTTTGAGATACGATATTAAAGCGGAGCTCCTTGAAGCACAGCTGCAAATAATAACACGAAATTGATGTCACAAAGAATCCTGATTGCCAATATTCCTTCCCCCACACAAGTGTTAATAGGTTTAGCTTTTATATTACACCCACAATATTGTATTCAATACTTCTTTGAATATTTCATTAAAGAAAATAGTAGGCCAAACGATGCCATTCATAATTATTGCAATGTGGTTAAAATAAACGTATATTATGTACATTACTAGCTGAGACCGCGGCTTCGCTCGCTTAAATATAAAAATTATATATATATTTTTACTCTACACAGTTCTTTACTACATACATTATATTTTTCAATATTATTTAACAGTTTACGTAGCGTATTGAGCCGTATTGCAAAAGAGCGCGTTGGTGGCAAACTTTTTTTCCAAAATGTCACTGCTTATTCCTTATGTTACCTAATGTAATCTATATCTATAAAAGAGTTTATCCTTAACCACTCACTCACTCACTCACTCATATATCAACGTACAGCCCAAACTCCTGGACCTAGAACCGTGAAATTTCGTAGTTGCCTTCCTTTTATGATGTAAGCACCCACTAAGAAAGGATTTTTCGAAATTCAACCCCTACAGGGTTAAAACAGGGTGTTAAAGTTTATATAAAAAAATATTTTTTTTGTTCGCATTTAATTGAACTTATCGAAAATACTCAACAATATAAATAATGAAACAATTATTTCAACATTTCCCAAAATTGATATGTTTGATATGTTTATCTGCATAGAGTCGGGCAAAATAATCTGCAGTAAGTTAGTTTTTACAATTTTTAACTAAGATACGACATATTTACGTTTTTTCATAGGTAATGAATAAAAATCAATAAAAAAATATGTAATATGTCATCCCTTATCACGTATGGAGGGTTCTAATTAGTTTCGAAGTTTACGCGAGCGAAGCCGCGGGATTCCGCTAGTAAAATACATACAAAAACCTGGGTAATGAACATATCTATGAATTAAAAAAAAGCAAATAAATCGGATAAGTGGTTCTCTTGAGCTTTATAATGTATATGGATTACCTGAGTCTTTTTGTATAGTTTATAATTAGCATATTAATTTAGTAAAACTTAAAAAATTTCTATTATAATTAAAAATTAATTCCACTTACGAATTCTGCGTATAAATAAATATTTATTTATTATTACCTGAAACAAAAGAAAAATATATAAGTAGATATATTTAATAATATGTAAATAAAATAATGTAGTTTACAGCTAGTAGTAAAATGCAATATGTTCTGTATTTTCCTCGACTTTATTTTCATGTTTTAAATCACCCTAAACAAACAATTTGAATTTATTTCTGCACCAATAATTGGAATTTCTAAAGTCAGTGGAAACCTCGACACCTTATAAGAGAACTATAGAAATATTCAATTTGCATCTAATTAAAATACACAAAACAATTTCTTGAAGCTTTTTTTGTGGAGGAATTTTCTTTTTAATCCTACACCGGTTTAAAGTTTTCCTATTTATTTTTAAATAAATACACCTTGGATCAATTAAATTTATTTTTATTTCAGTGTATACAATTCAAATTAATACTACAGATTTAGAAGATTATAAAAATCAATACAACAAATTTAGTTATTTTAGAATGGCTGTTTCTCCGTGAAAAATGGTCGTAGAACAGTTTAAAAAAGTATTTTAAAACTAGAGAGTTCTAGTTTTTAAACCACTGCACTGGATTCGAAATAATTTGTTTTGGTCAAATGTAATGAATTAACTTTGTAGATCAAACTTTTTTTTTGCATCGATTTACGACCAAAAACTAAAACCATGTTAGTAGTGAACACATAATCATAAAAAAATTTAAGAAAACCATTAGGAAGCTAAGAATTTTCTCTTCAATGTCTAATTAAATAAACAATTTTCATTATGAAAAATTCATTTTAAAATGACCTCAAAAATTTTATATTTTTTTTTACTTTGAGTCTGAGCTAATTTAACCCAGATTATCCTTTAAGGGGAGGTCCTCATCTAGCGACCCAAAAATTACGTGATTTTCGCGATTTTTTTTCTTATGGAAGGAAGTAAGTAAAGTAGTCAAGTTTTCTGGTACTTATTAAGTATGTTATTAACTACTTTTAAAAAATTTTATGAACAAAAATACCGAATAGTTTATTAGTTATATGCATTCAAAGATAGTCATCGAAAAAAAAGACACCTCCACGGGCGGCAAGGTAACGCATCCAATTTTTGTCTGAAATCAAAAAATCAAAGTTTTTTATAAAATAGAAGACATTTGCTGGATCCTGAACTAAAATCACTAAGAAAAGTTAAAAATTAACAAAATGGCGGACTTGCAAAAAAAAATTTTTTTTCGCACTTTTTTTGGCTCTAAAAAGTGCTGTACCAATAAAAATAATGATTGTAAAATGATTTTAGTTCAAGATCCAGCAAATTTAATTATCTTTAAAATAAAAAAAAATCATATCGATATCTATAGTAGTTTTTGAGATATCTTTCCGCCCGTCTCAGAAAACATGGTTTCGAGAAATACGCCTTTAAAGTTTTAGTAGTATTCGATTTTAGAATACAACATGTATATATGTGTGTGTATGTGTGTGTATGTATATGTATAGACATCTAGCGGCATTCGAGGTAGCTAGAAATACATATAAATACCATGCCATGGTCACAAAAGTGTGGGAAATTAAAAATTAATACCGAAAAAACGCGCTACCGCAAAAATTCAATTTTCGCGTAAAAAGACGACTTCGGTTTTTTGACTATAACTTTAAAAAAAATTGAATTCGGCAAAACGGGTTTCACGAGCGTATTCTACGAGACATTTTCCAACTTTTTAAGCAAAAAAAATCGATTTTTTGGTCGTGCTTGATGAGAACCTCCCCTTAAATTTGAGCATCAATGTATTGATTGAAACCGAATCAAAATAAATTAACTATTACTCTTTTTTTAAATCAACATTTTTCACGAATTCTGCTACAAAATACATCTGGATTCTAGCGCCGCGTTGACAGACGAGGGGTGGAATTGTCAGCGCACAATACTACCAACATCGCTCTGTCGAAATCCCTAATCAAGTCACACTAATTATTACATCAGTGGTCTACATTTAATGGCATTGTATTTAGATTTTACTTGATGCAATTTCAGTTCGTACATTTAATTATTTTCTTCAGACGCCATTTTAAACTTTAAACTCGTTTTGTAAATTGTGTCAGTGCTTGTTATGATTTATAGTCACGAAGAAGCTGTAATTTATATGAATGATTAAATATATAATTTATTTAAGTTAGAAGTTACATATCTAGATGGAAATTAAACTAGCGCTTTATTTTCTTTTACTTCCATATTCTTAAAGAAATTGAAGTATTGTAATATCGTCGAAAAAACATGTTCAAGATAACAGCAGATTCTGATTGTACTAACTTCAAAACGTAAAGAAAAGTTGTTCCTATGTCTGAATATATAATTTTCTTTCGTTCTCGATAACTACTGTAAAAATGCACCGATTTGAACTATTTTTGGTGAAAATGTTTATCTTAGTGAATACTCTAAATCTATGGATTTTGGTGCTAATCGGATTAGGGGTTTTCGAAATATTCGAAATTGTGTACCTAATATCTTCTAACAAGAGGTATATCTCGCCAATTTTGAACTCTTAGTTAAAAGGGGTAGAAAAAACCTTAGAAATTTTATTATAATAATAAATTAATACGTTCTAATACAAAATTATACAAATGCAATTTGTATAATTTTGTTTTATGTTATTTAGGACATTACAAAAATTATATGGACCATGGAAGTCATGTATGGTTCTCTATACCGTTAATTTGATAAAAAAAATAATGAAATTACATTTCAAGCCGCAAGACCGTATTTCAAACCGTTTTTGAGATACAACCTTTCAATTATTACTTTTTTATATTTAAAAAAAATATACATACATAACTTTTGAATTGGTAATCAGATTTTAATTTTGATGAAATTTTTGGAATCAACGTGAAAAAAACTATACGATTAAATTAAAATTTATATTGCCCTTAGTTTTCATACGCTAAGTGGGCTCTCACACCGGAGCAATATAGAAACTAGCAACTTATAACTAGCGATATTATTGCTATCGGTCAATATATGTACATTGAATCGGACATATTGTCTCACACCAAGACAATATGATATCGCTATATTTCTAACTGGTATAGTTACTTTATTGCTGTGTTGCTATATTGCTATATTTCTCCGGTGTGAGAGCCCACTAATACTTTAGAAAACATGTTTGAAGAATACTTATATTAAAATTAAATATCCGAGACAATTTTTAAACAGTTCGTTAAACAACATAAAGCAATTCCCTTTGTATAAAAATTAACAAATTTCATTAAAACGTACATGCAATTAAATTATCATTTACCAACATACTGATGTGTTTTATCTACGTGCACATCGACAATAAAAAAGTACTTTCTTTTATTGTAAGCTACGGTGTCTATTCTTCCATAAATGTAATGCAATGTTGAATAAAATAATGATGTAATGCTCTTATTCATAATTTACCAGCATCCATCCTGTGATGTGTCTGTTGTAAAGCATTTTAAAGTCAGGCACGTAATAAAACACGAGCGGGGTTCACATTTTTATATCGGATAATAATACGTTTTTAAATTGTCAAGAATAAAATCCAATTATACCAACTTTCATTTGTATGATTATATAAACAAGTAATAATTCAAAAACAAAAGAAACATACTACAGTTTCGTCCAGTATTATCAACTTTAACTAAATGCTCCTTTAACTAACTGTCATATTATCAACAGATCCAAGCATAATACATTTAATTAAATAGATTTTAAATTATCTGCAGTATTTCATTACAACGTATATATTACGTCTATTTTTCATTGAGAGCTTAAATATTGATTTAAATCACGTTTGTAATACACCAAGTTTACTTTAAAGGAGCATTTAGCGCTAAAGGAGCTTTAAATTGGTTGGTAATACCGGGCATTTATCGAATAAAACAAATTTCTGAAGATTAAAAAAAATATTTTTTATTATTTAATCCATAGGTACTTATAACTATGTATATCTGTTTGTTTACGGCTGAACCACTGAATCGATTTTGATGAAATTTGGCAGGGAAATAGCTTGCATCCTGAGGAAGGACCTAAAATAATTTGTATCCCGAAAAATATGATAAGATAAAAAAAATACAAATTCCACGCGGACGAAGTCACGGGTAACAGCTAGTTGATTTCATTAATGCAAAATAAAATGTTCTTAATGAATTAAACGTCCGTTTTTAAACCAGAGTTAACTTTAATCCTTAACATTATCGCTGTTAGTTAACAAATGATTTACTAATTGAGCTTCGTGAAAAAAAGCACAGAAATAAGGGGCTAATAGATTTGATATAATAATGTCCGGTATTATAAAAGGGCTAGCTAATTTGCAAGCTTGCTAGCACTCTCAAATGAGATATCAAATTTATATGACAGTTCTCTTGCAGTTTTGTGATGACTTTGACAACATTTGCGCAAGCGTTGTATGTAAACACCAATGGTATTAAAACAGTGGTGTTATTATGCAATTTTTTTATACGGTCAGAGTCGTCAACTGTGTTACAATACGTTGAAGTATCACTGCTCTAAATTCCATAGCTAATCCATAAATACTATAACAAAATTAATAACCTCATTTATGAGTGCCTTTATAATACTGGACATAAGTTTTGCCAATAGTTTTAAAAAAATATTACTGTACATCTCGTTTAACCCTACTGTGGTGGTTGCAAGTCTCACTGACCCAACTGATTTTCTATTTGTTAATAATAATTTAGTGATGGCTGACTAAATCCATAAATGAGAAAGTAACTTTGTTTGTTACCTTTTCACGACTAAATCACTGAATCGATATTGATGAAATTTGGCAGGGAGATAGTTTGCATCCTGAGAAAGGACATATACTACTTTCTATCCCAAAAATTATTGGGGGCGAAGTCGTGGGTAGCAACTAGTATAACAGATTTATTTTGCTTTTTTAAGCGGTCTTACATATGTATTTGTTGTGACTATAGCGTGATACTTTCTTCTATCAACGAGATAAGCACACGCCACTGCCATTCAAGGAAGGCGTCTCTGGGTACAGGAAAGGGAAGGAAGATCCTGGTAAAAGGGAATACAATAATTGGACGCACAGTAGCTCGTCTTGAATACCAAACAGCGGTCTCCGCAAGCCGGTTTTATTTTTTATTTTTAGTAGGATTTTGTGGTCAACCCGAACGGTTTGAATCAACGCATTTTATTTCCATTGTTATTTTTTTAGTTCGCACCTTTTAACTTTAACTCAGATTTATTTTATTGGCGCATCTCTTCAAGGGTGCGGATATAAAACTTTTAGTATCGTTTGGCTGGAAAACGATTCCGAAAATGGACGTGTTATTGTTCTTTAAGGAATTGCGTGTCTATCGTTTTAATTTGAAATTAATGTAATAAATTATTATAATCGATCCAAGTTAGCAGTACCAACTGGATTTTGTTGATTTTACTTCAATTAATTGCTCCAGTTTTGGTAAATAAAAAATATATATTTTTTTTATTTTTTTTTTATTCATAGTTTGCATATTTTCGTTGTGGCTTTTGGCTTCTGGGTGCAACCCTCGTATTTTTTGTATTTTTAATGAACATCTTCAGGATATCGTGCATCCACTGTTACGTGTGACGAAACGTTGGCAAATATACCAAATAAAACAATGTGGTATACAATCATAGAACGAAAAATGAAAAAAAATATCTTATTTTCAATTGGGCCAAAAGATCTTTTTTCTGCTGGTATTATTTTTGCGCCTCAAAATATCTAAATGCGGCGTTGGTTATTCGCTGGGTGCAAAGTAGGTAGTGGGGGAAACGAAATCGATCACAGCGCACGATGTGGCGAAAAATAACACTTTGGGTGGACTAACTGTCATTTTTAATAGGCTCGTTTTTAACTGAAAATAGAAAGGTCAACATGGTTAACCCCACTACAGACTATGTGCAAGGGGGTGGAGTTAGAAATAATGTCGATGCAAGTGTTCGTGGTGAGCAACATTGCAAAATCATCGGCGCCATAAGTTGAGGTTATGCTGTCAATGTAAACGAATGAATTATTTCTCTATTATACGTCATAATTAAAGAGAAAAAATACCCAAAGTAAATAATTTTCACGTACCTTTTATGCTATGCTATTTATATTATATGCAAACAGCTAAATTAAATGATATTTATTTAGTAAAAAAATTTCACGATATTCAACAATGATAAAAAGAGAGTTCAATCCATTCAATCCTTCTCTATTACCCGCTAGCGGCGTTAGTAGACTTCATAGCCAATAGTCATAAATAATCGTCTAAAATGTATAATTACGATATTTTATTGAAATTATTTGTTTGTTAGTACGTCAAAGTCCACCCTAGTTGCGACCGGTAGATGGCGCTGTCATCGCGCACGCTGCGAATACTATAATACATATATTATTACAGTTATGCATTTTATATTGTTGTAATTATAAAATGATGTCAAAATGCATCACATCCAAATGACAATCGCGTTTACAATTTTCCGTGTGGAAAAAGGAAAAACTGAAATATTCACTAGCTGTGCACATTTCGTGTAGGTATGCTGGGAGTTTTTCCGCTCTTAATTGACCGCCAGACAAGGTCTGACACATCATTGTATTATTCAAAACCGGTGCTAGTATTATCAAAAATGTAATAACCATTGTTATCAACAAAGAGATTATATTTTTATATTTTATATTTATATTTTATATTTTTAGGCTTCAGGTGCAAGTAGGTACTTATAATATTTTCGATGTTTAATTAGTTTAATTAAATTTTTGGAGATAGGGGTAATGAAATATGGTTTAAAATTTGCCTTTTTTAACAAAATTACTTTTATAAAAACAAATGTATAGAGGGTGGCCAGTATTTGTCTGGAACAAATTTCCCTGACTTTTCCCGGTTTCCCAAGAGAATTTGTACATTTTTCCCCGTGTTTTTTATTTAATATTTAGATAAAAACCCTAAAAAATGGTCACATGTTTTCTTTTCAATTTTAATAGATAACTGTTTATATATTTGCGACCAAATTCCCTGATATTTCCCTGTATAACAAAATGCCCTGACTTTTCCCGGTTTTCCATAAACTGGCCACCCTGGTATACAAATTATCGTTTTTAACACGTATTTTTACCAATTATATCTATACATTAAATTAAGCTTATTAGTCCAGTAACTTTAGGTTTTCACTAGGAATAAATTCGCATAGAGCTGAATTTTTGTATACACCTTCGTTTTGCCTTCATAAATAAGTTACCAAAAGTCCCCATCGATCCTCTGTGAGCATACTTTTTTACAGCCCACACAAAGTGCTAACAATTAGTTTTAGCTAAATACCTCTGTATATATTGTCTCTATGACTAAAATAGTTATTATCAAATAGAAAGAATAGAAAATTATCTACAACAAAGATCTAATACCTTTTTTCGTACAAGTAATTGTTTTCACGTAGTATGGGGGTATTCTAGTCTCAAAATGTAAAATATCGATTTTATTTTTTTACATTTTATTAATAAATAGGGGTTCAAAAAAGATATGTACAAAACCCCATACCCAACTTCGCAAAATTGACGAAGTTATAGTGGATTGAAAGAGATACGTAACATTGAATAACCAACTATACGTAAACTTTGAACGCGTTTTTCTCGAAACTGAAAACTGAAATTGGCTGCCATAATAACTCAAGATCTACTGAACCGATTGACTTCAAATTTTCTGTGAACACAAGTTATTACTATCTGTAACAGAATTGAGTAAATAAAATATTTTTGTTTTACGGGCAATGAAAGATTAAAAAAAATAGTAACGAAAATTCTATAGACACTTTTCTAAACGCCGCTATTTTTTTAATTTTCAAATTTTTTTTAAATTTTTTGCCACCCGCTATAGCCACAGTTATATAGATAAAGAAATTTATTGGTTTTGTTTTTTCGGATGAACAGAAAAGCTGGAATCATGGCAATCATTTGGAGATGTTTTTTTTACGTTGTACGTGGTTCCTGTACAAACGTAATAATTACTTATTATTATTATTTTTTTTAATTTGTATAGCTTGTCTAACTTTATATAAAAGTAAATACAAAAAATCTATAGTAAAAAGTTTTATACTTTTTTGTCAAAAAATTCCCAAAAAAATCTTAATCAAAATTCATTCCTATATTATATTAATATAACATATACTTTTTGGCTATTGTAAATATTATGACAAATGTGTGAGGTGCCAAATTTTGTCAGTAGTTAGAACAAACAAAGATGTATATTTTCTGCAAACTCCCTAGTAAAGTAGGCCCCGGAACACCCTCATCGAATAACCCAAAATATCGTTGTATAAGGATTTTATAAACAGACTGTATCTAATAAACGGAATGTCCGATCAACATCATCTATCACGTATAAGACAGTTAATTATTTTTTTACAAACATTTTAATAGTATTTTAACTAAAAATTAACGAATTGTTTTCAAAATGGCGGCCAAACTTTAAATTTTTCTTAAAAAAAAATTTTTTTTTTAGTTTCACCGCAATTTTGAAAGGCATACAATTTAATTTGGATAAAATATTAATACAAAGGTTGTAGAAGATTAAATTATCTGTCTAAAATGTGAAAAAGATGTTGATCGGACATTCCGTTCACTAGATACAGCTGTTCACAAAATCCGTATATAACGAAAATTTGGGGCCTTCGATAGGGATGTTTCGGGGCCTACTTTACTAGGAAGTTTTCAGGGAATACACATGTCAGTATACTCTAACTATTGACAAAATTTGGAACCTCGCACATTCGGCATAATATTTGCATTAGTCAAAAATTCTACATTTCTTGTGTTAGTAGTATTTGCTTAAGTCGTCACATTTGTATCCAGTTTCCGTGAAAATTATAGTTCGTATGAAAAACTATGAAAAACCTTTTTTGTAGAGAATTTTCTAGTCTTCCCATTGTTATATGACTTTCACTATCGTATAAATACAGAGATATTTACATAAAACTAATTATTAGCACCTTTTGAGGGCTATAAAAAAGTATGCTCACAAGGGATCGATGGGGACTTTTGGCATCTTTTGTATAAAGACAAAAAGAAAGTGTATACAAAAATTCAGCTCTATGCGAATTTTTTCCTAGATACAGCTATTTTTCTTCTAAATGCTCTGGACTATATGTGGTATAGGAACCCCCTTTTGAACAATTAATTTTCAGGGACTCCTCCTTAACAGAAAAAAAAACAAAGAAGGTCGTTAAATACTAACTAATCACTGGTAAATACAAATTTAAAAGTACTTTCATCTATGCCAAATATATTTCACAGACTCCCGTTTAAGAATCGCTGCACTAGAGCAGCAGTCGTTAAACTAAGTACCGTAAGAGTTACTTTTGAAACTGTATAAACCTACTTACTTAAAACATTTTTATGATTTAATGCATTTTTATATAAATATATTTTGCGATCGAAAATTTGGCAACTGTCATTGGAATGATCTAAAGAAAACCGTAATTAATTAAAATTCTGACCATATAAATATACAATGTAGTAGAGGAGATAGTGTCTTAATTTCGGATACGAAGATATTTTGACAACTGAACGATATATGGTGTTACCAACACTACTGACGCGTACTTTTAGCCTCGATATTGTTATTGTCTCACTTTGAACGAAGGAGGAACGTGTGTTTGTTTGATAAAAATTTTGAAAAATTTTACTCGAACTCAAATATTTTACAATGTCAACTTCTATTATTTATGGCAGCCAGGAGGTGAGTTATAATATTGTTTTTTTAATGTATCATATTTGTTTAGAGGTGTATTTTGAATTTCTGTTCAAAAACAACGTGTGATGTTTGAAGTTATGTTGATAAACGTGGTGAAGTGAAATTTTGTATATTACCCTAATTTCGGATAGTATTCAGTGCCTATTTTCGGATGTGAACTTTTCACAGTGGTTAATAAAAAAATTTAAATATATCTTTATTGGGCCGTTTCAGCGCATATTCTGAGTATATGGAAAAATGCACTGGTTTTAATAATAAAACATGATTTATTTGTATGAAATGCATTGACTGAATGGTTGAACACATAATATATATTTTTTTGAATAATTTCATTTATATTTTAAATTTTAGGTTATAAAAATTCTCAATATATATTTGAAAACTTAATGTTATTGTTTTTTTTTAACAGCACAGTTCAAACGTAAAAAAATGGTAGATCAAAATGTATCCGAAATTTGGAACCCATTTCATGTAATTAAAAAAAACATGAATTAGATATAACTTTTTTTTAGGTTATTATTATGGCTGATAAAATTATTGTATTTCAGGGAATTGTTCCATATGAAAAGAAGTATCGAATATGCAAATATCATACATTTCAGATCAATATTGACAAAACTACATCATGTTAAAGAAATGGTATCCGAAATATGGGTACCTTCCTCTACATCTAACTACCTCAGTGTATAACCCAGAGTATATTATTCATAAAAAATGTAAAATATTAAAACAACGTATAAACCAAAGAGAAAACCCCTTACTTAATGAAAATCCTAAAAATTATAGCACACATACAGAAAATATTTCAAGAGATTATACCTATGCAACAAAACCCCATTTATAATCAACATCCCCCCCATTCTTCCCCTTCCTTTAATAAAATTCATACACCTAGAGATTATAAAGGTCCACTGAAAATCACCGCGCCTGATTTGCTCACGTTACAAAATATTCAATTTTAAATTAACTAGGACGAGGATTTGAGGATTTAGCATCATTCCAATATAATTAAAAAGTGTATTATATTCCATGTTCCGAGAAAATACCTCTACCGGTTTTTTATTTTTAATTAATTTTACCACAACTGAGTGGTTACAATAACAAATACATAATGTTTTTTTACAAGATTTTTTTACAAGTTGAAAATCAGTACGTTATCTAAATATTTCGAATATATAGAAAATTGAAGGATTCAATAGACAAAATGATTAACTTCCATAGTTATGATTTTTTTATAAAATATTATGAAAATTCCATTAATAAAAAACTTTTCAGATATAAAACAATCGTTTATATTATAGTGGGGATAGGAGAAGGTCGCTATATAAATCGCAGGCACGTCGTTTTATCAAGCGGTCGTTTATTAACGGTTGTTATTCGCAGCGTGCGCGATGACAGCGCCAACTAATGGGTGGACGTTAGTAGCAACTTGGGTGGACTTTGACGTACTAACAAACAAATAATTTCAATAAAATATCGTAATATGTACATTTTAGACGATTATTTATGACTATTGGCTATATGCACGAAGTGTTTTAGCGCCGCTAGCGGGTAATAGAGAAAAATTGAATGGATTCAACTCTCTTTTTATCATTGTTTAATATGTTAAATACCGTGAAATTTTTTATAAAACAAATATCATTTAATTTAGCTGTTTGCATATAATATAAATAGTATAGCATAAAAGGTACGTGAAAATTATTTATTTTGGGTATCTTTTTCTCTTTAATTATGACGTATAATAGAGAAATAATTAATTCGTTTACATTGACAGCATAACCTAAAATTTTGGCGCCGATAATTTTACAATATTGCTCACCACGAACACTCGCATCGACATTATTTCTAACTCCACTCCCTTGCACATAGTCTATAGTGGGATTAACCATGTTGACCTTTCAGTTAAAAACGAGCCTATTAAAAATGACAGTTAGTCCACCCAAAGAGTTATTTTTTGCCACGTTGTGCGCTGTGATCGATTTCGTTTCCCCCACTACCTACTTTGCACCCAGCGAATACCAAGCAGTGAGTGTATTAAAAAATTAAAATAAATAATCTATAGCCTGTTTCATTTAAGTTTGCAGTGGTTGCCTGATGATTTGACGGTATAAATCGTGTATCGTACCGTCAAAAACTCCGGTAACTACCGCAAACTTAAATGAAACAGACTTTAGATAAAATTATAATATTTCTGGAACACATTAAAGTTGAAAACAAAACACTATTGACTCGTTTATAATTTATCAAATTGTTTCGACAAGGCATTTTAAAATGCACCAATCACACATCCCGTCGATATATTGTACAATCCCAAGGTTAGTAAATGTACAGGTTTGCTGACTTGTGAGTTGTGACGTCACCACGAAGTTCTTTTCTACCTACTTGATTTTTTTATTTATCTATGATTTTAACTGCCATAATATTAAACACAGCGTTGGCGACCATTTGAAATCTAGAGTGTTAAAAAGAACTTCGTGGTGACGTCATTTCGTCCGCGCTGATTGGTCAAGGCAAGTCAGCATACCTAGTCATTTACTTACCTTGGTACTATCCTTAAATGTAAATCATGTCCCATCAATAAAGTACGAAAAAACCTCACTATTATATGCAAACACATACACTAAAAAAACTATTTTCATTCATACGTTACACACACACCCTTTTTGCTCTCACACACAACTTCCAAGTGCAATTAGCCATCTCCACGGTGACCGCAACAAAAAGCATTGCATTTCCTCACATTGCGACACTAGCGTAACCTGCCCCCTACCCCACTCTCCGCCCCGCAGCGACAAACCTGTATCTCGCACAAATTCACACACATACACACATTAGAGAGACTCACGACAAAGACAATACGTTTGCCGAGAGTAATGTAGTGCGGTTGTGGCGAGAAAAGGGGTGTAAGGGGGTACAGGGGTGCATTTAGAATAATATGGGATGAGATGATAGTTGTACATATTATTCTATTTTTAGGTAATCAGAAAATTATCATTGAAAAACAAAGACATAAAACTTTGACCATTACTCAAGACAGTAGTAAAGTAATATTTGTTTTATTTACCAAAAAAATTATTTAAACATTGTTGACTAGCAATTTTACACTGAAAATATCTCAATTCATCTATTTTTTCGAATTATAATGTATATTCGAATTCTATATAGCCCTGAAATAACCGGTCAACAATGTAAGGCATGTAAATGCACAGAAAAAAATAATCTGCCTATGTGTTAAAAAATGTAACCAATGTAAAAAATCCGTGATCGATTTGACTCCGATAGAGGTTGTTTGTTAATTGATAATTTTTTACCAATATGGAAATATCCACGTTTATCTTATTAATAAATGTATATTATTACTAACAATATTCTTATCACGGTAAAAAATTTGTTTTGTATTGAAAACATATTTGAAATACAAAAAAAAAATACTTTATAAATGGCATCACTGAATTTACCATATCGAAAATTGCACTTTCACAAGTTGGGTGGTATAAAAAATATTCGCACTGATAAATATTTATTAATACAACCATTATGTTTAATCTAATTTCGTTAGTTGGTATAATAAATTATTTATTAATTTGAAAAATGAAATTTTTTTTAGATAAACATGAAGATATATTTTTCAGATGAATTAAATATCTTCAATAAGAATTTTTTTTATTAGGTATTATATTGAGGAAATATTGTTATATAAACAAGATAAATTTATTAAGCAATTTTCCATCTCATATTTTCAATAAGATCGAGTTTTATTTATGTGTATACGAGTTAACTCGTGACTAGTTAACAACATTTGAGCATTAAAACACGAGTTAACTCGTGATCAGTCAACAACGTGTTAATATCTATCAAAAAATTGATCAATATACAAAAAATTAATAAAAAATATGAATTTGGTCCAGCAAGAATTTTCTGCCAAAAATGTCCTCTTGGCCCTTATGCATCTAATGAAATCCACCACTGAATATATAACGTGTGTGTAAATCATGTGGGACACATTATACGGCGTATGTATGCGTGTACCTCCCCCCCCTCCATTTCGTCTGCCCAACCCCCTTCCACTCGCTGTGGTCGCGACGTCGACGCATTATTAAGATTTCGTCATTAATCATCGGATTAAAAAACCTTTTTTGCATTATGTACTCTGCGGCTTTGTTTACGACAACACAGCTTTCTCGGGAATCTAAAATTACGCGAGAGCGCGTGTGTGGGTAGAGTCTCGTTGCGAATCTCATTTTGCAAGATATGACGGTTTTGCAATATATTGTTTATTATAATGGTTTTATCATATTTACACATATTATAAGCAATCATCTATAACCATTATGGTAAGTTTATTATTTAATTAACTACCAACCTGAATATCTCTGTTTGCTACCACATACCCGTTTTGTCTAAAATATTTCAAGACTTATCGTTTCGGCGTTTTAAAAATAAACAAAAGACAGTGGCCATGAGATAGATTGATGACGAAATAGATCCAGTATCCTAAAGGAGCTAACAAATTTGCTAACTAGCAAGCACTTTCAAATCAGGTATCAAACTTATAGACAGTTCTCTTGGAGTTTCATTAAGATTTTAACAAGTTTCGCGCACGTGTTGTATGTAAACACCAATGGTATTAAAACAGTGGTGATATTATGAAAATTATTTTGTACGGTCACAGTCGCCAACTGTGTTACAATACGTTGAAGTATTACTTCTCTAAATTTCATAGCAAATTCATAGATACTATCACAAAATTAAAACCTCATTTGAGAGTGCTTGCTAGCTAGACAATTTTGCTAACCCCTTAATGATACTGGACATAAGTTACCGAAACGTCCTTTCCTAGTGAGCTTTAACTGGCTGACGGCGTGCACTGACAATTCTTAACTCTCTTTACTAAAAAAAATTAATTCGCACGATGATTTTAAAAATTCTAACATTTTCTTAAAGCCCCTTCTATAATATAATCTCTAGAAATGAATAAAATATAGTTATAAATACAGCTTTTTTTGACGCAGAACTACGTCCTTTCCGGTGACAGTAAAAGTTTACCTCAGGAGTACGAATGTAACGAAAAATGGAAGCATATATTTCCGGAACTAATAAAAGCAGAGCATCAACTATAAAACGTTAATAGAAAAATTATATATTCCTTTGAGTTTAGACAGCAGGAATCGATTTCTGGTTGATTGTAGTAGCCAAGTCTCATTTACAGCCGTATTTTATGATTCTATTAATCAATATCATTAAATATACTTCTTGCATATTATTACATCACGTTCAATTTTAATGATAATTTTTTATATTCTTGCTTAAAATAATATATAAATGAATTTATTATAAATCGTGTCACCGCCAGTTTGGCTAAAAATGGCGACGTTGTCACAACTCTTACTGGAGTGACTTTAATTACTGAAGAAAGTATAAATTAGTGGTTATATAAAATAAAACAACCAGAATGATTTTTTCAAATGCAAAGTAATTTTTTGTTTCCATCAATCAATAAATACCTTCGTCATGTGACCCTGCTACTTGTAACCATAAACAATTTAAACTGAAATATCATCAGTGTCACAAAAAACCGTACCGAAATTTTCCTCAAAAGGGGACGAGACGGCAATTGGCAAAAAACAATCAATAACAATCCCCCCCGAGTAGTAAGCGTTTAACGGACCCGACACCTATATTGAAAAACCGATGACAAATTGTGCCTATTCATGATGTATTTGCTAATTTACTGGAAACGTAATATTGCCGAGTACGTTCTGCATTTGGGCCTCCGATGTTACACACTCTTTTGTTGTTATTTGTCGTTTGTTAAATTAGATTCGGCTCGATATGCGATTATAAATTAATTGTACGTTTTTTTTTTATTCACGTGTCACTTAATGGATTTTTGAGTATTTGTTGGCGTTTGTATTTGTGTTTGATTGTATTTTTAGCAGCTGTTTAGGATAATGGGAGATTTGCTCATTACCATTTGGTTGCTGAAATTGATTTTTTAATTGAAGTATTTATCGAATTATAAAAAAGACAAAATAAAAATATATTTAATGATTTTATAAATACCTGGAAACTTAGTATTCTGCGTTACAAACGAATATTTGGAACCATTTTTGAGTGTCACAACTCAAAAAATTTCATATTTGAGATAAATATGTAGAATGATTCCAAATTACTATATACATATGTATACTAAAAATTGTCATTAATGTACTTCGTGTACCTCCCGTCAAAACAGCATATTATTCTAAAAAAATGTCAAATTTTTCCTTTATATGGGTACGTAATCACTAAACGTTTTAATAGTTACTATTTTTCAAACATTGCAGGAATACTGAAATATTTAAATTAAATATTGTATATCTGTCCTTTTCCTATAGGTACTACCTTTACCATTTTGATTTACCTAAATTGTTATAATTTCATTTATTCCTATTTCCTCAAAACTACATTTTTTTAGTTGAGTTGTGACACTTTTTTTGCTGAGGTGTGATATAAATATTTGTATTTCTTCCACAACAATCTTGATTTATTACATTTTTAGGGTATTATAAAGTCGATTTTTTTCGAATTCGAGATTTTTATGGAAAAATCAATTATTACCTTTCTTGAATCTATTTCTATTTTCGTCATGATGTATGTATGCATGTCTGTCTGTCTGTAGATGATGTCACTTAAAAGAGAACCTTCTATTAAAAAATGATTTTAAAACCGGAAACAGAGGTTTACTCGATCTTGTCAATTTTAGAATTTTTAAATTATGTTTGAAACGGTGCGTATTAGAAAAATTTTTGTTAAGTACATTATTTTTTATTAATTTGTTTCTATACTTTATTTTTATTTTTGCCAGAAATATCTGTTTTATATAAATAAATAAACTCAAACATTTTCAAAACTACATTTTGTTTTTTAATTTATTTATTAATTTGTTTCTATCCTTTTCAATTTTGTTTTATATAAATAAACTGGCTGACACCGCCACGCGTTGCTGTGGTTAACCTATACTTTAGCAACATGTGGTGTTTATGCTATTAAATTGTAGGTTATATGAAACGTTTGGAAGTTTGACATAGCGCCATCTATTGAATACTTACTCAATCCAGTCAACAGATGTCACCATCTGTTAGAATCGTTTTGAGCTAACAGATAAAGACAAATAATTTGCAATAAAATAATATTGCGATCATAAATTGAGATGTAAGCTATCCTATCTTTCAAGTTGGATCAAACTGCACACGGTGTACAAATTTGATTAAAATCGGTTAAGTAGTTTAGGAGTCCATCGCGGAGAAAACAATGTGACACGTAATTTATATATATTAAGAATAATATTAAGATAAACGTACAATATTTATTTTAAGCAATATGTATGTATGTATATGAAAGTCCCATGGAATATATTTTTTAAAATACATCCATTCTTTCCGGCTTCACCTCATCTTACGACCAAAAAAAAAAACATAACCCCTATCGTAATTCGTAGAAGAACACCTTCTCACTGCAATCTTTTACAACACTCTGGGTTTAATGTTTTAACAACACACACACAATACATCAGATGTTAATAGCCAGTCGTGTGTGACATTGCATCGCTCGCCAGTGCATGCCGCCGGACGAAATAGCTGGGACCAGACATTGTACGTACTTCGTGTGGTACACAAGTGGAGGTTTGGTATTAAATCTTGTGTACGCGCCACTGCGGACACCCGCTTCCGCCCACGCTCTTCCGGGATGTAACTCACACACACACACACACAGACACACACATACACACACACAGACACACACATACACACACATATACGTTCGAACACATTGAGAATTGATATCTTGTTTTGGAGTACAAAGTAATGCCGCCAAATCGTGACAATCGTTCGGTAATATTTTATGTCTTTAAAATATGGTTCTATTAGTTTCATTCAATCGACCACAAATGCTTTATTGTGGGGAATATGTCATTTGTATTGCTTGTGTGTGGATGTAAATAGATGGATAGTATAGTGTTTCCTTTGCTTTGTAACACCTGATGATCGATGCATGTGGAATTTTTTATTGAAAATATATTTATTGCAGATAGTAATTTATAATTTATAAGTAGGAATATTATATGTGGAAATTTTTGAAAGCGGAAAGATGTGTGTGTTTGTCTGTGTGTATGTGCGTGTCTTACCCCTGAATCTTTGTCACACGCATAAACCATTAAATCGATTTTGATTTTGAATTCCTTCGTTGGATCTGGTTAGAAGATGGTCTTTTATAAAAAGCATCAAAATCAAATATAAAGGGAGGTGTGGAATCCCAAATTTGTTATTTTCTTTAAGATATTTCAAGAAGGATACATGTTACGTGATAATATTATGAATATTTTTTGTAGACTATGGAAAAATGGCATTATGATTTTGCTAGGATAATTTTCCCTTACGAATTCCAATTTTGACCGTTTAAAGTTTTCGTAAAATATACTTACAAAGATTGTTTACTCATTTTATTAGAGACCGTTATAACGAAGTATTAGGCCTATTTCACTCATATACGGTTTTATTCGGTTCGGTTCGTTTTCGGTCGCTGCCGACAAGTGTGAAACGATGATTCAGTTTGTATTCGGTACCTAATAGAAACCGTACAGAACTGAATACTCCCTCCACACGGACAGATTTCATCAGGTTTCAATTCGTGTCCAGGGAACACAAAGCAATGAACGCGTTCACACATACTCGGTTTAGTTTCGGTTTTCACCTGATAGCGAGTGTTATTTTTTTTTAAGTTTTGTCGCGGATTTTCTAATAAAATGAGCGGTTTTCTAGATGTTGATGTGGATCGTCTTCATGCTCTTTAGCTTCGGGAAAATAGTGTAGAATGCTCCAAATTCCTGCTGTAAAGTGATGAGAGGGTGCTCGCAATGAATTCTAGTATTCCTCCTTCATTTTTTATTTTTTTTTATAGAGAAATAACATGGCAACAACTTGCTTTCTCTCAATGATAACTACTGAGTTTACGGAAAAAAATAAAACCTTATATGAACCGTATGAGAACCGTGTATGTGTGAAAGGGTTTATTCGTTTTCGGCTGAAACCGAAAACAAACCGAACCGAATGGAACCGCGTATGTGTGAAACAAGGCTTACTGTATTGCAATGAGTGTACTTAATAAATTTTCAACACAATTAATACAGTCGAAAATGCTTATAACGATATCGAAAGGACCGGTCATATTAGGTCGTAAAAGAGGATAGTCATAATAACCGGTAAAAATGCAATTATATGGGATTCAGTTGAACTTTTATTTTGAGTCGTTAAAACCGATACGTCGTTATAACCGGTTTCTACTGTATATAACACAGGCCGACAAAAAATTTTTTTTTGTTTGCTGCAGGGCATACAACAACTTTTTAAGGGTAATTCGGACACGCTGAATCCAAAAATGACCACCGTTTTGCTCAATCAGCTCTTGTTTTTGCGGTATAGTAAAAAACATGTTTTTTGCAATATGCACACATTCAAATTCATATATATATTTTTTAAATCAATGACTTCAACCAAAAATCATTCAGAATGAAGGTATTGGTCCTAATTGAACTAAAAAGTCTTCAATTATACACATTCATAAAGTTATTCCCTTTGAAAATCATGTTTTAAACGAAAAAAAAAATCGTTTTTTAGCAAAAATTCAGCAATTTTTAAAATTCTAAACGCTGTTACACAAACAATTTTTGTCCAAATTACCCTTAAAAAGTTATTGTATGTCTGCAGCAAAATGGCTGTCGGCCAGTGTAGTCATTTCAAATTATCGCCATATTTTACTACACTATTGTATCTGATTCGTATAAAATACAATTCAAAAAACTATGTTATGTAGATTTTACGGACACATACATGACAAATCAATTAACTCCATTAAATAAAATTAATAATGCAAATTTGCATCACTATGAAATATAATATTGAATAAAAATTGCAAAATGTTTCTTTAAAATATATACTTTAAAAAAATTATTTAGAGTTAGACCGTAACTATAACAAATAGTTAGTACACGTTCATAAAATGTTAGCAACCATTCGAACAACTAATTACATTTACAATAAACGACCGTTAAATGGCTGCAATTAAGTACCTGGTTCGAACACTGTGTTACCTGTCGATGAACAATGCATTTGTGCAATTGTTGCAACGAAAACTGCAACACGGACTTGCCCTAATGAAGTTGCTGGTTGCACCCATTGTATAAGTACTGACGAGTAGCTTTGATAAATGTAATCGGATTAAATGTGCAACAGAGACAAAGAGAGCTGTACTTCTATTGTCTTGACGCTACTATAAGCAGGATCGGGTTTAAAAAATATCAAAATTTTCAAAATTACATAAAATTTGATTTTTGATTTTAAATATTGTATCGAAATATTATTAGAGCTTATAATAATTATCATACTTGGATACAACACAAAAAATACCCTTGCCAATCGATTCGTGAATCAATCCCAGTCCAACGAGGTACATGAAACCATATATCAAAAACTTTGTATGAAAAATGAACATTATGCCTTTCCGTGGCCGGATGGAGGGTCATGATCAGAAAAATTCCTAAATTGAGCTAAACTAGAACTACAAACCTATCATTTAGCGAAAACCCGAGATCTCGCGGTAGAAGACAGAAGGACGGACGGAAAATTGAGCGTATAATAGAGATGAAACGGATAGTGTTTTGGCCGGATACCGGATACCGAATATCCGGTGAGCTGTAAGGCCGGATGGCCGGATATTCGGCCGCCGAAAATCCGGCCTGTTTTGACGGAAAAATGCACGATTCGTACCGTCAAAACCCCGGGAACCACTGCATTCTTAAATAAAATAGAGTATAGGTAGTAGTAAATTGTGTTGTGAAGTATTAATTAATAATCAAAATATTAATTTATTAATTAATATTAACTCATTAGAGTAGTTGATTATTTCCCTTCTTTTTCTTCTATCAAGGGAAAAGAATTGAAAATTAATTGTGATTGAATTTCTTATTTTAATAAAATTCGTTATTTTACAAGTCAATTTCTTATTATTTGCCTCACAAATATTTTTTTCTTGCAGTTTTTTAATCAAAAATTGTAATTTTTAAATATTCGGTATCCGGCCGGATAATGCTTTACTATCCGGTACTAAGCTGGATAACAAAATAAGGCCGGATAGGCCGGATACCGGATAGTTACCGGATATCCGTTTCATCTCTAGCATATAAGCACTACCACTTCGTGGATTGCGCTTATAACAAGATAGCATTGATAATAACTTTCATAGTATTTATTTGAGCCGATCCTGGTGTGTAAAAACGTCAACTATAGATACTTAGTTACCTAAGTACTTTTTTTTCTTTTTTAAGCCCGTTTCTATTGAAAGCCGCTCAGAACAATATGACTCGAATACTATTATAATAAATTATAAATAATACGTCCTTTTACAAAAACAGTTTTTCTATTATACCATTTATTTATAACTTGATTACCCAATAAAAAATGGATAAATATATTCCATGTCAACGGTGGAAAGCTGAAAGAAAATAAGTGATAAAAAAATATTCGTGACTAATTTTAGAAGAAAAAAAATGCTAACAAAAAAAATATTTTTTCGTACACCATCGCGTCAATATGAACATAACTAATTTAAGACATTCATAAGCCAATAAAATTAACTAAATAGATAAAAAAATATACAATTTCGTTGATTATTTAAAAAAATCTTCAATAACTCATAATTTAAAAAGCCTATTATAAATTAGTTACAAATAGTTACCTTGCCAACACCAGTGACTTCGCGTACTCCAATCCTCCGAAGTAACGCAGGAGGTACAGGAGGTGGTGACCTCTGGATAACTCCGCTGTAACCAGAGACAAGCACATCATCTTCACCGACTGAGGATTGCCGCTTCCTCCTGTGCGGCGACGACGTCAAATTCAACTTCTGCGACGCTCTGAAAAAATAAAACACGAATTAATTTTTTATATAAAGTATTAGTATAAGTCAATATACGTAAATATAAGGTACAAATAAATTGTGTATAGAGATAGACATTTTAAAGAGCTCATAAATCTGAAATATCATATAACTGACATTAATATTTAAATCGACGTTATTTAAAAATTATACGAAAATTTAACAGAATAATTGTGTGCCATTTAAAAAAGATGCATTTATATATTTTTCAGATAACTTTGAAGGTATAACAAGAAACATAAAAAGCCTTTTAAAGATATAATATATTTTAAACTGTACAAATAATCTCCAAAGAAAATATGCTATAAAATTGAGATAAAAACATGTACATGTATATTCAAAAGCGAGCATTATTTCTGAACCATTAAATAATATCTTCCCTCCTAAAATTGACACAATTTCAATACATCATAATACTGTTGGAAACATTTCAAGAGGAAAAATACTGGCAGGGAAAAGTGGCAGATGACTTCTTTTTTCAAAAGCGATATAAATTGGCCTTTATATACACTTGTATGAAAAAAGAGAAACACGGAAATTTTCTTTATGCCAGCAACGGATTCAAATAAAAAAGTTATAGGATATTAACTAATAAAAGTTAAAGTTAAACTAACCATAGATAATTTGAAATAAATATCTGATAATTTTGTCAGTGCAATATATAAAGATATTTTTAAAAAAAGTTATAAATAATATTACTATCTATAATTTTTCCTACTTTTTTTTTAATAATACGGTTTTATTCGAATAATTAACTAGGTCGATACAAAATTAAATTAATTTATTTCTTTTTTTCGATATGACAATCAAAGCTAGACATAATGAAACTATTTTTATATTTTTACTACATAAAATTAAAACCAATTATGTAATAATGAAAACTGTAAGTAAACGCTTCAGAAAATGTAAACGTAAAGAAATTTTATTTAATAAAAAAAAACTAGCTGTAACCCACGACTTCATCCGCGTGGAATTTGTACTTTTTTTTATCGATTTTCGGGGTACAAAGTAGCCTATGTCCTTCCCCAGGATGCAAGCTATCTCCCTGCCAAATTTCATAAAGATCGGTTCAGCAGTTTAGCCGTGAAAAGGTAACAAACAAACAGACATAGTTACTTTCATTTTTACCTTTTTCAAGATGTATTAAAACAGTCTTATGGTGTCCACGGCAGTTTATTAATTTAATCAATCTATCGATTTTACGACAATTTCTATCCCAATTCACTCAATCTTAAATTCGCCACTGCGATAAGTTTTTCTCTCTCAAAGATTGATGTTTAGATAGGTAGTGCAGAGTCAGCTTGCAAAAAGAATAGACGTACGTGAAATTTAAATTTGGGACATCGGCAAAAAGGACAACTGGCCGACAAGGAAAAGGGTGCTGTGTAGCAGCTACGCCTTAAATTCAGGCTTGAGGATATAACGAACGCAGAGAGGTGTGAAATTGGAAAATCCTTCTCCCTTTCCTCCTTTATTTTTCTTATCATCACTTTTTACTGTCTCTTGAGTATTAACTTATTTTCTTGTTAAGATAAAGTTCTTCTAAATAATGTTACTTAAAATATGGCATTATGGAAGATTATGAACACAAAAAAATAGAGGGGATGTAAAGTGATTTGATTATATGAAGACGTTATTTTCTATTACTATCATATATTAAAGAGATGAACTTTTAAAAAAATAATATCATTTGGGAGTTCAAAGCGGGGGTACGTAACAAATAATTTAGAAGGTCGTTCTTGAAAATCTTGAATGCATTATTTTTAAGGTAGTTGCAGAGTCCTTACCTAATTTTAATTCATATTGCTTTAATAGTGACTTGACATTTTTGAATCGATGTGCTTGCAAGGTGGCTATTACAATTAAAAAATATTTGATCATATTTTTTGATAAAATACATGATTTTGTTATATACTTTACATTCAATATTTGATAATTTGTATTTTTTAAAACTAAAGGACTTTTTTTTAACAATCAATTTTAACAATTTTCTTCGTTCATAAAAATAACCATTTGGAGGGGAGGGTCCAGATTTGGTGATGTATTATTAGGTAGGGGGTTGGAAAAAATGTGATGCAGCATGTCAAAAGAGAAAATGATCAAATATAGGAAACTGTCCTTAACTATGTATTATGAAGATAAATATTACAAAATAAATTACAAATGTACTAAAATTTCTTTGTTTTAATTTAATTTTGTTTTTGAATCGAAAATACTTATGTCTAGTATCATAAAGAGGCTAGAAAATTTGCTAGCTAGCAAGCACTCTCAAATAAGGTATCAAATCTTGAAGATTTTTACAAGTTTCGCACACGCATTGTTTGTAAACACCAACGGTATTAAAACAGTGGTAATATTTTTAAAATTATTTTGTAAAATCAGAGTCGCTAACTGTGTTACAATACGTTGAAGTATCACTGCTATAAATTCCATAGCAAATCCTATCACAAAATTAATACCTCATCTGTGAGTGCTGGCTAGCTAGCAATTTTTTCTCACCCCTTTATGATACCGGACATAAAATTAATTATAAATTGAATTCCATTTCCTTGGTTTCCAAACGACACATTTTTTGATGACTAAATAATACAAATATCCATATCGACTCCCCGGCTTTCCTTTTGTCCCATCCAGATCATGTAATCGGAATTTTTTACAACGGCATACATATAAAATTTACATGCATATGTGCACGCGTACGCGACAATCATCAATATTCACTACAGGCACATGGGATGGGGTTTCAGGAGGGGGTGGGGAGGCAGGGGTTAAAGAAAAGAAGACGAGCCCATTGTAAAACTTGTTATGGAAACTGTAATAGGGCATCAGGTGCTGTGTCAACATCGTGTCAAGAAGAAAAATCTCCACTTTATATTATGACAGGGGCGGGGGAGAAAGATTCTTGCACTGAGGGTTATCTAGACGAGAAATCCTTTTTACTCCCGTCCCCCCTTCTACTAACGCCTGTCCTCGCAGGATTTGTTGCAACGTCTCTCTATATATCCATCATCCAAGAACATCTCGCAGGATTTCATATTTACGTTTATGTGGGTTTAGATTTACAGAAAAAAATATTGCTGCTGTTGTTGTTGGCGTACTGTTAAGAACGTGACTGTTATAGAATCGGTATTGACAGGATATGTGCCTACAGAAGAATATTATAGATACTATATATACTTTGTACACTGTTAGATTTTCATGAATATATTTCTGACCATACTGAAAATACATATTATGCTAGATTTTTTTTGATGGGTGGAAAATAACCAAGAGGTCCTAAAAATTTTAGGAGCTTATCTGAAGACACCCTACTCAATGGGGTAAGTGGAAAAAAAATGTTTATACTTTTCAGTATATGGGAGGAGGTCAAAAATATTATAAAGTGTTCTTTATAGTTTGTATATTAAAAATTACTAATTAAAAGCTAAATAAGTGGAAAAAAAATGCGTACACTTTTCAGTATATGCGAGGGGGTCAAAAATATTTTAAGTGTTCTTTATAGATTTCTATTAAAATATACTAATTAAAAGCTACATTCTGGATTTTTATCAGATTTTTTTTGCATCGATAGTTATAAGGGGTACACTCTGATAATGTGAGAATAAAGGGTAAAATCAGAAAGTTCTGTAACATTTATTATTGCATTTTAAGAGATCTGTTCAAAGGCAAGTAGAAAACAATTTTGAGTACGTTTTTCAGCCCATAAAACTATTTTCAAAAGTCGATCTCATCATTTCTGTGATCACCAATTTACTCCCCTATACAAAATTTAAAAAAAAAATGAGAAAATGGAAGGTTTGTGATATACAGACTGATGGACAGAGAGAAACTATAAGGACTTCTAGTTTTATACAGAAAATTTTGAAATCTTCTTTGAAAAATGATCACATAACTCCCTGTATCATTCAGATACGACGAGGAAGTAAAAGTATAAAATATGTAAATAACTATACACACGAAATCTAAAACATTAATGCCCGGTATTATCAACCAATTTAAAGCTCCTTTAGCGCTAAATGCTCCTTTAAAGTAAATTTGGTGTATTACAAATGTGATTTAAATCAATATTTAAGCTCTCAATGAAAAATGTACATAATATACGTTGTAAAGAAATACTGCAGAAAATTTAAAATCTATTAAATTAAATGTATTATACTTGGATCTGTTGATAAAACGACAGTTAGTTACATGAGCATTTAGTTAAACTTGATAATACTGGGCGTAAGAATATTTTTATTGGTTAAAAATATCGAATCATAATATCTTCACCTCATATGAACGTTTCCCCTGTTTTTAAACAATTATTCATATTATAAAAAAAACTCACAATCTTTCACGCTACTAACAAGATGGCTGTCACTGACAATGAATAACAATCTGGTGCACATTTTTAATCTATGGTATTAGTCAAACGTCCGAGCGATTAGTTTTCAGCGGTGTTACCCCCCCGGACCGTTCGAGCATAAGAATAACAATAACGCGAAGAGTGCATGTGCACGTTCTCACTCACCGTTGGGTGGTGGGGTAGGGGGGCAGGGGCCGCCCCGACACACGGTAATCCATCAGGCATATAATGACATTATCAACACCTGTATCACGATCGCATGTGAGCAGAGGTAATATATATCTCTCTGTCTTACTTGTACAGAGGTGTAGCTCATATTTGAATGAGACACGATTTTAATTAAGGGTAAAGCCCCTTAAAAATTATATCCAAAAAGTAAAAAAAAAGATATTTGAAATTATGTACACTTATGTATCTAGTAAACATTCAGAAAAAAAAGTTTTTTTTATTTTTTCAATTCGACAAATAAAACCGGAAATATTTAAAAAGTACTCAAAAAACCGTATTTATCTGCCCATTTTTATGTATCGACGATAACTAATTTTTAGAAGGAGTACGTAAAAAAATTAACAAAAATAACGAGTGATTTTTAAGAAAAAAGCAAAATAATCTGAAAAATGTGTCGTATAGCCCTGTAATTTAAAAATTTCATGAGATACTCAATATAAATTGATGGATAAACTACTAAAATGATATTATTACAGTTTCAGTGAGTAGAATATTAAAGGTTTTCGTTTACTATCCGGGAAAAACTTTAATTCTTACAGTATATTTTTTTCATGAGCATATTTGAATATATTTAAGTATTTAACTAAGGTTGAAAGTGACACTTATATCCAATATTATAAAGAATCTAATACATCATATGTTAATTAACAAGCTATTTCAACGGAATATCAATTACGTGATATTATCTATGGATTTGTTTTGGAATTTAGTTACTACCACTTACAATCAGTGACTCTGACCGTACAATATAATTTTCATAAAATGTTTACTTACTGAAAAACTTGTCAAATACTTCATGACACTTAAACTAAAAATATACACCTTAACCACAATAAAACAATGTCACTCGACACGTATTTCGACTTCACAAGACGTCCTCATCAGAAGCCTAAGAGTTCCAGACATTTATTGCTTTCTTGTGGTTAAGATGTACCTATATTTTTAGTTTAAGTGACTTAGAAATCAAGTTTCTCCATTTTCCAGTAGTAAATACATCAATGAACTCTCGTATAAGTTTGATACCTCATTTTAAAGTGCTTTTAGCTAGAAAATTAAATTATTACGTTTATAATACCGGACATTAATTAAATTTCCAATTGTGTTATATCCTTATGCATTACATTTTTTTCTATTGCTTTAATATTTCCATTTAATTCAACCAATAAGGACCTCCTAATCCGTGACTGCACCTACACACACACACACCTCCTTGTCCCACTACAGACTCATGCTCACACTCCTTCTCATTCCCACAGCGCTGACATTAATGTTATGTACAACAGATTTGTTTGCTCTCTGGTTAATGCGAGAGAGGGTTGATCTTGTACTTACAGTTCAAATATTCACGTGAATACTATCTACATACATGTATGTTTATCATTACGCTAGAACGGATTGAGTCGTCGTTGTTGTTATTGTCGTGATGCATGCCTTTCCACTTATCTGCTGACATTTAGTTTAGCATTTTGTGTACAGTTTTATATACTATTTGATATTTCAATTTATGTGCTGGGCAGCGATTGCGTTCCTTTGTTGCTTGCGAGGTAAATATAACAACATTGTGGTTGGTTAAAACATGACAACAGTTCGGAAAACTAGTTCATTTGGATAATGGTCGTTAAAGCATACATAAATAAATTTAATATAAGTAATTGTTTTTCCACAGTCATATAATTTAATATGAAAAATTAAAAGTTTCGTGTCATCACCCCCCCCCCCTCTTAAATTATTATAAAAAATGAAAAATGAACAAATAAAAAAGGTCTGCTCTAGATATTTAGACAGTCGCCATTTTATATAAATTTCGTGTCGATGACGTATTACATCGACAAGAAATTTATGTGTGTTGTGCTTCAAATTAAAAAACGAAAATAATATAAAATAATTATATAAGCAGTATTGGTCATTTATGTATACTCCATTTCTCATAAATTCTATATTAGAAAAAGTTCATGGTGATGACGTCACAGTATAGTACTGTCGAGCAGACCTTGTATTATTGGATCATGGTGAGAAATATTTTTTTTTCGGAAAACTTTTTCTCTAAAACTTATAGTTCAGCAGTTATAAGGAAATAAATAATTTAAAAAAAATGTTTATAACAATTAAATAGCACTAGAATTCTTCAATCCTGATAATTTTGGCTCAATCTACACCTAATATCAATGTTCGTGATTTTTTTGAGCAGTCCTTTTGGTGATAAGGGTAAGGACAGCAGTTTTTAAAAAAATTCACGAAAAATGTTTTAAATTATGCATAAAAAATACATCATATCTATATATTATTGAATTCGTGTTTCAATAAGCTTCCATTTGACACCCTACACGATGCCCTTTATTTTTTTTCCATATACCAATTCACCCCCTGAAATTAACCCCCAGAATCAAAATTCAACTTTTTATACTTAACGACTATAATTGGGGTCACCACACACTATTTTTGCGTTAAATTTAAAAATTTTACGTCGAGACACAGAAAAGTAAGGTTGCTTCCGTCCTCTCTTCCCCGGATACTGTCCTCTTTTTTAAGAGCGTCCGGGGGGTTTTTCAAAAAAGTTTACCTGCGTAATAAAAGTCTTTTTTTTCAATCTGTCCTCTTTTTTTAATGAACTTATCCTCTTTACCCTACAGAAGGATCGATTCAGACTATCAAGCTAGTCTCAGTCCGGTTTTGCTCCAGTTAAATATTCAGTACAGTAATACTGCATCGGAGCGTGATTGGACCGAAACCTAAGCGATACCTATAGTGTGAATGATTTCATTGTTTATTGTATATTTATATTTGATTGGAGCGAGACTGGCTCGATAGTCTGGATCGACCTTAAGTGTCCCATTTTCACAAAATGGCCACAATATTGCTAGTTAATAACTACACAAAAAATAATAACAAAAAGTAATTTTCGAATTCCCAGCGTTCATTAAAGATAAAGTAATTAGAGTTTGTGCGTGCGCGGCGGCATTACTCATATCATGTCAAACCCGCCCATTCATAATTCTATACTTACATTAATGTCGGTGAATGTTTTAATTGTTGTTTTGATGCAGATAAGTGATTATGTGATGAATTCCTAAGCTCTGGTTCGGTCGGCAATAAAGAATAATTGTCTAATGATAGAGCAAGCTATTTGCTCATTTATACGGTTTTAAAAATAAGATGCGTTTCGTATTTTCAATTATAAATATCCCCGATTATTTTATCGAATAATTTACAAAGAAATAATCACTTAAAGAGATTGTTTGTAGTAATTTTAATAATTACTTGTTAGGAATAAAAAAATTTACAAAAAAATAATACAATATTCTAATGTCCAGTATTATCAACCATTTAAAGCACATTTTGCGCTAAATGCTCCTTTAAAGTAAATTTGCTGTATTACAAATGTGATTTAAATCAATATTTAGGTTCTCAATGAAAAATGTATTTATTTATACGTTGCAAAAACTTAAGAGACTTTAAGAAAATTAAAAATGCATATACTAATAATACGATAGTTAGATACAGGAGCATTTAGTTATACTTGATAATACCGGGCTTAAGTACTGTATCATAGTAAAAATTGAAGTACAGAAGCAAATAAAAAACAATTTTAAAGCTGGAAACCTTTACTTCTTAATGTTTTTTTTGTAGATATAAAAATGATTTTTTTTCGCGGAGTTAGGCAGTTATGCAAAAGGTTATTTTTTTTAGGTAAAATATTTTAGGTTGATAAAAGCACAAAATTTCATTTTCGAAATGCTTTTTTTTTATTTTTATTTTTTCGCAAATTGATTTAACATTTAATCATTTTGACATCATGAGATTCATTCATTTAAAAAATGTGTGAAATACTGAAGATATTACATTATACGGACCCCTAGTTAAATATAAAATCACTGGACTGAAATATCAAAAATACCAAATCTTACAAGAAAAACTAAAAATCCATACAAACAAACCCACTTATTATGTATCGCCAGCACCTCAAAGAAACAGAAACAACAATATCTCGGTATATAGTATACGGTATATATGTTAAATTCTTGATAAATGTTTCAACAATCAATAAAGCACAAAAATTTCCTACCGTTTGAATCGGTGGATCATAAATCTAAAGCTAGCAGCACGCGACACGCCAGGTATATGCAAATATACACTACACAATACATATTTATTAGCATAGCTATGTTGATCCTGTAATGATACCGGCAGGTAACTGCTGTACCGACTCTGATCCTTTTGACGCAGTCCGAATCCACTCGAATAGGAACAATATAAGGTATTTAACGAAATTTCAAGAGTAAACCCACATTTTGTAAATAACTAAAGGAAGATGATAAGAAACTCCATTTCAAATCCTGAAAAAATTCACCAATTCGTAATACCTATAGTTGCAATGTTAAAATTGATTTTATTTTGACGATATCTTTGATCACATGTAGTGAATCAATTCAAAATTTTGAATGGAGCTTCTTATAATCTTTTTTCAATTATTTATAAAATTTTGACTCATTCTTGATTTTTTTTCTTCAATTTCTCGGGAAAAACGAATCGCGTATCGAGAAATACTTCAATGCATAAAAATTGGTAAAAATATTAGCATTCTTAAGCTATACGATAAATATCATCACGTTACTTACTCTATTAAGCATCTTACAAGTAGAAATACCATATACGCGAACGAATACGCTGGTAAGAGTTAGTACAAACATAGGTACTAATAGGTGTCTATTTTTTCTATTCAAGGCTAAACCGCTAAACGGATCTTGATGAAATTTGGCAGGAATATAGCTTACATCCTGAAGAAGGACATAGACTACATTGTATTTCGAAAAATAAATATAAATACATTTGTACGCGCGATCTGTTTTATCGGCTATCATAACAGAAATCTGTATTACCTAACCTTCTTCTTCAAACCGCTAAACCGATCTTGATGAAATTTGGCAGGGAAATAGCTTACATCCTGAAGAAGGACATAGACTATTTAGTATCTCAAAAAATAAAAAGGTATGTAGCATTTGTATGCGCGATCTGTTTTATCGACTACACATTCATCTGTATTACCTAACCTTCTTCTACATGGGTTTTATCATATGTCAAGTGGATTATCTCCTTTTTTGACATCTCCTACCTAACCTAAATTCAACGCAAATGAAGTCACGGGTAACAGCTATGCAGTACATATATTATATACACGTTATCAAATTAATGCAGCCTGCTGTTACCCTGTTACAAAATAAAATCAATTATCCCCTGTGCACGCACCATTATTCATTATACTCTAAATTCAGTCAATTGAAAATTCGTTCAATTAATCACATTTTAATTATGTGAAAACTAAATAAACAAATATATTTAGTATCATTATTGTTACAGTTGACTTTGTGAATAGCAAATGAAGTATCACAGTTGTTAATATTCGCTATGTAACATATGTGTTATTTGTAATGTTGCTGTTCACGGATGGCTTTTGATATTATAATGAAATTATAAAATGTTGATTATACTATAATAGACACATTGGGTTAGTTTTAATTATTTTAGTGTTCATTGTTTAATTATTCACTAGAAATTAATATTATATATGTATTATTTCGTTCGTCGAATTAATTAATTCATAAATTATATTTTGTAGGCAAAATGACATAAATTAAAAATAAAGCATTTATGAAATCAACAGAAATGATTGACCTAGAAAGTTGAGTTTTGGCATAACTATAGTAAATAATGAGGTTATAATTTGAGTTTAAAATTAAAAAAAAAATTGTGAAAATATTTTGTTCCCTGTATTTAAACCAATTAACTATGAGTGGTTTTTAACTTTGCTAAATTTAATTTAAATAAATATAATCATATGCGTCTACGGCTTGATTTGAAAGGGGCCCTAACAAAAATTGTAATTTTTTTTTAATGGGCAAATTTTATTTTTTACAATTACTTATTTTTCATTATGACCTTCTCTAAAGCATTTCGAACCCAAGACAAGGCAAGTTTTGATTGATAAAAAACAAAAAAAATTAAATTTACTCCCCTTCTCCCCCTCATACAATTAAATCCGCCACTGTTAAAAAAGAAAAAAAATCAAATGAAATCTCCGACATTTTCTTTGTAACAAACGGCATAACTAACAACCTCAAACTTTCCTAGAACTAAAACCAGTTCTAGAACTTAAGAGAGACATAAGAAAATTGTTTTTATTATTTTCAACAGTGTCATCTCCTTTAGTCCTGTACAAGGATTGCAATACAAATTAAATAAGTAATTTAATTTTCCAACTCCTACATCTTGGCGGCGCGGCGAGAAAAAAAAGAACGTCATTAATTTTTCCTTTCGTATGCAAATCTGTGACTGCTTCAGGTATATCCCCCTTTACCCCTCTATCACCCGCTCCCCACACACACATACACACGCACATACATACAGACTTGCGCATATTACGTAAACAAAGACTAACTTAGTTTAACTATGTAAATAATTTATGTGGCGACTTGAAGCATAAGTTTTATACCTTACTGTATGGTTTCAACAAGTTTTGTGTGTGAGTGTGTAAAAGGAGGGAGTTTGTTAGAGGTGTGCTGCTTATAACTTCACAGAGATGGAGTTGGTAAAACCGAAGGAAATATGCAAGATTTGAAACTTCTCTCTGATGTTACATGTAGTTTAAACTGTATTTCTGACTGTAGGATTTTCTAACCAACAAATAATAAAAAAAATACAGTTAAATTCATTTTCGTAACATGAGTGATGTAGGGCTTCCTTTACATAAGAAGAGACTGTCACATAAAAGTTTGATCAAATTTTGGTCGATGTGAAAATACTCTGGAGAAAAATGCCAATCGATTCGTGACTCAATCCCGAGTCCAACGAAGTACATGAAGCCATATATGAAAAATTTTGAGGGAGGGGGAGCTCATGACTGGAAAAATTTCTAAAATGGGCTAAACTAGAACCACAGACCTACCATTTAGCGAAAACCCGAGGTCTCTAGGTAGTCAGGGGACTGAGATTCCGCGGTGGAAAACAGACGGACGGAAAAAAACTTCGTGGGTTTTACTAATTACAGTTGCCGATTAAAAATTTCAGTTGTGTATCAAAAAATACTGCCAGTTTTAAGGTGTAGTGTCAATTGAGTAACTTCCACAATCTCCATTGTAATTTTTAAAATACGTTTGTACTATATTCGTAAATATCGTTTACATTATTTATTCAACTAATTATTTTTAAGTCGAATTATTTGCTAAATGCTATACAAATTATTGCATTTCAATTGAAAGACAATACAATAAATACTACGACTGTTTAAAATAAATTATATTAATAAATAGTATATTTGTTTATTGGTATAACAAATTAAACTATACCAATAATATAAATTTCGATTTTGCACGCAAAAATTACTAATTCATATTGTAATTTTAGTAACACGTGGTATAGCAAGAATTGCCAATATTTTGGACCGTTTCAAAATAACTACGTCAAATAGTACAGAGTGGCCAGTATTTCTCTGGAACAAATTTCCCTAACTTTTCCCGGTTTCCAAGAGAATCTTTACCGTTTTCCTTGTTTTTTTTTTATTTAAAATTTAGATAAAAAACTTAAAAAAGGTCACATAGATAAAATTTAAATATCAGCGAGAATTTGTATGGTTTTTTCATTTTTATAAAAAATTCCCTGACTTCCAACCAAATTCCGGTTTTCCAGAAACTGGCCAACCTGTAGCAATATTTCTTTAAAAAAATTGATCGCTATGAAACGTTTTTCTACATAAAAAAATATTTTACCGTAAAACGTTTGATAAATTAAACTGAATGACCCCAGTTAAAAAAACGAACTCACTACACATTTGTCCTAAATTAAAATCGACTTATGAACACTTACACATATACAAAAAACTACACAGTATTAATATACGTATACTAATATGTAAATATACTTGTATGCATGTATTTGTAGAGATACATCCAAAGATAGCACGTGCAGCTAATGGCGGTATATGTTACAAACATATGCAAGTATTAGCACACTTGATTATGCGAATAAATCACATAAAGTATATACGCTCACATATTCTCACATGTAAATTGCTATCGGAAAGTTTAATGGGTTATTTTTCCTCATTGCTATTACTCTAATCTTAACTGTAGAGTTATATTTTATATGTTTTAGATATACTTGTTTTCTAGTACAAAACTATAATCTATGAGGATACTTATTATCAATTGTTTTGCAAAGTTTTATAAATAACAACTTTTGCCCGCATATACGATTTGCAATATAGTTTTTAAGCTCTAGATCAGTGGTTTTTAAACTAGGGTCCACTGAACTTTTGTCGAGGGTCCCTGAAACATGTTTGGCATAAATTAAAGTACTTTTATAGTTCTATTTACTAGTTATTAATTCGTAATCTAACGACTTTTTCTGTCGAGGTACTGAGTCCTTAGACCATATAAGTTTAAGAACCGCTGGTTATAATAGAGTATTATAATTTAGTATGAATATCAATATGCTTAAATTGATTATTTACGTATTGTGGGAGTTTGAAAAAAAATTATTTATTTCAAAAGGTTAATCGTTTTGTTTATATGTTCTCTATGGAAATTCAGTATCAATTATTGCATTTTATCTAAATAAATGTGTTTTAAATGAAAAGTAGTAATAATTATTGTTTGAATAGTTAGCTATGGTTCTCTAATTCTTATTTTTTTGTAATTGAGTTGATTTTTCTATGACAAATTGAAGTTTGATGCATGAAATATTACTCAAAATTTTTGTGATTTCGATTTAGTTAAAAGTATGTTTATTATATAGAAAATGATGTGAAAAGTTGAATTTTTCAAACCGCAGGTCTGTATCTTTAACCGTTCTCGAGATATGGTCTTTCAAAGTTCGAATTTTTTCAAATTTTTTGAGAAAAATGGCCGTAACTTTTGAACGTGTGGATGGATTTGATTTTGATCGACGGATTTGGAATCAGCGTGTCAAAATCTATATAATGACATGTATAATACTTGAAAATTTGACAAAAAAAAATTTGGTGAAAAATCGAAAAAATTCAAAGGGGTATACCTTTAAAAAATGTCGATTTTTCATAAATTTTTTTTTTCGAATTTCAAAGAATTATACATGTTGTTACATAGATTTTGACACGTTGATTCCAAATCCGTCGACGAAAATCAAATCCGTCCACACGTTCAAAAGTTACGACCATTTTTCTTCAAAATTATGAAAAAACTAGAACTTTGAGAGGCGATATCTTGAGAACGGTTAAAGATACAGACCTGCGGTTTGAAAATTTCAACTTTTCACATCATTTTCTATACAATAATCATACTTTTAACCAAATCACAAACACAAGAATTTTCAGTAAAATTTCATGGTTCTAATTTTATCTTTTCATAGAAATTCAACTCAAACACAAGAAAAAATAACAGGAGAACCAAAATTAACCCAACCAGAATAATATATATTTATACATCTTGAAAAATAATTGTTCAAAAGAAGGTCCCTAAACAAGAAAAGTTTAAGAATCGCTGATGTAAAGAATAAGGAAATAAATTTAACAAGAAAAAAAGTATCGTGAAAATTAGTGATTGTGTAAACAAATTAATAATAATATATTAAAGTAAACTATTTAAAAAAAAATCACCCAGCAGCCGCAGCAAGTTTTTGCCGCGCGTTGGTCTGTTGACTAAAACAATATAACCAACAAGGTCTATTTGATGAATGGCGCACGCGGCGCGCATTGGCCGGCCGTACGCTGACGCCGCTTCCGCAGGAAAATCCTGCAGGCGGCGTCGACCCCGATAAAGGTTAAGGTTATGTTGCTAGTAATAAAGATGGGCCGTGCAAGTCGGCTGAAATTAATTCACGTGCTATCATCTCATTGCGATAGCAAGTTTTTTATTCATACATTGTTTTTTAAAGTAAGGGTTTTCTCGGTGTATAACAAGGTTTGCTATATAATAGAAAAAGAAAAATACAGAACAAAAATCAAGAGCCAATCTGACTTTTGTAAAAAATTAAAAAGAGAAGCTCCGTTCATAATCCTGAAAAAAACGCCCGCTAAATTTCTTGATTTTATTTTGACGATATCTTTACTCACAAGTCACTAAATAATTTCAAAATTTTGAATGGAGCATCTTATAATCTTTTTTAAGTATTTACAAAATTTGGTTTTTTGAAATTTTTCTATTTCGGAAAACTATTCGAGTGGATTCGGATTGCGTCAAAAGGATCAGAGTCGGTAAAGCAGTTCTCCACTGATATAAACTGCCGTGCAAAAGACTTTGGATATCTGTGATTTTGAATGTAAATATACAGATTTCAGTCAATAAACATCCCCAAAATAGTGAAAAGAATATGCTTACTCGCAGTCAAAATAGTAAAAAAACAATTTCTCGTTAGCTTGAAAGACACTGTACGTCAATACTTCCAACTTGAGTAAACCTGACCTTTCAGGCATATAATTCAAAAATTTTCCTTAACATGGAAAATTGTACATGCTGTATTTTAGATATGCTAGGATTATTACAAAAGTTGTAATTAAGTACTCTTATCAAAATTTAAAATTTTTTATCAACCATTTTTGCAGTTTTATATTTACAATACGCAAAAAAATGAGTGTAAGTTATACACAAAGTTTGGAATTACTCTTGATTTTTATTTTTTTATTTCTATAAGAAATACCTTAAAAACGACAAATTATTGAATTTTTTATTAAATGTTAAAATAAAAGAGCATAATATAATGAAATAAATAAAAATAATTTATATGTAGCCTGTATTATTTAATTAGGGCACTAATTATCATAATAATTTATAAATAAATAATATCAATTTTTTGAATAACTAATGAATAAATACATTCAAAAGTCATGAATTATTTTAGTACTGAAAACCACGAAATTACGAACCAAAAATTACCTAAAGGTCACTACATAATTTAATATGTATATATCAAAGTAAATAATTAACAATTATTGTATATAATTATGTATTCAATAATTCAATTAATTATATATATAATTAATAAAATACATTTGGTAATTTCGTTATATTTATAATTTAGTTAAACAAAAATACATATGAATTATTTTCCTATGACTGAAAGAAACACGAAGACATTCTGTCATATGTCGTCAGGGGCTAAGAAATATGATTTAAGGGGGAGCTAAAGGGCATCTAAGCTAGGTAGCTCGACCTTCGACATTGCTTTGTCATCGTTCAGCCCAAAAACAAAGGATACAGAGAAAAAAAAACTCGCGTGTAATGTTCACAGAAGACCAACTTTTCTGTTGAATCACGATAGATATAATTTTCTTCTATGATGGATAACTATTAGTAGGGTAAACGAGGGCCTAATATTTTATTTATTTATTTGTAGTAGGGGAAATGTGGGTAACTGTTTATGTTTTGTGATTTGTAATTTATTGCAGTGGTGATTTTTATGATAGCTATGTTGTGATTTATATACATTTTCATTTGAATTTATTAATAATGTATTTTGTTTCTTTGTATTTATATACTACAGAATGTCCCGTAAGTCAAGACACATAAAATATCATTTTACCTGCAAAATAATGAGCCCTGACTTAAAGGACACCATGTATTTATATAGTAAGAAGCACTGTTAAAGTAAATACAATTTAATAAGTAAATTTAAATAATTGAAATAAAATAATACAATTAAAACGTAATATTCGTATAAAAACCTGAAAAGAAAAATGAATAAAGTAATATTTTTAAATTCGAAACGATAAAAAATAATTAAACGTTCTTTTTTAAAAGAATAAAGAAAATCTTTTTGCACATTCATTGTCGTTAAGAGTGCCAGAGAATTTGTAAATCCTTGAAAGGAAAAAATAGCCGTAATCCATCTCGTAAATAAAAGAAAAGAATTTTAAATACTTTTAGCTTAATTGCAAAGAAAATGCAGTTCTCATTTCATTTTTTTTAGTAATCGATATTTTTTTAATTATTATTATCAACATAGTTTATTTTATGACTTCTTGTTATAAGTTTTGTCTTATAATGAGAGAAAAATTAAACAAATGCAATAGGTTATCGTCGCGAGTCACGACTTAATCCGTAGTTTGAAAAGAATACTCTACCAATTTTTATTTAATTGTAATTCACATACATAACCTCTACACACGTTAAATATTACTGCTCAGGCTCTTAACTATTTTAAAGATCTTAGTGGGCTCTCACACCGGAGCAATATAGCAATAAAGTAACAACCAATTCGAAACTAGCAATATAGCTGTATCATATTTCTTTGGTGTGAGATATGTCCGATTCAATGTATATTGACCGATAGCAATAATATCGCTAGTTATAAGTTACTAGTTTCTATATTGCTATATTGCTCCGGTGTGAAAGCTTTCTTACAGTGAAATTCTCATTAAAATCGGTTCAATAGTTTTCATCAGCCAGATACGAGTAAAAACTAAATATAGACTCAAGAAAATATAAGCATAGCAATTAAAATTTAATAAATGTTTAATAATTTTAATGTACAAAATATATGTATGTATACACATATAATTCAGTAGGTTTATATGTACTTTGCTATATTATATATAAAGATAATTCCAGTGTTAAAGCATTAAAACAACAATAAACTTAAAAGATACGTGCTATAATGTAAGGCAAACATTTAATTTTGAAGATGCGAGAACATTTAGATGTTTATACCCATATCCCAGGGTTCAACTAGGTATGTATCACCGGTGTACCCCCCATCCCCCCCTACTAGGGTGTGAATATTATGCAGAAGTGGTTGTAAATTTCGGTATGAATGAAATATATAAACTGTAGGAGGGTTTTCTGCCATAATCTCCGCACACATAAAACCAGTTGTATATCAAAGCGGGCTATGGAAAAAATGAACTTTCACTGTAAGAACTTTGCTGTTAAAAGTTCTTAACTGTTTATAAAGTGGCTGGATGTGGATATTTTTCGGGCGTATAATATCTACGGCGGTGTTTATGATATGTTGATTTGATGTAAGTACGGAGGATAATGTTGAAAATGTTTAGCGGAAGTTTTGTTTGGAAATTTTAACATGTGTCTCTAAAATATGCATGAATTCTTTTGATTTTATTTAATGTAATATTTTTTGTATCAAACAGAAAATTTTATCTACACGGAAATGAAAAACTTGAAAAATAAAACAATTTTTAATTTAAACAGTTTCAGTGATTTTTTTCAAATCGTTTTATTTTATAATTTTTTAAAAATTTTCCCTTTTGAGAAGCGTATCTGGTCTAATTCCGATGAAATTTATATGGAACCACCTCGAAAAACTATAAAGGTATGTATGATAATTATTTGTTTAATAAAACCAGAAATTAATTCATAGGAATTATATACAATGCCTAATGATTTCAGGCAAAGTATGAAATAATTTTGATTTATTGTTATAATAAATAAAATAAAATACTATGGCTAGGCCATAAAATGCACACCCCTTAAACATAAAAAAATGTATTAACTTATAATATCAAATAAATACGGTACAGGTACAATATAATTGGTGAAACAAGGATGTTTGAAAAAAAGATTGGAGGTAATTAATATTATATAAATATATAATATGAAGTTTATCACTCATTAAGATTTTTTAGAAAATCAACAATGAATCTTGATATCAATCGATTATTACCTTTTTTATTTAAATTTAGGATGTATTGTAATAAAACAACAATCATTTTAATTTACAATTTTTATATAACATATTTTTTTTGTAAAATGTATAAAGTAAATAAATTAATTAATATCTAATAATAATTAAAAAGATAAATACATTCACATATTGCAGCGATAACAGCTGTGTTCACCTGATGTCTAGCATTTAAAATGAAACAACAATGTAACGTTTATAGGTTATATGACGTATATAATATATTTGTTTTAAAAATGCAAACTTACCAGATTTTATCTTGATTAAAAAGATTGATTGGCTTTGAATAAAATAATTAAAATACAGCACGTATCGATGTACATGTATTTATATATTAATTAACACAATATAATAATTATGGAATTTGAAGTGACATATGAAGAAATAGCGCCTACTACTATTAATAAATTATAAATAGTAACTACTCTATTTGTAAAAAAATTTCTTGTCAAAATATGAATTTTTGTTTAAATAAACTGCATATTTCGTTACTTCTAGTTATCCAATTTTGTTGAGTTTTAATAGGGTTCTATTCTGATAATAGATGAAGTGAATTCAAAAGGATTGGTGTAAATTTATTTCGAATTGTCACCTGTAGTTCGGCGTTTCTATCAAAAAAGCGGGTTAAATCGACAAATTGGACTTTATTTATATTTTTATAACAGAAAATTAAAACCGATCGATATTAAACTAAGCAAAAATGGAGACTGTAATGTTTTCTATCAGAAAATGTAAAAATGTAAGTGAGATACTGAAGAAATTTAAGATATAATACTCATTTTATCAATTTATATACGAAAAAAAATTTTAGGACGAGAGTAGAACACACTTCCAAGCAGAGCCTGCTTGGGGTGTGCAATATTAGTTGAGACGAATATTAAATAAATGATTTAAAATTGTTTAAATAAAAAATATTAGATATTATTTAGACATTTAATAACATATTAGGCCCAGTATTAAGATTAAAAGTCAAAAAAATTGTTTCAGGATAAAAACGTTAACACTATCTAATAAATACTATTTGGAGTAAAATTTATTAAAAAATAAGATTAACTTTTAATAATAAATTAAATTCATGTCACGAAATAAAAAACAACAAACAGTTTTATACAAAAAACAAATAAAAAAATAAATAGAGAACATTCCATTTTACACGAAATTACAATTTTGAATTATTTCTTCGTCTCTAAATCTTAATCCGCGATTCTTGCAACAGAACGTAACAGATATAAAATATGTACGTTCCACTTGACTCCACGCAACACATACAGTGCTCCAACATTAAATATTTTCGGCCAAATCTGTTTTTTTTCTAACCGAAACCAAAAAAATTAACTAAGCGTCAAATTTTTTCTTTTAACTTTACAGGTTATTTAATGGAGGGCACATTTTTATATATTAACATAACATTTAATATTTAATACTAACTTTCCCCGCGGCTTCACCAGCGTGTATTGTAAGAATAGTGTGTTGATATCTATAGTCTGAATTTATGTCAAACAGTGAAAGTTTCATTAAAATCGGTTCAGCAGATACAGACAGTTTTATACATGGAAAAAGGAAATATCTCAATTATCAAAATATACTAGTTTATGAATATTTCAGAAGCCAACGCGAGTAATATTCAAAATAGTGACATAACCAAGATATTTTTGAGGGGGGGGGGGCGATTTACACACAAAAAAATCTTCTTAGCTTTCATTTTGAAAAAAAAAATTGAATGACCATTTTGCTCTTATATTCCCATATTTTATTATTTCCTTTTTAAATGTTTAAAAATCCTCTGGGGTTAATATTTATAATAATAGATTGTCGATTACTATCTGGGATGTACAGGAAAAAACAGTAATTCTTTAGGTTTCTTTTTTCTCGGGGGGAGGGGGGGGGGGCACTGATTCAAAGAAATTATAAAAATTCTCAATCCGGTAGAATTCGAATAATTTTGATTTCATTCATAGCCCAAACATTCCGAATCTATCCTACTGTTCGCAGTTCAGCTCCCAAAGCCCCCCCCCCACCCCTTCCCCTAGCTAACAAACGATCGCTGCACAATCGAAGAAACATAGAACAGAAAGAACAGTTCCGATTTGAAAGAAGTTTGCATAATATCTTCGCAGACAGCTTCAACCGTTGGTACATAAATCAGTAGGCGCGGGTGTACGCGCCCTGGTAAGATGTGTAGCCCTTCAAAGGGGTGAGATGCAAGAAATCGAAAAGTCGACCCTACTCAAATCCTAAATGCTTTTCCGTGTTGGTTCGACATGACGAAACAGTTTCTTGTACTTCTGTTGTTTTTTTCTTCTACGCTTTCTTTAAGAATCTAACACTTTGCTGGTGTAAATTAACCATGTCCATGAAGTGATGTCTTTTTTTTTGACGCGAAGTCAATGTGGTTGTAAACAAAATTATTATAAAAGAATCAAAAGAGTTATTAATATTGAGTCATTAAATCAATGGATGCTACGGGACTTTCTTATACGTTAAGCTGTGAGTGTACAGTGTATGTGAATTATCTAATATCTACTAATAACAAATTGATGGGACATAAATTATGGAATTTTTTTTTTAAAGTCAATCATTAGGTACCTAATTACTTTCCATTTTGAAAAAGAATAGAACATATTATTATAGATAATACTTATTATTCTTTACAACTACATATATAAATATTTGTTAAATTAAATACGCAAAATCCGTTTCCGGTTATAAGATCGATTATTAAAAATTAACCTGTTTAATTTTGTTCTTTTTAAGTTACAGTACCTACAGACAGACAGACAGACACACAGCTATCGTGTAAAAAATAGTGATAATGGATTTTTCAGAAAAGGTCATAATAGATATTTTCATAATCAAAATCTAGAATTTTTTCTTATTATAATCGGAGAAAAATATTTCATAACAATCAATAAATTTTTAAAGAATTAGTAATCTTGAAATGGTACAAAACAATGTAATTCTTGCTAGGCCAACTTAAGTTACAATATTAATTAGTAATTTTTGCGTGTAGAATCGAAATCCATATTATTGATATAGGTTAATTTATTATACCAATAAAAAATATACTATTAATATAATTGATTCTACACAAAAGTAGTATTTATTATATTGTATTTTAATTGAAATGAAGTATTTTATAAAGCCATTCAGCTAGAGAATAATTAGTTGAATAAATCATGTAAATGAAATTTTCGAAAATAGTAAAAATTGCGTATTTTAAAAATTACAATGGATATTGTAGAAGTTACTCCATTGTCTCTACATGTTAAAACTAAATTAAAATTTTTAATCGGCAACTGTAATTTTTCTAAAAAAATCGGCTCCATCTTAATATACAGGGTGATTCAGCACTGTCGCGCCAAACTTGAACAGTAGATTGAGAAAAATATTTTAAGCAAAAAACTTCCAATAAACATATGTCCAGAAATTTTTCCTTAGGGAACTACATGCTTCCAAAGATTAAACTAAAAATGAGTTTTAATTTAATATCTAGAGAACCCTTTGTGATAGAATTATGAAATTTGGTCTTTGGTTTAGTAATAATGAATGTTATCGATTTTTAATATTAACCAATTATATTTTAGACCAGGGCTGTATGGGGCCAGTGGGTCCATCGATTTTTATCTAGTATTTGTTTGTTCGTTAATTTTTTTCCTGAGTTGGTACATCAATAAGATTATATGACACAAAATACACAAAAACATACTTGTTTATCATAGGATAAACCGTTTTCGAGAAATATCGATGGAAAAGAAAGCATGCAGAATTTAACTTAATACAGATGCTTGAAATTACAGATAATAAATAAACATAACAATGAGAAAGAAAGAGCATGCAAAAATATCTTTTGGCAAAACAACGTTTGCGGGGCAGCTAGTTTTTTTTATAAAAATTTAAATAAATAATATTTTATATTGCAGAATATACATATCCCTTACTTTTTATTCATCCTGTATCATCCTAAATGTCATTTACGATTACATAAAAACATTCGTCGATTTGATAAAATAATCGTATTGCAATACATACACACATCACATGAAAAAAAAAATCTTTCTTACAAACTTTTCTATTTATGTATTTACTTTTTCACGCGATATAAAGGAGGACATTAAATAAATGCTTCGCATTGTACGAACCACGTTTTTTTTCTTCGGCCAAAACAAACTTACACAAAAGTGTAAGCTTGTCGGATCAAAGTTTCGAATAAAGAATCCCGGTATCGCTTAATCTGCGCTAGGGAAAGAGAAAGAGAGAGAGAAACTTGAAAAATGCCGTATCAGATTACACTTGTGTGTGCATTTCACCCCCTCCCACCCTTTTACTCCAACACACCAACCCCTCTAAAGCTTTGTACCCCATTCAATACCGATGCACTTTAGAGCAAATTATTTTAGACACAAACCTTTTTTTAATACGTGCCTGACGTAATTATTCAATACAAATTTAATTTTTATATACAGTAGAAACCGGTTATAACGACATCGAAGGGACCGGAATTTTAGGTCGTTATAACCGATTGTCGTAATATCCGATAATTCAATTTTTTAAGGTAATTTATCGGAAAAACTGAACATTTCATGAGTTTGCTGAAATTTTGTAAAATTCACCATCTGTGAATGAAAATATCGTTAAAATAAAACAAGAGAATAATAAAATATAAAACATTTACGAATAACTAGTTACCCGAATACTATATTATGATATTCAGAATAGATTAGAATAGAGAGAGATAGTTTAATAATGTTATTTTACGGAATCATAGTGTGACATTACGAGGTGCGTTCTGATTGGTTACTCTCCACCAATCATGTACTATACGATTTGAAATCTACATCTGTTTTCTGTTTATTAGAATTAAACCTAACCTACAAAACATTATGTATATTATGTCAAACAATATTTTTTATTGTACAAAAAATTAAATGCACAAATTATGTCAGATACAATAAAACATCACGGATTTTATTAAAGGATAAACATAATATTCTTACGTTAAGATTAATGACATAAAAACACAAAATTGTTTTAATTAACGTTAAATAATACATGTGCAAAGATTATTGCCTATATAAAAATACTATATTTAAAAAAAAAATTGAAACAAAAGTCGGTCCGTCGTACAAACCGAAAAAATTCTCCGAAAATATTGTAAACAGATAGTCGTTAAAACCGGTATTTCGTTATAAGCGATGTCGTTATAAACGGTATATTATAACAGGCAATAATATGGGATTCAGCCGGGACTTTTATTCTGCGTCGTTATAACCAGTACGTCGTTATAACCGATGTCGTTATATCCGGTTTCTACTGTATGTATAAATTAAACATAAACATTTCTTAGCGGTTTAAGTTTCATCTAAATCGGTTCAGCAGTTTTCTTATAAAATCGTTACAAACAATGACTCTAATAAGAACTCATTTATATTCTATAGAACTGTGAATAACAGTTTTAGTATCACTGGTTTAGTTCGTTATGGTATCATATAATTAATCGTTCGGTAATTTAAATACAATTAATTTAATCTATTAAAATTTAATGAATCTAATATCTTTTAATTAACTTAATACATAAATTTATTTCTGTTTTATTTCACACTCCCAATAAGTTAATTAATTTATTATTGGATTATTAATTATATGTATTTAAATTTTCACAATGAACATAGATTGTTAATTAAAATAGGCATTAAAATCAACGAAGTTTATATTCGGACATTGTTATGCACTAAATATTATTGAAGATAAAGTTTACAACAATATAGAAAATAGTTCATTGCTATTAAACTTTTATTTGAACTATCATAGCATCACCTATGGTCGAATATCGACCAATTTTTTATCTGCCTTAACGATTTTTTTTGCAAATCTATGATATTGAATGATATTTCCTTTCTTTTATAATAAATACACAAAAAATGTACGACAATTTTCGAAGTTCATTTATCAAAAACATTTTCTGCAACACATTATTTATGGTTTGGTTGTAAAAATAATTATTATTAAAAAAAATGTTTTTCTGATTTTATTGGAAGATGTATCTAATTAACCAACCAAACGCCAAATTACTTTTTTCTAATAAAAAAAAATACTAACAAATTATCACAAAAACATTGTTCTTTTGCTGCATCAAAAAGGTTGATATATCGAAATTAGCTTTGTGTTGATTGATACAATAGTGCATAACAGTGTCCATTTATAAATTTAAATTTTATTTCATTAACCCAGTTTTAGAAAATTCATATTGCAAATGAATTGATATTAATACATTCATATACATACCAATTTTATAATACCGTGTATTTGTTAAGTACATGAAAATATTGAATAAAATGGGGTACTAGTTTAATAACTCTTTTGTTTTATTTTCGATGTAAAACATTTAAGTTGAGAGTGGGTATTTAATATAAGAATTTTATATACCTTATTTAAAAAAAAAGTTCATTTATAGGAATTTATAAATATTGCAACGCCTTTTTTGAGGAAGCATAATTCCAAACCCCTCCCATTTTTTTAGTTTTTTTTCATCTTAATTTTGATACAAAATCAACCTCAAAAATGATTGTTAATTCTTGGTTGAAGTCGATAGAAAATATTTTTTTGTTATTTTGCAAAATATTTGACAGTTTGTTAATGATTATAGGTATATGCGGTAAGTAGAATACAACGGTACTAAAACAGCGGTGATATATCGCACCTCCGAAAAAAAGTGTCACAACACAAAAAATGTCATATTTGAGATAAATATGTAGAATGATTCCAAAATACTATATATTTCTACTAAGAATTGTCATTAATGTACTTCGTGTAGGTACCCACCATCAAACTAGCAAAAATATCATATTTTTTATTTTATTTTTAAATACACTAAGGCCTGATTTCTCAATATGAGTTTAAACCACATGTCCCAGTTAAACTTAAGATTAAACTATACATTTATTTCTCAATGTCCAGTTAAAAATTATAATTAATCTTAAGATTAACTTTTAACTGACAGATGAAATAATTTATTTTTCTAGCCCAAATATTAACTTATTATCCAACTTCTTTTACATTCTATAGTAACACTATATTCTTTTATTAATTCTAGTAATGTACCCTGTTCTCTTTTACTGAATTAACTCATTTTTAATAAATTTAATTTAATAATTTGAGGCTAATTTTTAGTTTGACATAACAAAAATCCACCATTTAAACTTATATTGAGAAATTGAGTGAGGTTTAAACTGGACATTATGTTCAGTTTAAACCTAGGATGAAGATTAAATAATCTGAAGTTTAAACTCATATTGAGAAACCGGGCCTAAGCGTTTTAATAGTTACTATTTTACAAAAATCACAGGAACAGTGAAATATTTAAATTAAATACTGTGTATCAGTCCTTTTCCTATACTACCTTTACAATTTTGATTTACCTAAATTGTTATAATTTCATTTATTCCTATTTCCTCAAAACTACATTTTTTGAGTTTTTTGCGGAGGTGCGATATATGAAAAATATCGTATACAGTCAGAGTCACCCACTATGTTTTAGTAATTTTAAATACCACTGTTCTAAATTCCATAAGAAACCCATTATATTATGTCGCTGACATTTCGGAGCTCAACGGTATCAAATTTAGGTAACATGTTACGAGTTTTTCTAGTCCATCCCTGATCATTGATTATCGATCAAATTCCATTAGAGTTACTTTTCAATTTTCCTCCTAAGATTACAGCACCGTGACATCATCACTTGTGTGAAATGAGTCGCGCGTCGTTCACGAAACAGGGGGTGCCACATTGACGCCGCCATATAACACGTGAGGTATGAAACCTGACAGGTAACTATTTAGCTGATTTACATATTATAAGAGGGTGCAGATATTGAATATTTTTGTCGGCTCTTTGTTACCGCGTTTGAGAGATGTGTTTTTTATTGTGTGATGAATTCAGAGAGCGTGCTTTGGGGAAAAATGAACACTCTAGTTCATTTGCTTCTGTAAATAGATTTATCACCCAAAGATATTAATTTTGCTGTTGTTTTCTAGTCGGGCTGCGACTAAAAAATTTAATAAAGGAAAAGTTTAAATTATATTCACATTTCGAATAGCAAATGTCTTTAAATATTACAAAATTTTCTTTTAAAAAACTCTACTTTGCATTACAGGTAACCTATGACTGTGACCTCATGTCGCAGTAATCCGCGACTTACACCCGCGTTAGGTAATACATATTTCTGTTATTATAGTCGATAAAACATATTTTAGTTTCGCATTTGCACGATAGATGTCTACGCCAAAAAATATAACCTATAATGCGTACAAATGTCACACAACTATTTTTTATCTAATACAATTTTTTTGGGATACAATGTCTTTCCCTCAGTATGCAAGCTATCTCCCTGCCAAATTTCATCAAGATCGGTTTAGCAGTGACAAGGTAACAAACAGACAGACAGACACACTTTCACATTTATGGCTATTTGTATAAAATCTTTTAAAAATTAGATTAACTTTTTATGTTACTATATTTAACTTATTATTATTATTATTATAAAAGCGTTTTATTTATTGTTCTATACGTTTTATAGATAAGATTTCAAAGTAATAAAATCACTACATGTGTGCTTACAAAGTGACCGCCTTATTACTTAAGGGGCCATCATACCAGTGTGAAGTTTTCAAAAAATCATTTTTTTTTTTTGCCTTTTTGGAGAGTTTATAGTTTTAAGAATATTCTGTGAAAATTTCAAGGCCGTATCTCTAATACTCTCCAAACAGCAGCCTTTTAAAGAGCGACCGCTCGCAGATATGAAATGCCCAGAAGCTGACGTTAAATGCGTTTTTCTCGAAATGAGATTTTTGAAATTTGCTGACATTGTAACTCAAAGATCAATTATTCGATTTACTTGAAATTGGAACTGAGTACTCTCTTGAATATATTTACTATACGATGAACTGAGATATTTTTGATGATGAAAATTGACGATTTGGCATTAAAAATACGACCATTTTATGGGCAATAAAACATACTTTTTTTCGTAACTATGCCATTTTGTTAGATTTTGATATTTTTCGAAAATCTTAGTTCATCGTACAGGAAATACCTACCAGTTTAACGACATTATTTCATTTTTCAATTTTAACTACTCCATCGTCCGGAATCATGGCCGCAGTGGAGGAGATTTTTTTTGGCACCTCCGAAGACAGCGCTTAGATATCGATATTTCTACGTGAAAAAATTATGGAATACACCTCTAATATAGCTAAATATATTCGCAATTTTTCAAAATATTTCATTGAGTATTTTTCATTTAAAAAATTTCCGAAAATCACCCAAATTTCCAGCGTTCACACTGGTATAGCCCCTTAATTGGGAATGACTTTATTCTATACGTGCGTCAAAAATGATTAAAATTTCCAATATTATAATACCTCAAAATAGTTCTCTTTTATTGGTTGATTTTCATTAATTTAATCCAAAATAATTTTTCATCTCAATAAAAAATTAGACCAAAAGTTTGGACTATCGTCAACAAAAATATAAAATATTTTTTCATCATTTCTTATTATTCAAACAAATCCCCTTTTGAGATAAAATCTTCAATAACCCTATCAAGTACCATTTAACAAGAGCTAACCCATTACCAAAACTAACAGCAATAATAACTTTCCCCACGCGCCATTGCCATAAAAAATAATCTTTCCGATCAAACGCAGAAATGAAACCAATAATGTACAATAACCAAGAACACCACCAACTAGAAAAGTATCGGAACGAATGACACCGGCCATAAGTTTTAGTGCTAATATCCGAACTTGAGCCACAAAAAGTTGATATCTTCATAATATTTCTTATTTCTGTTTTGTTTCTGCTCGTGTTAAATTGTCCATCGCTCTTCGGGTGCGAAAGAAAATGTGCGAGACAGAGACGCCACGAAACTGGAGAATTGAGAATCTGTTTTTGATCAATATTATCTATTTGTTGTGTCTTTAGGAATGATTTATTTCATGGACGTTTTCATAGAACATATGTTTTGTTTTAACGATTCCTGGACTTTTGTTCTTATCGTAGGATTTTTTTTGGTTAATGTTTTCGTGATGGAGTATTTAAGAGGAACTGAATTTTCGTTTAATGTAATTTAGTTGAGGATTTGGTTAAATTTGACATCAACGGAATCAATCGATATTATTTTAACTTCACAGTCATTTTTTGGTGAACTACGAATCAATTTGTATAGAACCTTTTCTATAGAGAATTTAATTAGCTTTATTTTTAACGACGATTTCCACGCGTCGAACTGGATAAACGAAAAATATATTTTGTCCGACAAAGTTTTGGGTTTTAGACATTTTCATTAAACAATCCTGAAAAAATTAGCTCATTATCAATACATTTTCAGTAGTAATTATTTTGACAGTTTAAGGTAGTAGACACCCTGAACTTTCCAAAAAAATTTTCATATTATCTTACTCCTACAGTTTGAAAAAATACTATATTTATAAATTTTTTCAACACCAAATACAAGTGTTTCGGAAAAAATAGATGGGGAATCCGCGATTACAAAAATTTTCGCATACACAGGTAGAAAGGTTTACTTGAGCCAACTAAACCTTGTTTTGTATATAATGAAAACAATATTTACTTAAGATAAGAAATAAATTCTTAAACCAACTATAGACGAAGAAATAATGTAATTGGATTAAGAGTACTTTTCCTATATTAAGAAAATATTGTTTTCGTTATATACAAAACAAGATTTTCTTGGTCCAATACAGTTTTTTTTTTTGTGTGTGTAGGAAAAAAATACTAGGCATAATTAAGCCACACAAGAAATTATAGACCGATATTATTCAATTGCGTCACATAACGCCTGACTCCTAGACTATAACTATTTTGGTGTTTTGAAAGATAGCTGAGAAATCGACAATAACTGATTTTTGTCTCTACATCCACCCAGAAGGTAGTCTCAAAAATTACTTGACCTTCAACAAATTCGACTTTTTACTGTTATCTTTGCCAATGTTTTGTTACACATTACAGTGAACGTCTGCCTAAAACCACTTCAAGATCGTCGGATATTATACTATAGTCATTGATTTTTGTACTAAAAAGTAAAACGATTTACCGACATGTATCGTTCTACGGTTCGAATTATCTTTTTTTTCTGTACTTACGATATAAAAATATCCGATATTTTCGCAAAACAAAAATAAATGAATTCATGTTATCAGTGTACACGTGGCAGACACTAATTCAGAACGACAGTAAAACAATAAGCACGTTGAACAAGTGTGACGGGAAACGAGGAAGAAGTAAATTAAGAAGCAGAGGCCAGGGGCTGCCACGTCTTCTGCCGCAATATTACAACAGTCTCTGGGGGACGCATCGTGCCCGGTTGAAGAAGATGGTGGGGGGGGGGGGGGGGGAGAACACCCACACCCGCTGTTCTTGCCCGTGGCGGTGGTGTCTAATTCGAAATATAAATGTTATTTTTTTCTCTTTTTTAAGGTCTAATGATACAGATAAAATTGCAGAAGCCAAATTGAGATATACTGTTTTTCGAATTAAGTTTTTAGTAAATACTTAAATATTTACATCGACTGCAAAAGTATAAATTCTTGAAACATCAGTAAGAATTACCAATATTCTAACAAAATGTGTATACAGGATGATTCAGGACAAACATTCCAAAAAGTTGATTAAAGAAATAATTTTAAGCAAATCAATAGTAGTGTATTGGACTTAGTTTTACCCGGGGATATAAATATAATCTGTAATAAACCTATTAAACATTTTTTCACTTATCGCTAACTATTTACGCGAAGATTTTTTCTGATTTCATGAAATTTACACACAAATATCCACAAATTATAAAAACAAACCTTCCTCGTAAAAACTATATTCATCAGTGAAAACCGGAATAAAATCTGTTCAGTCGTTACTGAGAAAATCGTGCATAGACAGACAGACAGACGCGGCGAAGGATTTTGTTTTATACTATGTAAACAGATCATGTATTTAAAATCAAAATCGTTATTTATCTAGGGTCTTAGTCTTTCTTTTCTAAAAGAGCCCTGAAGATGTCCACTGCAATGTGTGACGAAACGTTGATCGATGATACGACCAAATCAATGTGGCTTACACCAAGAAACCAAGATCACCGCGGAAGCCTCAAGACTTGAATGAATAATCAGATTAAAGAAACAGAAAGATAGACAAAATTTTTATTTTAAAATTAGAAGACTCATTTGTTTAATAATGTCAACAGATTTATATAAACTGGCATTTTTCTCAATAAACTATTGTTTGGACAAAAGTGTATGCCTTAATACATTCCTATTACGTTGTATCATATCAGTATAATGTCAGTTTGAAAGAAGCTTCAGGCAGTTACTTAAAACATTACAAATATGTTTAACAAAAATACTGGAAGCTAACGACACATCCAAGTACTAAATAGTACCATTATGTAGTTATGTTTTACAGCAGTTTTACGGCACAAAATCGAGCCTATTTTTACTAAGGGGAAAGGTGAAAGGGTCTCTACGCACTGGCACGCTAACAGAATTCGCCGTTTGTTTTATTTTTATGGACCGTTCACGTTTGTTAATTATTTTAAGGACGTGTTATGTCGTTCTCCCCTTACTGCATCACCCCGTCCCTTAGCTGTCAGCTGTAACATGCTGTAAATCGTAGCGGGCTATGAGTTTTCATGTTGTTTAGGAAAAATAGACTCGGTGAGAAATTTAAACAATGTATCGTGGGGAGAAATTCTATACAGTGTATTGATATTACTTCGTTATTTTTATGTATTATAAAATTTTTATCATAAATATTTTTTATTGTATTCATTACTTAGGAACAGCTATCATTTACAGGTAGAAAGGTTTACTTGAGCCAAGTAAACCTTGTTTTGTTTATAACGAAAATAATATTTTCTTAAGATAAGAAATATATTCTTAAATCAATTATAGTATTCTTGGACGATGAAATAATGTAGGTAGTTGGATTAAGAGTACTTTTCTTATATTAAGAAAATATTGTTTTCGTTATATACAAAACAAGATTTTCTTGGTCCAATACAGTTTTTGTTTGTGTACTTCAGTTATAAAGGATGTTTTATTTTCCTATTACCATTTAAAAACATAAATTCCCTTTGATTCAAAATTCTTTTTTATTTTTTGTTCGTCGATTTTTTTCAGCTAAAATCGTTTTCAATTCATAAATATTTTGGTCCGTAACTTTTTAATCAGTCAACAAAAATAAAATTAAGGGATTTTTGAAGAAGATATTTCACGCTTTAATTTACTTTTTGAAAAATCATCTTGTGATCATTTTTATAAAAATTACATCAATTTGAATATTGCACATTTTTTGGAAAATAAAAAAAAATCCTATTTAATAATAAAAAAAATAATTCATGTATCAATCTTTCAGATATTTCATGAGAAGAAAATTCCAGTATGTTGCCGAATAACAATCCAGAAATAAAATTGATAAAAAATACAATTTACGAGACAAAACGAAACTGATAAAATGTTACTTAAACGAGACTCGTTGGTAAACCCCTAGACTAAGACCCAAGACGAGACTAATCAACATATTTAAATTAAAATAGCTTTATTATTCATCGTTACTAAAAATACTGTAATTTATTTCTAAAAAATTAACTTCATTACTTTTATTTTTTTAAACATTTTCTAAATGCACATGTTTCATCATTTACAAATTAAAATCAAGATAAGATTCTAAAAAATGGGTCTTATCTGTCTGGAATCAGATTGTCTGCACTGACTTCTTTTAGACAAACATGTGTATCATTAAATAAAAATAGATTCTCTGGAAATTTAACGTTTTTTTTTTTTAGTTTTAATCATACATATGAATATAAAGCAAATTTTAAAATGAAATCCTTAGTAATATGTTATTTATAGAAGCTGTATTGATCGATTTAAATATTGCAGAAGAAAGAATTGTTTTAGCTTACCATTACGAATCAAAAATGCCAGAACATACCTGAAACATAAAATAATAAAAATTAATTAAAAAAATATATAAAAATATGTTTTTATTTTATAACCGGATGTTTACGTAAATATAAAATTTTACTTGAAACACACAAAAATATTAAATATTTTATATAATAATCAACAAAGCAGTCTAAAAATAATCTGCAATAATAATAATTTCAATGAGTGTATTTTTAACATAAAAGAAATAAAGATCAAAGTTAGTTAAAAAGGTGAAAGATTTATACAAACTGACTAAATATTTATAGCAATTTACACATATTATAAAATATAGTTTTATTTTTCTGTTACATTTATTTTTATTTTGATGAAAAGAATAAAAACCAATGAAATATATTATTTTAAAGTTAAATTAAACATTTTTTTATTCATTTATCATAAATTTTTATTTATGAAAAATGTACATTCACAGCTGACCATAGACTAAACAAATGTATATAAGTAATAAAATATTATTGTATAAAATGAAATTTTATTTGTTATAGTAAGTATATGTATCATATTTCAAAATTCCAATCAGAACATGCACTTAATAATAAAATAAACAAATAAACATCGGTAAAGTTTTAAAATTCATGTGGCCACCACAAGACTTTTATCCATAATTATACATAAACGATTATTTTAAAAACGGGTCATTATACCGAAAAACCGTTAGGACATAAATTTTAGATAATAATATCCTCTACAAGTTTTACTCAGAACATTTTTTTCTATTACGCATTATTAATACTTTTTTTTGTTAATATTATAAAACTATAATATAAAAACATTTTTGTAAACCCCACCGTTTTCGCTGTATATTTATTATACAGAATGTCCGGTAATTTAGATACCATAAGAAAAAATAACCGATAATAATCGATTCTGTGTCAGTCATTATGGGTCCTGACTTACGGGACACCTGTACAGTATATTTCATGAATATGTATATTTTTTTAAGTTAAAATTTAACTTATAAAAATAAAATAAGTTAGTCCGTTAATCGTTAATTAACGAAGTTAACAAAATGATTAACGGATTAACTTTTAAGTTAACTCAAAAAAATGTTAACGCTTTTGTTAACTTCCGTTAACTTTAGTCCGTGGTTGTTTGATGACAAGTACATAAAAAAGTTGTCGAAAGAGCAAAAAAAGGTCTTCAAACATTTTGGATGGTTAACTTTTAACGCTTAACTTTAACTTTCGTTAAAATTTCAGTTAACTTCCGTTAAATTTTCGGAATTTTAACTATTAACGAAGTTAACTTTTTTATTAACGAATTAACGATTAACGAAGTTAACTTTTTGATTAACTGTGCCCACGTATGCGTATTACCTCCAGAAACAATACACAAAACTTTCCAACAATGATAAAAAAAAAATTCTTTAAAATAATCAGGATCAAATAGCAACAATTTCTAAACGGAAACAGACTACTTATATCTCATAAAATCTTAGTATAGCAAGTATTGAAGCCAAATCCGGCATACGGGTGATCTACCGCCCATCCAAGCGTCACGAGTGTCGCGACGTCGTAACACAAACCTCATTCACTTGTAATAACAAGACGCGCCGCGTGCGTCTATCCGTGAATCCGACCGATAATATCTCACGTATCCTCGGGAAAATGCGGCCCAAAAAACATCTGTCGCTAACGTTGACATAATTAGATTATCGGATCGAATGCACACGAAAAGAAATAAATAAATAAATGTTTACTAATACTGACCTTATTCATAATAAAGAATTATAGGTAAGTAATAAGTAAAATTATCTTTTAAGATTATTTTGATCGCAATAATTCGAATCAAATAAAAAAAATGAGATGAAATGCTTAATATATTTATCTTGTTAATATAACAATATTTCTTCAATATAATAATACAAAAAATTATTATTGAGGAAATTTCATTCATTTGAGAAAAACATTTTCATGTTTATCTAAAAATCTTTTCATTTGTCAAATTAATAAATAATTTATTACACCAACTAACGAAGCTCTCAAATAGATTAAACATAATGGTTGTATTAATAAATATTTATCAGTGTGAATATTTTTTCCACCACCCAATTAGTGAAAATGCAATTTTCGATGTTTAATTATGATGCTTAACTGATTAATATGTATTATTTTGAATTTAATTTTATCCTTTTCTTCTATTTAAGTTGATATTTCTGTGACAAATTGAAGTTTGATGCATGAAAAAATACAAAAAAAATTCAAATTTTAGATTTGGTTAAAAGTATGTTTTTTAGATAGAAAATGGTGTGAAAGGTTGATTTTTTCAAACCGCAGGTCTGTATCTCAAACCGTTCTCGAGATACGCCTCTCAAAGTTTTCGATTTTTGAAAATTTTGGATAAAAATAGCCATAACTTTTGAACGTGCGGTCGGATTTTTTTTGTCGACATTTTTGGAATCAGCGCATCAAAATCTATATATTGACATATATATTACTCGAAAATTGGACAAAATTTTTTTGCGAAAAATTGAAATTTTTCCAAGGGGTATACCTTAAAAAAATGCCGATTTTCGACAAAAATTTTTTTCACGAATTTCAATGTATTATAAATATAGATTTTGATACGCTGATTCCAAATATGTAAACAAAAATCAAATCCGACAACACGTTCAAAAGTTACAGCCATTTTTCTCCAAAAATTTCAAAAAACTGAAACTTTGAGAGGCCATATCTCGAGAACATGATGAGATACAGACCTGCGGCTTGAAAAATTCAACTTTTCACATCATTTCCTATCTAATAAACATACTTTTAACCATATTTAAAATTCGAAATTTTTGAGTATATTTTCATGCATCAAATTTTAATTTGTCACCGAAATATCAACTAAAATAGAAGAAAAAAAAGAAATAAAAACAATACTACCCAAGAACAATGTATATTAATAATGTATTTACTCATTTTTATACTTTATAGTAAAATTCCATACATTAAAATTCAATTTGTCATAGAAATACTAACTCAAAGGTAAAAAAAAAAATAATAAAAATCATAACTTACGAAATTAACAATTACTTTCACCATTTTTCATATAATTTTATGCACTTAGCAAATTTATTATTAAATAATAATAATTCTTTTTTTGTATATAAGTTAAAATAGACTTGACATCTTGAAGGGTAAATATTTTTCAACATATCTGCAGAATTTTAACATTTTATTGACGCCTTCTATCAATAAAATAACTTTATTTTTTTTATTTAAAATATATGTTTTCAATACGAAACAAAATTTTCACCGTGATAAGAACATTGTTACATAGTAATTATATACATTTATCAATAAGATAAACGTGGATATTTACATATTGGTAAAAAATTATCATATTAACAAACAACCTCTATCGGAGCCAAATCGATCACGGATTTTTTTACATTGATCACATTTTTGAACACAAAGACAAAATATTTTTTTTGTGTACCCAAAATGAGTCACTTTTGATATATTTTAAAGCTATATTTAATAAAATTAATTATGATTTCCATTTTGTTACATGCTTTCATTTACTCTTAAGGTTTTCTACATATAACTGTTATTAATACAAACAACATATTTTTTCCTTACAGAACTAACTAAAATCAATTCCGACCACTGTTTTAAAAGTTACATTGATTTTTCTCCTAAATTTAAAAAAAAAAAAACTTCGGGAGGCTATAACTCAAGAACGGTTTGAAATACAGATCAGTGGTTCAAAAATTTAAACTGTTTACGTCATTTTCTACACAATAAACATACTTTAACAAAATCTAAATAAAAAAAAATCAATTTTCAAAATCGATAGCATCAGTGTTACTAAATATTTATTTTCTATCAATATTAGTAGTTATCATAGTATAACCTAAAACCTACTAAGTTTGAGTTGTGTTCACAATTGACTCGATATAGTTTCATAAGCATTGATTTCCATTCTTCAATATTGCTTCGAAAACAAAAAAATCGATTGCAGATGTCATACCGTACTGCACGTTACTGAAAATTTATTTTCCTCCAATATTACAGAAAAAAATATATAACATAAAACATGTACATGCCGAAATACACTGATGCATTCCAAACTGAACGAATTTCAATAGAGTATTAGCGATGCATTTCTTCCCGCAGAACATTCCTCCGTGTTGTCTATTTTATATATTTTACGCGACAACGTTTGACTTTAGCTTCATTTTAATGCATCACGTACCCATCATTTCCAGTGTTCAATATGTCTGTCACGAAATGCATGTGCAGTCGGCCGAATAGTTTTCGTTTTTCTTTTTTTTTCTCCATTTTTATTGGAATTGTATATATGTATGTATGTATGGATAGAAAATCGACACTTTTCCGTAGCCGCGTTTATTGTTTGGAAGAGGGGAAACAGTGATCTTTACACGAATCGGTTTTCTTATAACGGATATTCCCGTTTTTAAATTTGATTGTTACTTTTTACGTATCCCATTGTTGAGATTTATCGCTGATACGTGATTGGAGAATACTATGGGCGGTAAGTTCAATTCAAATTTTATTGCTGAATTTCCGTATCATTAAATATATTACTTTTTCAGTGATTCAGAGTCGAAATTATTTCAGTAACGAATATGTGCTTATATTGTTTTATATTTACAAAAGGAAGTTACGTCTCATTTAAAATATGGCACTGTTTATTCCGATTCTTGATGATAGTTCGTATATATCTGGATGCTTATATTTAATTATCAGCCATTTAAACTCACCATTATACAAACATGAAGTGTGTTTCGAAGATATTTGATTCAGAATATGCAAATTTGCATAGAAGATTATATTTTATGATTGATTTTGATAAAACTTATATCAATGTGTACATTGAAAGTATCATATTATAGAGTACATATCATCACGCTATCATTCGAAACAGCTAAGCAGTGAATAAATTAACTACGCAAGTCAAAATAAAACGTATCGTCCAGACCATTTAACTGATTTAATCCATACTTTTGACAAAACTGTTTATAAACGTACGTTAATATAGTTAATAACGTGGCTTGTATCCAGAAGCCAAGAAGCACTATGGAATCATCATAGAAATATTGCATTGTATTTTTTTATATTAGGTAATTTTATATATTATAGTACATCGGCTAGCTTAATAGATATAGATATGACCATAGGTGGGCACAGTTAATCGAAAAGTGAACTTCGTTAATCGTTAATGCGTTAATAAAAAAGTTAACTTCGTTAACCGTTAAAGCGTTAAAATTCCGAAAAAGTAACGGAAGTTACAGTTAACCGAAAATTCGAAAATTTAACGAAAGTTAAAGTTAATCGTTAAAAAGTTAACCATCCAAAATGTTTTTTTTTTTTTTTTGCTTTTTCGACAACTTTCTTATGTATTTTTCATATCAAACAACTATTGTAACGGACTAAGTTAACGGAAGTTGAATTCAACGAAAGTTAACAAAAGCGTTAACATTTTTTTGAGTTAACTTAAAAGTTAATCCGTTAACCATTTAGTTAACTTCGTTAATTAACGATTAACGGATTAACGAGTTAATGCCCACCTATGGATATGACCAATGTTTTGTTACATATTACTGTGGGTTACCTGAAACCAGGGACTTGAACCGGAATTTATTTATGGTTCGGGTTCGGGTTCAACAATAAATATCGGTTCGGGTTCAGTTTTAGGTTCAGCACGTTGCAAATTTTTTGGGTTCAAAAACCGTTATTTTTTTAGGTTCAGGTTCGGGTTCAAATAAAAAAAATATTTGCTAAATAAAGGCACAGTGCTTCCTCGTGCTAAATTCATCAAAAGTAGTTAATTATCATGATCAGACATGATCTAATAATACAAGGTCTGTTTGACAGAGTTCGCAGTTCATTTATTCTATACTGTGACGTCATCACCATGAAATTTTTATAGTAATGAATTTGTAACAAATGGAATATAAGTAAATAAACTACCAATACTGTTGTCCTCCCCCCCCCCTCTTGAACTAGATTTTAATAATTTTGAAATGGGATCGTTTTCAAGCCAGACCCAACCAAGTTTCATTAATATCGGTTCAGTGGTTCATGAGTTATGTGTGACAAGGATTCAGGAGACAAACACGAAACAAAAACGGACCAGAAACGGAAAGATCAAGTTAAAATTTTTAAATCGGAGAACAATTTTTTGAATCTATTTCATTCTTGTATCTTCGATATTGTGGTTGAATTTTCATACAATTTTAATAAAAAATATTAATTCGACAATTTTCTGAGCACCTAATTTGTCACGATTAACATTTGCAAGATTGAAATGGGCAAAGGGAGTATCCGTGAGCTACGGTGGTTAAACTGTGCCTGTTAGTAGTAACTTTTATTATCATTGTAGTGACGATAGTGACCTTAGTGCATAAGTCACATCACATTATACCGCGAAATTCAAACAGATTACCAGTTTAGACATTTTAAAATCAATGAAGAAAAATTAGTACAATACTAAAAAAAATTTCTTGAACCTTTAAAAAATATATGGTTACCGGATATTCATTTAAAGGTTCGGGTTCAGATTCAGGTTCATTGACATTGAAATATAACGGTTCGGTTCGGGTTCGGGTTCATGAAAAATACGGGTTTTTTCGGGTTTCGGGTTCGGGTTCGGGTTCACGTTCAGGTCCCTGCCTGAAACCATACATTAAAAAATAAGTTATATAAAGAACTTGTGAGCATATATGCACACTATTGCACGTGTTATTACTTATTTGGCGTAATTAAAAAACAACTACGAAAAATGAATCTCAAATAATTTAAAATACATCAAAATTTTACTACACAAATATTTTGTTTATTTCATATACAGGGTGATTCAGCTCTGTCGTGCCAAACTTAAAAAGTAGATTGAGAAAAATATTTTAAGCAAAAAACTTCCAATATACATGTGTCCGGAAATTTTTCCTTAGGGAACTACAGGACTCCAAAGATTTTACTAAAAATGAGTTTTTATTTAATATCTAGAGAACCCTTTGTGATAGAATTATGAAATTTAGTATTTGGTTTAGTAATAATATGTGTTAGTAATTTCTAATATTAACCAATTATATTTTAGACCAGGGCTTTATGGGGCCAGTGGGCCTATCGATTTTTATCTAGTATTTGTTTGTTCCTTAATTTTTTTTCCTGAGTTGGTGCTTTTATAAGATAATATGACACAAAATACATAAAAACATACTTTGCTTGTTTATCATAGGATAAACCGTTTTTGACAAATATCGATGGTAAAGAAAGCATGCAGAATTTAACATAATACGGATGCTTAAAATTACAAATTATAAATTTATATTCTTGTTCCATGATAAGAAATAAAACAAAAAGTTAATATAAATATACCTCCGAAAATGCATCCATATCAACAAATAGCCATTTTTAGTTGTTTTTTTTAGTCATATTAATAAAGTACATGTAACAGTAATAGAACTGGCTGTAGATCTTACGTCTTACAGGATTCATATTAGGAGGTTTATTCTTACCTTTAATCATTGAAAAAGAATATAAATTTATTTTTTATAATTTCAAGCATCCGTAATTCTGCATGCTTTCTTTTCCATCGGTATTTCTCGAAATCGGTTAATCTTATGATAAACAAGCAAAGTATGTTTTTGTGTATTTTGTGTCATATAATCTTATTGATATACCAACTCAGGAAAAAAAATTAAGGAACAAACAAATACTAGATAAAAATCGATGGGCTCACTGGCCCTATACAGCCCTGGACTAAAATATAATTGGTTAATATTAGAAATCGATAATACATATTATTACTAAACTAAATACTAAATTTCATAATTCTATCACAAAGGGTTCTCTAGATATTAAATTTAAACTCATTTTTAGTAAAAACTTTGGAGGCCTGTAGTTCCCTAAGGAAACATTTCCGGACACATGTTTATTGAAAGTTTTTTGCTTAAAATATTTTTCTCAATTTACTGTTCAAGTTTGGCACGACAGTGCTGAATCACCCTGTATATTTTATTTGAAGCAACTATAAATAGTTTATTTCAAAATTAAATACCTAACATATTTATATTATAAATATATTTTCTAAACTAATATTTCTTATAATAACGAAACAACTTAATAATCACTTCAAAAACCATCAGCATAAACATAAAAAATAATATCCAAAATATAGATACTGCTAATGTAAACATAACACGAAATATCAACCCGTGTAAACATTGTATACGCCATCAAAAATATAACACACACCGAGCGAATCTAACAGAGACAAGCATATGAGTGAGAGCGTTAAGTATTTTATATATTTTTTATCTCCCTCGTTCGGCTCTCCCGAATTTACCCGAACAAACGTTTCATTTCCGTGCCTAATGCAATTGACGCGGTACACCAAAAGAAGTATAACTTCAAAAATATTGAATCCTGTATAAATTATATTTGGAAAAGTTTGGTGAAAAGACGTTAAAAGCATTAAGAGTGATTCCAACATCCCCAAACATTGCATACGCCATCAAAAATATAACGCACATCGAGCGAATCTGACAGAGACAAGCATACGAGTGAGAGCGTTAAGTATTTTCAAATACAGTTATATCTCCTTCGTTCGGTTTTCCCAAATTTACCCGAACGAGCGTTTCACTTCCGTGCCTAATGCAATTGACGCGGGGTACACCAAAAGAAGTACAACTTCAAAAATATTGAATCCTGTATAAATTATATTTGGAAAAGTTTGGTGAAAAGACGTTAAAAGCATTAAGAGTGATTCCAACATCCCCAAACATTGCACACACCATCAAAAATATAACGCACGTCGAGCGAATCTGACAGAGACAAGCATATAAGTGAGAGCGTTAAGTATTTTCAAATACAGTTATATCTCCTTCGTTCGGTTTTCCTGAATTTACTCGAACGAGCGTTTCACTTCCGAGCTTAATGCAATTGACGCGGGGTACACCAAAAGAAGTACAACTTCGAAAATATTGAATCCTGTATAAATTATATTTGGAAAAATTTGGTGAAAAGACGTTAAAAGTATTAAGAGTGATTCCAACATCCCCAAACATTGCATACGCCATCAAAAATATAACGCACATCGAGCGAATTTAACAGAGACAAGCATACGAGTGAGAGCGTTAAGTATTTTCGAATATAGTTTTATCTCCCTCGTTCGGCTCTCCCGAATTTACCCGAACAAACATTTCACTTCCGTGACTAATGCAATTGACGCGAGGTATACCAAAAGAAGTACAACTTCAAAAATATTGAATCCTGTATAAATTATATTTGGAAAAGTTTGGTGAAAAGACGTTAAAAGCATTAAGAGTGATTCCAACATCCCCAAACATTGCACACACCATCAAAAATATAACGCACATCGAGTGAATCTGACAGAGACAAGCATATAAGTGAGAGCGTTAAGTATTTTCAAATACAGTTATATCTCCTTCGTTCGGTTTTCCCGAATTTACTCGAACGAGCGTTTCACTTCCGAGCTTAATGCAATTGACGCGGGGTACACCAAAAGAAGTACAATTTCAAAAATATTGAATCCTGTATAAATTATATTTGGAAAAGTTTGGTGAAAAGACGTTAAAAGCATTAAGAGTGATTCCAACATCCCCAAACATTGCACACGCCATCAAAAATATAACCCACATCGAGCGAATCTGACAAAGACAAGCATACGAGTGAGAGCGTTAAGTATTTTCAAATACAGTTACATCTCATTCGTTCGGTTTTCCAGAATTTACTCGAACGAGCGTTTCACTTCCGTGCCTAATGCAATTGACGCGAGTCACACCAAAAGAAGTACAACTTCAAAAATATTGAATCCTGTATAAATTATATTTGGAAAAGTTTGGTGAAAAGACGTTAAAAGCATTAAGAGTGATTCCAACATCCCCAAACATTGCATACGCCATCAAAAATATAACGCACATCGAGCGAATCTGACAGAGACAAGCATACGAGTGAGAGCGTTAAGTATTTTCGAATATAGTTTTATCTCCCTCGTTCGGCTCTCCCGAATTTACCCGAACAAACATTTCACTTCCGTGACTAATGCAATTGACGCGAGGTATATACCAAAAGAAGTATAACTTCAAAAATATTGAATCCTGTATAAATTATATTTGGAAAAGTTTGGTGAAAAGACGTTAAAAGCATTAAGAGTGATTCCAACATCCCCAAACATTGCATACGCCATCAAAAATATAACGCACATCGAGCGAATTTAACAGAGACAAGCATACGAGTGAGAGCGTTAAGTATTTTCGAATATAGTTTTATCTCCCTCGTTCGGCTCTCCCGAATTTACCCGAACAAACATTTCACTTCCGTGACTAATGCAATTGACGCGGGGTACACCAAAAGAAGTACAATTTCAAAAATATTGAATCCTGTATAAATTATATTTGGAAAAGTTTGGTGAAAAGACGTTAAAAGCATTAAGAGTGATTCCAACATCCCCAAACATTGCACACACCATCAAAAATATAACGCACATCGAGTGAATCTGACAGAGACAAGCATATAAGTGAGAGCGTTAAGTATTTTCAAATACAGTTATATCTCCTTCGTTCGGTTTTCCCGAATTTACTCGAACGAGCGTTTCACTTCCGAGCTTAATGCAATTGACGCGGGGTACACCAAAAGAAGTACAATTTCAAAAATATTGAATCCTGTATAAATTATATTTGGAAAAGTTTGGTGAAAAGACGTTAAAAGCATTAAGAGTGATTCCAACATCCCCAAACACCGATCGTTATCAACAACAAGCTGTAGTACACGTGCAGTAAAAATATAAAGACGCGAAATTCCAAAACGCGTCGCGGGAGGCAGAAAATTCCAGGTGGCACGGCCGAAGAATAAGAAAAGAGTCTACAGCATATGTGCTCCTGTAAGATGGATGCTGGCTCGTAGACGTGACCTGCAGGCAAAGCAGCCAAAGTAAGTCGCTGGGGAGAAAGAATGGGAAGAAGAACCACCATCACCACCATAGCCATCTTTTCTACATACGCACCGCAAAACTCCATTCGATGCCTAAGGCGGATCGTAGAAATATAATACAATAACGCTGACGATCACGTCAAACGAATATATACGTATCAAAATATATTCATTGACAAAGAGGACACTATACGGTTTGTGTGTATAATACTATATCTATCTCGTTTCTGTATGTTATGATCTATTAAAATGTATCCCTTTACGTGTTAAACAAAGATATGTAATGCGTAGAAAGATGATATGAGTGTAGTTTGTTTCTGTCTATCAGTTTTTGATAGGGTTAAAGTTCATATGGAACAAGGACTTGCGGATTTGAATACTGTATCAGTGGTATTGAAAGTTTCTGTATGGATTTACTTTGTTATTGTTGTTTGTATTTTGATATAAATTGCTTTAAACATTTATTTTTGTATATCGTACAAAACTTTTTTTTTGTGTGCAATGTTCATGTAACTGAAAAGAAAGAAAAAAACTTTTTTGACAATACTGTCATTTAAATGTACTGTAAAATATTATTGCTTTATTTCTTGAATAGAATATATAAAAATTTACCTCAAAATTCAATACCATTGCTAATTTTTATACTCAAAATCAATGATTCATTAAAAAATAGTTAAGTCACTATAAATTTTTTTGTAATTAAAAAAGGAAATGGATATTATTGAAATCAATAGCCAGATCGACTAATTTTGATTCAAAAAAGGTCCAGATAATCAGTCGAAGAAAATTTTTGTAATGATCAGCAAATTGAGTAATTTATTGATAGATAAAGGATCTACATCTTCTAAAGTTTTTCAACGACACCACATAAGTTCTAATTATCTTAAAATAGCCCATTCAGAAAAAAAGTTTTAAGAGGAATCCCGTGGCCATAAAAAAATCCAGCCTATCTGGAACATCCTGTATATTCACTGACTCCTAGTTACTTATTGTCTTTTGCAATCGATATCAATCAATACAAATAATGAAAACAACAATATTTTCTTAATATTATACTTTCAATTTTCATGTTCAATTCTCAATTCAACTATATTACTGTCTGTCTTTAAAGCAATATTGTCGGATGAAAATAATAATATAGTCGGATTAAGATTATATTTTTATATAAAGAAAATATTGTTTTTCTCGGTCTAAGTCAATCTTTTTTAACCCGTGTGACAATCAGCTACTTTTCACTTATTCAAATTAAGAGACTTACTGTCAATACCATGAAAAAGACCGGGCTTAGAAATGTAATCACATGTCACTATGCATATGAAGCTTCTTACTCTAAATGTTACATAGTTTGTTAAAATCTAGAGTATATCTATGTGCCGCTCTCTTTATACTAAATGCTATAGTAGACCGCTTAAGTTGAAGTGTTAGATGTGCGGCGTTCTATTGAGTAATGAACTGGATAAGCCAATTGAATCAAGTCAGTGACGGATACTTCAATAATTATTTTTAATTTTTATTCTTAAATTTTAATGGTAATCTAACATTCATATATTCTATAAATGTATTTGTCTTTGACTACGCCAATGGACTGACGTCAGTTCGGATTTCTTCTACAATACTCAACTGAATTTTTCAAAAAAATATTTAATCTGAGTCAGTCATAAAATTATTTAACTACACGTACATTTCCTAGAACCCTTTTCAAGATCAACATACATACAATATGTATAAACCATATGCATAAAGGATAGTTATTATATATGTTCTTGTGTTGGGAAAAGAGGAGGGGGGGGGTAAATATACAACCCCCCTCTCCGTATTCAGAAACTACCGTGTTGAACGCATGCAAGATTTTTATGTAAATTGTATTCATGTAAAGATGTAAAATAAAAGCGATGTTACTGAAGTACCAATTCCAGTAACCACCGATGCTGTGATTGCGAGGAAGATCTCGGTTTTTCTTCTCTGTGAATAAAGGAAGTTGATAGAGAATTATGAGCCGGCGCTTATTTATATGCATAGGAGGTATTCCCGTGCAGGGAAATATTTGGTTTTTCTATTATTGCTTTTCCTTGGTTTATTACTGGAGCAATTTGAAGGATTCGGTTATACTGCATCATTTTTTTTATATAAATAAATATATGCATGCATGTATGTAGTTTTCTTTGTTGAGAAAATGAAGTATATAAAACAAGGGTTGTAACCCTATATTTTTTTTAGTTGAATATTTTTTTATATAAAATATTATAAGTTTTTTATTCCCATCTTAAAACTGTTGTCGTTTTTTAGATTTTATTTAAACTTCGTTACAAAAACTGTTTCTTATTTTAAATAATGTTGGTACTACAAATAATATTCGTGAAAAGTCTGACCCACTACACAGAAAAAAACAGTATTGGACCAAGAAAACCTTGTTTTGTATATAACGAAAACAATATTTTCTTAATATAAGAAACATACTCTTAATCTAACTACGTTATTCCTTCGTTCAAGAATACTATAGTTGGTTTAAGAGATTATTATTGCTTATCTTAAGAAAATATTGTTTTCATTATATACAAAACAAGGTTTACTTGGTTTGAGAAATCCTTTCTACCAGTGTAGTCAAGTAAACACAATATTTAATTCTATCAACAATGACTTAATAATTATTGCAAATTGTTTGTAAGATTCTCGAAATACAATTTTTGAATTTTAACTATGAAAAAACAAGTTAAAGTTCTGTGTTTATTTGTCCGAGGTATAATCTAGAAAACTACTGGACCGATTTTAATGAAACTTTCATGAACGTGGATACATTATTCATCACGCTATCATTAGAAACCGCTCAGCAAACTATACGAAATAAATCAAATGGTAATTTTGTAGAGTTTAATAAAATTTTCGAGACAATATACATAGGTAAATAACCATGTACATAGGTAAAACATAAAAATATCAAATATAAACAAAAGTATCAATATCTAAACCTACAATAAGATATCTAATAACTATACACGGAGAAATTTTTTAATAAAAATTACATTTGCCCATAAAAATTTCAATTTTGTATCAAAAAACATGTACTGCTACAATTGAGTTACTTCTACAATCTGCATTGTAATTTTTATAATATACAGAATGATTCAGCACTGTCGTGCCAAACTTGAACAGTAGATTGAGAAAAATATTTTAAGCAAAAAACTTCCAATAAACATGTGTCCGGAAATTTATCCTTAGGAAACTACAGGTTTCCAAAGATTTTACTAAAAATTAGTTTTAATTTAGTATTTGGTTTAGTAATAATATGTGTTATCGATTTCTAATATAAACCAATTATATTTTAGGCCAGGGCTGTACTGAGCCAGTGGGCCCATCGTTTGTTCCTTAATTTTTTTCCTGAGTTGGTACTTTTATAAGATTATATGACACAAAATACACAAAAACATACTTTGCTTGTTTATCATAGGATAAACCGTTTTCGAGAAATATCGATGGAAAAGAAAGCATGCAGAATTAACCTTAATACAGATGCTTGAAATTATAAAAAATAAATGTATATTCTTATTTCATGATAACAAATAAGACAAAAAGTTAATATAAATATACCTCCGAAAGTGCATCCATATCAACAAATAGCCATTTTTAGTTTGTTTTTTAGACATGTTAATAAAGTTCACGTAACAGTAAAAGAACTGGCTATAGATCTTACAGGATTCATATTAGGTGGTTTATATAAATGAACTTTATTCTTACCTTTAATCATAGAAAAAGAATATAAATTAATTTTTTGTAATTTCAAACATCCGTATTAAGTTAAATTCTGCGTGCTTTCTGTTCCATCGATATTTCTCGAAAACGGTTTATCCTATGATAAACAAGCAAAGTATGTTTTTGTGTTTTTTGTGTCATATAATCTTATAAAAGTATCAACTCAGGAAAAAAATTAAGGAACAAACAATTACAAAATCAAAATCGATGGGCCCACTGGCCCCGTACAGCCCTGGCCTAAAATATAATTGGTTAATATTAGAAATCGATAACACATATTATTACTAAACCAAATACTAAATTAAAACTAATTTTTAGTAAAATCTTTGGAAACCTGTAGTTTCCTAAGGATAAATTTCCGGACACATGTTTATTGGAAGTTTTTTGCTTAAAATATTTTTCTCAATCTACTGTTCAAGTTTGGCACGACAGTGCTGAATCATCCTGTATATTATAAAAATTACAATGCAGATTGTAGAAGTAACTCAATTGTAGCAGTACATGTTTTTTGATACAAAATTGAAATTTTTATGGGCAAATGTAATTTTTATTAAAAAATTTCTCCGTGTATACCTAGTTATTAGATATCTGGCCATTTCAAAATTACTACGTCAAATAGTAGATAATATTTATTTAAAAATTAATTGATTGTTATGAAATATTTTTCACCATGTACACAACTGATATAAGCTCCAATACAACCCTGTTCAGGTAAATATTATTTTTCAAAAAAAGCACCCCCACTACATGTAAACAATTCACAATCAAATCATGAATCTAGAAAATAAAACAACAACGCAGAAAATAAAAAATAAAAACAACGTTTAAAATTTATTATTCGGTACAATGGCCACAAAACGTATTCATTGATTCCAAAATTGTTAAAATATATATATTTTGGAAACAAGAAAGAAGATATGAACTTGGTAAATGTGGCGCAAGCGATGTTTTGACAGAGGATTTAGATTTGTGTGGCCGCGATTCAGTGGGTATCACGGAGATTATGCGTTCAGTGTGTTGAGTAAATTGGAATCTGATCAAATATTACATGTTTGGATTTTTTTTTATTTGGTTTATGAAATTATGAACGTGTCTTGTTTTCTATTAACATATTTACTCGTGCAAATTTTTAATTATTTTTTATCGCTTCAATTCACGCGACAGTTTTGTGTGTGTGGTATTTTTCGCTGGCGCGGATTGCCTACAGGGGTTACCTTGGGCGAATTTTTGTTATTTTTCGATTTTTGCATTTTTCAAATTATTTTGGAAATTGTGCGATTTAGAAAAACATATTTTATACAATCAAAATATTACTTTTTAGTGTTCCGTGCCAAAAACTATTCGACGTAAAAATTTGAAAGTTAACAAAAACAGTGTGTGGTTGAATTTTGATTCTGGGGATAGATTAAAAAATAAAATAAAAATTCAAGTACATTTTTAAAGCTTATTGAAGCACGAATTCAACAAAGTATGTTATTTTTGTAATACATTTTTTTAAAACAAGTTTTCGGGAAAAACGTTTAAAAATTGCTGTCTCCCACGCGTATCATCAAAACGATCCCTCAGAAAATTTGAAAAAAATCATGAAAATTGAGAATAAGATGTAATTTAATTGTTTATTTCCTTATAGCTGATGAATCATTGATTTTAGAGAAAAAATATTTCTCATGATGTATGAAGCTACATTTTTCCTTACACGTTTTCCAAAATTTTCAATGAAAAGGGGCTGATGGCACGGAATACTTAGTGTGCAAAGCATTTTTTTAATTTTAAAACGATATTTAAGATGCAATTTTACTAAATACAGTGAAAATCGGTTATAACGACTTCATAAAGAGCAGACATATTAGGTCATAAAAGCCGATAGTCGTAAAAACTGGTAAAAAAGCAATTACACGGAGAGAATATTCTTTTAAATATTAACAGAAAATGCTGTGAACCTGAGGACAGAATCAACTTCTGAAAAAAATTAACAGAAAAATCTGTAGAATTTAAAATAAAGTATAAATAATTTTTACACTTTATCACATAACCTTTAGTTAATTTTAACATAACGGTATGCTAAATTTCAACAGAATGGTATAGTAAAAATCGACATTCATAAAATATAGCAGTGCATACTATCTTTTCACATACGGTATAGTAATTTTTGATACTGTTGGTATGAAATATTACTACGTTACCGATTAATTTTTCATTAATGAAATTTCGTCCTCCCGTTAACATGTTTTTTATGTTAAAAATTAATAGTAAATTTTTCAGTGTATATGGGATTCAGTCAGACTTTTATTTTAAGTTGTTAAAACTAATATGTTGTATTAATTGATATCGTTATAAATAACCGATTTCGGTTGTATTCTTATACCCCTGATTTATAAAAATTAGCACATGACCCATTTTTGTTAAAATTAATTTACGGACCATTTTCGTACTTTATACGACAAGACAAAATAATAATATCCTTCCATTCGTACGTGCAAATATAAATAATTCAACCATATATGTGTAGCTGTAGAGCAAAGAGAGAAATGAGCTTCTACGAAATAACAAATGTTTTGTGTGGTTTTGCGCAAAATAAGCGTATTTACACAACCTTTCACCGGCAAGGCTGGGGGGGGTGGGGGGAGGTAAGACAACAAAACTCTCCTGCCCATTGTCGGGTACGCAGGAGTGATTATAATGACCTTAATCCTAGCACACACTTAGTTAGCATTATATTTAGTTAAAAGGGGGAGTATGGGTCAAAGTGGTCGGGATCTATATGAGATGAAAATAAAATTGAAAGGGGAGGGGGTGGAAAAAATGGACATGTTTTTTTTTGCTTTGCTCTTGGTTGGAATATATACGAAACGGGACTTATTTAAAACTCGTCTCGTGTGAAAATAAATGTGAAATGGTGAATTTCATTTTGGTTTTATATTTCGTCAGTTTACAGTAATATATGTATATTATTAAATAAAGGGCAAATAATATTTATTAAAAGGAACAATTTATTGTCTGTTTTATTTTGTAGAATAGAAAAAAGCCATGAAATAACAAGTAGAAGAAAAAGAAGAAGACTTACACCTCGAACAAAATATTTATAAACAGAAATGGAACTATTAGGTACTTTTTAAATGAAATAAAAATTAACATTTATTCGATTTTAATTAATTACTTTTTAAAATATTATCTTTAAGAACATTAAATGATTATAATATGTACAGTATATTTATATTTAATATTATTTACTATAAATGTACTGTTAAAAAAGTTATAGGGAGTAGTGTACACAGCAAACATACATATTTTATAAAAATTTTCATCCATATTTCTTTTACAATTGTATTTTTTGGTAACAGATGAAAACTTAACATTTTATTATACCTATGGATTATTGAATTTGATAGTTTTTCTTTTATTCTTAATTGCATTTTAATAATTTTAATTACATATTTATATATTTTATTTTTTAATTAAAAATTTCAAATATCTGTTTGAGAACTTCAGAAGAGTTCAAGTTTTATCCGATAGGTGGCAGAGTGTTCACTAACCATAAAGAATAAGATACTGTATTTGTAGTTTTAATAAAAAAATGCATATCTCTCTTTAGGGGTTATTTTAGTGTTAAATTGTAGCTTCTTCTGCAGTTTCTAAATATGTAGTACTCAAAAAAAACAAAGGTTATTACATTTGAAAAAGGAGGTGGAGTTTTTATTCCATTTTCAATGTAATACAGTGTAGATAACATAACAAATTTCTTGTTTCTGCAGAAAAAAGGTCATTACATTTGATAAACATAAATATACTACAAATAGGAAGCAAAAAAAATGTATTTTATTTTTTTAAATAACCCCTATTTCCCCTATATTTTAAGAGTGTTAGTAACAATTTATAGTTAACTACTCACCCATCAAACAAAAAGTAGTAAACACCTACAACAACTGCACTGAACAACTTACTCATTCAACTAATCGACTTAGCATTTACATAAAACCCTTTTGTATATTATGCCATCACATCCAATACGGTAGCAACAAGCGGAATCTGAACGTATTTGTCGTCGTGAGCCCTTTACCGAATCCGATTAAATACCAGTGGTCGTTAGGTAAATAAACCTGGTCATCAAGTGGGTAGGAGGACGCCTACCGGAACAATTGTTTTTAGATGTTGAAATTATTGGTGCAACTGTAGAAAATATTATTATATTTATATATGTTATCGGTTTGGATCTTTTCAAATAGGATTGATATGTCATTGTAGCTGTCATCTTAAAGAAGGTTTTACGATAAATATTTCTTGGTAATTTTATTTTTATCAGAAAATACGAAAAGTAACTTACATACTCCACTATTCAAATACAGATATTTCCATTGAGAAAATTTGGAGCTTGATTACGCAAACGATTATTTGTAAATATTTACAATTTTCTTAATATTTAGGGCACAAATAATTCGATATGGATCAAAGTGCACTTTAAGAAGATCCCTGAAGATGCCCACTGCAATGTGTGACGAAATGTTGGCCGATAACACGACCAAATCGACGCGGTTTACACCTAGAAACCAAGATCCATATCAAGATCACCGCGGAAGCCTCAAGACTTAATTAATTCGATAATTTTTAAAATCCTCTAATTATAAAAACTTTAATTTGTTCAGTTAATTGTTTTTTGTTTTTGAACCACATGGTTTCTTAAATTCAGAAGAAGCCTTTACTACTTCATTTCTTGTTATAAATATTTTGGTTTCGATAAATGCAAAACTATTAAAATACTAAAATAAACACACATTTTTTTTAATTGCTAGCAATTACTTTTCTTACATTTGTAATAAGCCTGGTCAAATACTTGAAGCTTATACCAGTGCAAGTTTTTTTTAAATTATACTTTTTTGAGCATCTGTTAATCAGCATTAGATAGCAAATCAAATTCTATGTAGTAAGTATTAAAGAAAATGCTAATGTTAAATTCTGCTTATTAATTTTGACTAGCATCGTATATGGTTGAAATTCGACCAATATTTTTACCTGCCTTAATGGCAACATACTCACATGTTTCTTATATGTACACATCTATGGCACAGTATCTTTTGAATGATATAAATTTCATTCCCTTCCTTTTATAACAAATACAAAAAAGGTAACACAATATATAGATTATTGTTTAAATTTTAAACCAATATTTTTTTTACTAACAATAAGTTCATTACAACAATTTTGCTCGATCATTATCATCCTCTGAAATAGGACCACCTCTTCCTTTTATAAATTCCAACATCCACAATACAAATAAAAACCACATCTACAAATTACGTATAGGCAATTCGTATTCTAATTTAATTAAAGTATAGAACACAATATGCATATGTATAAATATACATATCCTTACCTGCCACATGTGTTCGGTAAAACTATATCATCCATAGTGTTTACCCCCCTCTCCCACCCCGAAATTAAATAATTCATGCAAACCCTTTGAATTGAAATCCCCCCACAAAACCTGCTGCATCCAATCCTTACTCCCCCCTAACCGCCATATTGTAGAATCCCTAGCTGCATCCTTAATCCTTATCAAGGATATAGTTGAGCACCAATCCTATCTAACCCTTTCTCTGATTTAACTCAACTGCGTTGAGACGCCTCGGTAAATATATTTATTTACATATAGTATTGTTTTCTTAAACTATCAGATACAAGATTTTGGTCGAGTCTTCAATCTATCAATACAACTTTAATTTACGATTTACAGTAAAACCTCTTTAGTACGTTTTTATTTTAAGGGTTCCGATATTCAAGAACCTACACAGGTAGAAAGGTTTACTTGAGCCAAGTAAACCTTGTTTTTTATACAACGAAAACAATATTTTCTTAAGATAAGAAATATATTCTTAAACTAACTATAGTATTCTTGGACGAAGAAATAATGTAGTTGGATTAAGAGTACTTTTCTTATATTAACCCTCGGAGTACACACCTATTTTTTCAACCTACTAGTACACTCTGGGTCAATTTGACCCTGCTTACTTTTTGATCGCCTATAATTCCGCAACTACGAAACCTTTTGACTTACCAAAATTCAAAGGTATACTTTGACTCATGGTAAATGAATTTATAAGTGTTACACATACCTTTGAAGTATTCAACATACTTAAAAAAAATCGCGAAAAATTTAAAATACCTGAGCGCTATTCACGATCAAAGTCGGTGTATGGGTCAAATTGACCCACAAGAGGCTCCGAGGGTTAAGAAACTATTGTTTTCGTTATATAGGTACAAAACAAGATTTTTCTTGGTCCAATACAGTTTTTTTGTATGCATGGTAAAATATTTTTTTAGTATGTGTATTCCCCTAAGTCCCTTCAAAAACGTTCTAACGAGGTTCGACTGTAATTGTGTACGCCGGTCTGGCCGCGCAGTCTTGCGCAGTAGCTTTTACCGCGTTTTTGAATACCGTATGAACCGGCATGATAACTTAAGTCAGATGCCTGTGAACTCTTGACTTTAAAGGAAGATCTGTCTGAACTCTTGACCAAGGTTAGGTGTCAATTCCTGTTGGAAAAGATATAGTATATTCGTGTCGGTAAATGTTCGATTGTTGTCTCTTACAAAGATATACGTGAACATTGGACCCTGATAGAAGTGTATACATCATAGTTATATGTGTAGAGTTTATATTTTATTTGAGAATCGTTTATGTGAATGTTATATAGTTTTAATATATATCGAATAGTGTATTTAGTTTTCCGTTATTTTTGTGAGGTTACTGATTTATTTTAAGTGTTGCAAGTGCTTATTGTACTGCATATAAAAGTTATTTCGATCAAAGGAACGTGCTTAGAAGTCGCATGGATAGCTGTTTGAATTATTACAATTAATATCCTTTTTTATCCTCCAATCCTGATAATTGTATTTGGGAAGAGCAGAGCCGTACTTGGGTACATCAAAAGAGGTAAGCCGTTTCTTTGTACTAATATATGCAGTTGTATGAATCAACAATGTTATATTTTGTTTAACCTATTTCGTACAGTCCACTTAAAATCTATTTTACGGTGTTTAAAAGAAACATTTTGGTATTTCGATACAGAATGAAACATTTTGGTCCTTCGAGCCGGATAATGAACCAGTTTTAGTTCATTTTCGTATTAATTTTGATAAAATATTCAAAATTTTGTATTTATGTTTGTTGATTCATGCACATGGTTTCTTGCAGAAACACGTTTCAGTTGGTTAAGTCAGTGACCTTCAGACGGTTTATAACATTCGAACGATTTTCAAATGATTATGTGTATATGCTGTTTAACTTTGATAATTTTGGGGAAGTTGTGATTTGGTTTGGGATGCCAACAGTGGCACACAAAATTTGTCAAGTTATTGTTTTTTTATGGAAATTTCAGTGGGGTTTTTTGCGACGTTTTTGTTTTGTGATGTTAATTAAATTTAACACACCCACTGAAAAGCAGGAGTTCACAGATCTCACATGGGATATCTAGGTTGCGACGTTATTATTTTGAGATGTTTTTATGATAAAAAACACACTAGATTGTTCCTATTTTTCGATAGTATCAGTTTGGGGTTTTAGTACATATTATTTCGAGATGTCTTCGGTGTAGACACACCAAACTGGTATTGATGTATTTATTTTCAAATATATTATTTGTTAAAAATGAATATTCGTTGTAAGAACATTTTGAGATGCATTTGCAAAATTTATTGTTATCTTGAAACGGTTTATTCTTGTAGTTTAGGTCAAACAAGTTCTTGCAAAGTTATTACGTATGTAATAGCGTTTTTGAACGAACAAGAAATTTCTGACATTGAAATTTTCTAGGGTTTTTGTTTGTTGAAGTTGATTACAATTCTTAGTGAATTTTTGGGCGACGATGCCAGAGCCATCTGGTGGTGTATCCGACGTTCGCATATGGTAGTCGACCGCCATGATTGTTTGATCTGTCACTTTTGACGTTTCGATACAAATGCATTGGTTTTGTTTGTAAATCAGTTTTGATTTCAACAATTAGCTACGCGTTCTTAAGTGTAATATATTTTAATTAACTAACATTAATTATTTTTTGGTTCGATAAATGTATTACACTATAATTATATATAAATTGATCAGGATTTATTTAGGCTTGTGTAAATATTCAATAACCTTTTCGTTTGTTATTGTTTGTATATTTGGTTTGATACACGAGTTCAATAACCTTTTGACGTTTATAGGATATTTAGATTCGATATATTTAAATATTTTTGCTACGATTTCGTTTGTTGTGGAAAATTTACGTAACATTATTTTACTGTATTTTCACTTTATTTCAGTTATTTAAGCTGATATATTTTTTGTTTGTTTTGAAACAATTACTTGTGTATTTTTTTGGATATTTTGATAAAAATTCATTTTGGTATTGTTTTAAATAGATAGGTATTTCGTTTTAGTTAGATCCATAAGGGGTAGTTTATAGAAGTTTAGTCATAGATCGTTTATTATAGCTACGATTAGTTATTTTATTTGTTTATTTCGTTTTGTAGATTTTATTAAGGCTTTGCGATGGCAGATATTGAAGCTCTTGAACGTCTATTAAAAATGCGACTAGCGCAACAGCAAACGTTGTTTCAGAGAGTACAAAGGGTTAATGATATGATTAAAGATCTGGATAAAAAGGCCGTCGTGAAGAATTTTAGATGCCAGCTTACTACGCTCGATGACACGAAATCCGAATATGTGGCAGTGACTGATGAAGTCAACTCACTACAAATGCAATTAAATGCGGCATTTGAACCTAATTATCAAACCCTCGACTCTTTTAATGATTTGTTGGGTCATATTAGGGTCGCAGAAAAGGATCCTCGAGTCAATCCGCCGCCTGAAGTTAAGCCTGTAGAAAATAAGGCGACGACCCCCCCTCCACAGCCTTCCTTACCCAGGCTCCCAAGGATCAATATCCCAATATTTGGGGGACAATTGAAGGATTGGCCGGTCTTTTATGAGGTTTTTAAGAATCTTATTCATGATAACGCCACGTTAAGTGACATGGATAAAATTCATTATTTAGTCGGCCAGTTAAGCGGCCCTGCCGCTAATGTATGTTCGGGTTTGCCCCCCGTCGGGAGTAATTATTTGATCATGTGGAATGCGTTGGTAAATCAATATCAAAATCCGCGTTCATTAGCAACTAGTTATTTAGATCAAATACTGAATTTCAAGCCAATTAACGCAGCTAACGCTCAGACGTTAGGGAATATATTAGATAGTTGTGTCTCGGCACATAGGGCCTTAAAGAATTTACAATTAGACGATCTATGTGATTTTACATATGCTTATTTGCTTTGGAGCAAATTAGACAAGGACACGCGTATGCTTTTCGAAAATGTTAGACGCGATAAAGCGATATTTACTGTGAATGACATTGTGACATTTCTCAGAGAGCAAATGCATATTTATACAGTCTCATCACAGCATGATAAAGGAGGTTCGTCCGATAAAGCTACGAAACAAGAAATACAATCGTTTTTTATTACAAAGCATGATTCAGTTAAGAAGTGTATAGTTTGTTTGGGTAATCATGCTATGACGAAATGTAAAAAATTTATCGATCAAGTACCACTCGAGCGATTTAAATTTATTAAAAGTAAAAATTTATGTCTTAATTGTTTTGGGAAACATTATCTCAGACATTGTCAGAAGCGACCAGCGTGTACTAAGTGTAGTTTTAAACACCATTCTTTACTACATTATTTCAGAGGAAAGGTTACTGCAGTGGAAAATAATCAGAGAATGTCACTCGATCGGCTTACAACTGATCGTATGAACACTCAAGGGAGTATATCGGTAGATACAGTACCGTGTACTAATATTTTTAGCTTTGGGCTTGATGCTCCGGTTCTTTTGCCTACCGCGGTAGTATATACTTTCGATAAAGATGGTAATCGACACAAGGTACGGTTTTTGTTAGATTCTGGTTCTCAATCTCACTTCCTGACGGTGCAATGCGCACAACGACTCAAATTAGATGTATTTCCGTGTAATTATATACTGCGCGGCGCAGGAGTTCGTGATAAGGTAACGAGTAAAACCAAGATAGCCATACGCTCGAGACATAATGAAACGACGAATTATAATTTAGAGGTACTTTTGATTAATAAAGTATCGGACAATATACCGAACTTTGAAATTTCGGATGCGTGCTTGTCACATGTAAAGAATTTAAAATTAGCTGACGATAATTTTAATCTTCCAGGTTCCATTGATGGAATAATAGGGGCACCTTTATTTTTTGTTTTGATGCAAATGCGCAAAGTTGTAGGGGCCGCGAATACACCGACGGCTTTAGATACTGATTTTGGATATATTGTTATGGGTTCAGTACCCAACTGCGCGCCTTTGTGTGATAATGAGATAAAAGCTTTCCACATCGAAGTAGAACAGGAAACAGAGGTATTATTAAAACCCTGTAACTCGGATTTGTCGAAAATGGGAAAGTCTTGTAACTCCTTGTCACCAGGTCCCTATTTAATTCATAAAGAAATTAACGAAAAATCTCTTACGATAAAGCGACGTAATTTTGTATCAATAGAGTGTTTAATTTTAAAATATTTGTCCTGGATGATTGAAAATGATAGCTACACCCCTGTGACTGGTTTCAACACCGAAGGGTTGAACCAGGTAGATTTAAGGAAATACCCGCCTTCGAATAATTTGTTATTTGACAATAAACTGAGCCAATGTACCGACCGCTACGTTATTTCGACAATTTTTCGGCCAAAAGGTCCGTATAAAATTTGTATTACAGGTACATCGGTTATTAAATTGTTCATATTTTCTCTTGATATTATACAGAAGTGGAGCCGGCTACGTGTAAAATACTTCACTTCTGATCTTGGGTTTTTAAAAATTAAAATATTGAACTCAATATTATTTAGACATTGGGACCCGTGTCTACAAAAGGTGGTGATTCGCGGTGGAAGGCGTCTCCCCCGGTCCCATTTGTATTTCGAACGGAAAACTCCGTTAATTTGCCTAATAAAGGCCTTTTGTTTTGACTTGTCGGTTGACAAATGTCAAAGGGGCAATTTGCATACAGGCCCGGCTTGGGTGTTTTTTTTTTCGGTCGTTAAAATGACGGACGCCCAGCGGTTAATAGATTATGCGACGAATTATGCCTGTACCTGTCAAATTGTTCCCAGATTATTGAAATGTGGTAAGTTCAAGGACCTATACCCATTTAATTATTTTTTCGATTGTTTATCGTCCGGATTATATCCGGAATTTTTGTAAACGTTCTTCGGATCGTTTGTATGCTACCAACTTCTTAGTGATGTTTGGTAGTTAGTTATCTTGCGATTTTGTCTATTTTTGTAGATATTTCGTTTTGATATTTTTCGTTTATCTTGGTTAAGATAATTTTGTTTGGGCGAATTTAGAATTTAGAATTTGCTTTGTTTCGTTAGAGGGAAATGAAATTAAGTATTTCATGTCGGGGGGTGATGTGTACGCCGGTCTGGCCGCGCAGTCTTGCGCAGTAGCTTTTACCGCGTTTTTGAATACCGTATGAACCGGCATGATAACTTAAGTCAGATGCCTGTGAACTCTTGACTTTAAAGGAAGATCTGTCTGAACTCTTGACCAAGGTTAGGTGTCAATTCCTGTTGGAAAAGATATAGTATATTCGTGTCGGTAAATGTTCGATTGTTGTCTCTTACAAAGATATACGTGAACATTGGACCCTGATAGAAGTGTATACATCATAGTTATATGTGTAGAGTTTATATTTTATTTGAGAATCGTTTATGTGAATGTTATATAGTTTTAATATATCGAATAGTGTATTTAGTTTTCCGTTATTTTTGTGAGGTTACTGATTTATTTTAAGTGTTGCAAGTGCTTATTGTACTGCATATAAAAGTTATTTCGATCAAAGGAACGTGCTTAGAAGTCGCATGGATAGCTGTTTGAATTATTACAATTAATATCCTTTTTTATCCTCCAATCCTGATAATTGTATTTGGGAAGAGCAGAGCCGTACTTGGGTACATCAAAAGAGGTAAGCCGTTTCTTTGTACTAATATATGCAGTTGTATGAATCAACAATGTTATATTTTGTTTAACCTATTTCGTACAGTCCACTTAAAATCTATTTTACGGTGTTTAAAAGAAACATTTTGGTATTTCGATACAGAATGAAACAGTAATATGTATAGATAAAAGTATAAGTGAAATTTTGTATGGTTAAAGTTAATAATGCTAATACATATACAACAATTTAAAATTTATGTCTGGAATGTATGTTTTAGTCATTTTTATTATCTTAAATTTTTAAATAAACGTGCTAATACATGTTTATGGTTCGATAAAACGCAATTTACATAATTTTATTTATTTTTACTATAATATTATGGAGGAATTCAATATAGGTAATGACAATAAATAAAATAATTTAAAACTATTACGTAGACTTTTTCCTTTCAATTCTAATATTTATACGGGAACGAAAACTTTTTTTAAATATATTTTTGCAGCTCTTATGCCCGGTATTATCAACCAATTTAAAGCTCCTTTAGCGCTAAATGCTCCTTTAAAGTAAATTGCACACCCCAAGCAGGCTCTGCTTGGAAGTGTGTTCTACTCTCGTCCTAAAATTTTTTTCGTATATAAATTGATAAAATGAGTATTATATCTTAAATTTCTTCAGTATCTCACTTACATTTTTACATTTTCTGATACAAAACATTACAGTCTCCATTTTTGCTTAGTTTAATATCGATCGGTTTTAATTTTCTGTTATAAAAATATAAATAAAGTTCAATTTGTCGATTTAACCCGCTTTTTTGATAGAAACGCCGAACTACAGGCTACAATTCGAAATAAATTTGCACCAATCCTTTTGAATTCACTTCATCTATTATCAGAATAGAACCCTATTAAAACTCAACAAAATTGGATAACTAGAAGTAACGAAATTTGCGTTCTATTTAAACAAAAATTCATATTTTGACAAGAATTCTTTTTACAAATAGAGTAGTTGCTATTTATAATTTATTAATAGTAGTAGGCGCTATTTCTTCATATGTCAATTCAAATTCAATAATTATTATATTGTGTTAATTAATATATAAATACACGTACATCGATACGTGCTGTATTTTAATTATTTTATTCAAAGCCAATCAATCTTTTTAATCAAGATAAAATCTGGTAAGTTTGCATTTTTAAAACAAATATATAATATACGTCATATAACCTATAAACGTTACATTGTTGTTTCATTTTAAATGCTAGATATCAGGTGAACACAGCTGTTATCGCTGCAAAATGTGGATGTATTTATCTTTTTAATTATTATTATTAATTAATTTATTTACTTTATACATTTTACAAAAAAAATATGTTTTATAAAAATTGTAAATTAAAATGATTGTTGTTTTATTACAATACATCCTAAATTTAAATAAAAAAAGGTAATAATCGATTGATATCAAGATTCATTGTTGATTTTCTAAAAAATCTTAATGAGTGATAAACTTCATATTATATATTTATATAATATTTATTACCTCCGATATTTTTTTCAAACATCCTTTTAAGTTTCACCAATTATATTGTACCGTATTTATTTGATATTATAAGTTAATACATTTTTTTATGTTTAAGGGGTGTGCATTTTATGGCCTAGCCATAGTATTTGATGTATTACAAATGTGATTAAAATCAATATTTAAGCTCTAAATGAAAAATTTACGTAATATACGTTGTAAAGAAATACTGCAGACAATTTAAAATCTATTTAATTAATAAATAGATCTGTTGATAATACGACAGTTAGTTAAAGGAGCATTTAGTTAAACTTGATAATACTGGGCGTTAGACCCTCAAAAAAGTATCTACTTAATATTTTAAAAAAGGTTGGTTACCTCTGCTTTACTTTATAAACAAAAATATAGCCGCTAAAATAAGGTATGTAAAAACAAAAAATAAATTTAAAATACTTATGTTGTAAACATATATAATATAATTAATAAACAATTATACCTGTCAGAATTGTGACCGGGGCTGGAACTGGGCCCCGCAAGCACGGATGACGCAGATGATGTAGCCATATCAATTATGATAGACAGATTGATTATCTGACCTAACGGTACGCTACACAATTCTATTACACGCCAAATTAACCCATCTACATTACGATATTGTAGGCATTAAATACCCAAACTCTAAATGTTTTTTTTTATATATTTGACGTATCCATTATTTTTTAAAGGGTTAATTTGGATTTTATAAATTAATTTTAATTATGTTTAAGTATTAACGATTATTATGTTATTCATTAAATGATTTTTTGATCTTAATTTAATATCTTTCCAATTAAATTAACGATTTTTTTAAATTAATTAATTAATTGAATTAACAAATTTTTTTAACGAATCTTAAAATTTTTTTATAGTTAAATTAATAACATGATTTTATCAAAGTTTTTAATTTTAATGATATTTTACATAAAAACAAATTTTAATTAATTTTTAACAAATTATTATTAACTAAACAGGTAATCCTTCTTTTGATTTTGTTTTATTATATAATTTACGTTTTTGGCATTACTGTAAATAATTTTTTTAATTATATATATAATACCAATAAAAAAATGTAATACACAAACGCACCGTTATTTTTGAAAGTGGTACCTAAAGATAAATCCAATTTGAAAAAAAAAAAATTTGTTAATCTTAAACTAATATTATTTCTATTTCTCAGCACTGTACCCCCCCCCCCCCAAGAACATTTTTACAGTTTTAAGAAATTAATTGTACCTATACACAGAAAACATATAATTTAAAAAAAAATAAAAGATAGAGTTAAGAACAATAATTAAGTCGTTTTTTCAGAAAACTTATTTCGCCGCTTAAATTGATAGTTTAAATTTTAGAAACTTCGGGAGGGGGGGGGGGGGGAGTTACACAAAATGAAAACAATTTATTAATTCTTACTAAAATATTATTTCATATATTATTAACCAAAATTTAAATATTTTGCAATAACTTTCAAAAATAACGGTTAATTTACTTAAAACAAAAAATTCACTTTTCTACAATTCAATAATATACCGTCATGATACGTTCTTGTGGCCGTAAGGATAGCGCGCGCGCGACCGCCGCGCGTGTTCACGAGCCGGTAAGTATCAGAGGAACACCCTCAGATTACTCTGTTCGCGACATGTGCAGTCGCACTACTGACTGACTGACAGCGAGTGTATTGCCGCGATGGTGGTAGTGGCGGCACCACGCGGCAATGCCACGCACTGCGCCTGTCTCAAACCTGTGTACGTGTGTGTGTGTGTGCACTGCCGGCATGCATCCGCTTCCGGTTTGTGCATATGTATAGGTTGAATGATGTTTTAATTGAGAAGTGATAGATTTTTTTTTCGAATACGTATTTATTTATGTATGAAAGTAAATGGTTTTTTGGTTTAACAAAAAGCTTTGTTGAATTTGAATCAATATATTTTATTTATAGGTAGGTAAATAACTATTTATAGAAGCTTGCTTTATTTTTAATATAAACCTAAATCGATTATATATTTAATTTTTTTTTTAAATACTGTACTATAACTTTAGTTCTTTTGTTCCCATTATAAAATTTAAGAATGCAATTTACTTTATTGATTTTCAACTGGAATTAAATCATTCAAAGGCCAAAAAGACTAACTTATGGTGGCATGAACATTTGAAATAAAACTAGGTGTCAATTTTTTTCATAATATTTTACGAAATTGATCGTTTTGGTATTTGAATGGTTAATTTAATAGTTGTTTTATTAGTTTTTCATTACTTGATAAAAACACATTCACAAAATAATAATGTAATAGCTTGTCGTGATTGATTCATCATCGCCGAGCCAAAACCCCAGATCCTAGAAAGGTGTAAAATCCTTTTATGATGTAAGCACTCACTAAGAAATTTTTTTTCAAAATTTAACCCCAATAGGGGTAAAAGGGGGTATCAAAGTATGTATAAAAATTTATTTTGCTCGGATTTATTTGAAACTAAACATAAATACTCTACAATACCAATAGGAAATCGTGTATTCCAGCATTTCTCAAAATTCAACCCCACTTCCCTTGCAACTCTTTAAGGGTTGAATTATCAGTAGCCAGAGCTGTACTCGTTATATCATATCTACCTTTTTAATCTTTTTTCCGTTTTGAAAATATGTATGTATGTGATAGGCTTATTACAAAATTAGATCAACGAACTATGCATTTTTTTTAAATATCAAAGTAGATTTCCTCGCCTAAGTTATTTTTTAATTCTTATTTTTTGTTTTTGTGTTAATATTTCTATGACAAATTGAAGTTTGATGTATGAAATACAACAAACAAATTTCGAATTTTAGATTTGATTAAAAATATGTTTATTTTATAGAAAATGACGTGAAAAGTTGAAATTTTTAAACCGCAGGTCTGTATCTATCAACGTTCTCGAGATATGGCCTCTCAAAGTTTTAGTTTTTTCAAAAAATTTGAGACTAATGGCCATAACTTTTGAACGTGTAGTTGGATTTGATTTTTGTTGACAGATTTGAAATCAGCGTGTCAAAAACTATATAATGACAGGTATAATACTTTATAATTCTACAAAAAAAATTTTGTGAAAAATCAACATTTTTTTAAATCTCGATTTTCAGCAAAAAAATGTATTATACATATCATTATATAGATTTTGACACGCTGATTCCAAATCTGTCGACAAAAATCAAATCCGACCACACGTTCAAAAGTTACAGCCATTTTTCTCCAAAATTTTGAAAAAACCAGAACTTTGAGAAACCATATCTCGTGAACGATTAGAGTTACAGACCTGTGGTTTGAAAATTTCAACTTTTCACGTCATTTTCTATATAACACATTTTAAATGAAATCTAAAACACAAAATTTCATGCATCAACCTTAGATTTGGCATAGAAATATTAACTCAACACACACAAAAATAAGAAATATAATCTAGATTTAATATAGAACCAATAATTTTAACTATTTTCTATGTAAAAAGCATAAAAAAATTCTAAAATGCGACATCCTGTACAACAAATTCTAGTAGTGGTAAAAAAGACTATTTTCATCAATAAATGACGCAGCACATTTTGTAAAAAAATTAAATAATAAATATACAACGTAAATAAAAACTGCATGAGACTATTGTTTCACAATAAACTTTTGCCATTGTAATATTTCCACGTCACTTCGAATTACAGAGAAACAAAATGTCAGAAATGTCATTTTAAACAATACTATCTCTCTAGAAGTAAAGCTATGATCTACCGTTACAAAAACCATCTGAATGAAGTTTTTCTGTCTGGTTATTTTGCAAATCTACGGTCATTTCTTGAAACTTCATGTTGAAATTATGTATAAGTTTTCTGAAATCTTTTTTAATTTTATACAAGTTGGTAGAATATGTTAGAATAAAGTTTAGAACGGATACTAAACTTTTTTGCAACTAATATTTCATTTTTAATAGGTATTGCATTATAATATATTTTATAGATCAATACGGTAATATTAATATTATTTAAATAGAGAAGTAATTACATAATTATATATATAAGGAGGTTAAATTGACAACATAGAAAAAGTAATAGAAAACTCGATATAATTTTGAAAATAACTTCTTGCTAAATTTTAAGGTCATTAGAATAATAGTTCAAGAGATATTAACACTTAGGGACTCGCTACTGGGTCTAACGGACCCAGTCCTTCGTATTTTGGTTAAAATCTTTTAAAGTTTGAAGTGTGCGACATTGCCGCTTTCAGTATCTTTCAACGATAGAAAAGCACAGCAGATGACGGTCATAGTCGTCAGTTTGTTCAAATTGTCATAGCTATATTTGATACAGAAAGCGACTGAACAATTTTGAGATGTGATTTTATCCCAAAGAAGATATTTTAATTTTTATAATATTCAAAATTGTTTTTTTTATAGTGATTGATCTCTCATTGTTAATTCATATAAGTACATTATAGTAGTGTAAGAAAATATAGAAGATTTTGTTTAAAATAAGTAATTACAGAAATTTCAACAATTACTCTAAATCTTGTCATAAAAGTATGGAAAATCCCTTTTATTTTTGTAATGACTGTTTGATTAAGTAAAAACAATAAATATTAGTATATGATTGAATATTATCTTCCTTTATTGACAAATTATCCTTATAAGAAAGTAAATGTGCACTTCTATTCAGCAGTTTTGGAATAAACATTTGATATTAAACTGGGTCCAGTGCACCCGGTAGCGAGTATTTATGTTACAAATCAAGGCGCGAGTCCCTAAGTGTTAAATAAACAAATTAACATGCACTCTTATGAGAACTGCATAATTTCAAGATATGACAGGACTTTTCAGTGACAACCCAAAGAAAATTTGATGAAAATTTGAGCATACATTCGTTATTTATTTACAAAGATATCTGTAAAATTTCAGAATGATTAGAAACCTTGTTTTTTAATTAAATAAACTGCCTTGGCAGGCACGAGACTTTTTTATACATCATGACACCGAAGTATTAATATGTGATTACTTTTATAATTTAATATTTGATTTTAAAATTTTTTACTTACAAAATGATTTTCACTGAATGAAATTATGACACTTTTAATAATAAATGCCAAAATTTTCATAGATAACTAGATTTTTTGTATTATACAAATCATTTTTAAATTAAAACCATTAAAACTAAAATAATTATTTTTTTTGGTTAATTCATAAGATACAACAAAAAAATAGAACATAAATTATAGAAAATAATATTCTCTACAACTTGTATCTCAAACATTTTTTTCTAATACCTATAACCGTTTAAAAAATAAATCGAAAAAATTAAATTTTTTAGAAAATCAATTATTTCCTAAAAACAAATTTGGGGGGGGGGGTAATGGATAGAACATAAATTATAGATAAATACCCTCTACAACTTTGATCTAAAACCTTTTTTTTCTAATGTGCACCGTTTATGCATCATGACACCGAGTATTAATATGTGATTACTTTTATAATTTAATATTTGATTTTAAAATTTCTTACTTACAAAATGATTTTCAATGAATGAAATTGATACATTGTATTTAATATTGACATTAAATATTAAATGAAATCAATTAAGATTAGTGATTATTGTATTAACAAGTATTTATTTTGCTAGATTTCAATTTTGACAGTTCTAAAAATAAATTCCAAAATTTTCATAGATAACTAGATTTTTTGTATTATGATATCATTTTTAACTTAAAACTAAAATTATTCTTTTTTTGGTCAATTCATAAGATACAAAAAAAAGAATAGAACATAAATTATAGAAAATAGTATTCTCTACAACTTGTATCTCAAACATTTTTTTCTAATACCTACCGTTTAAAAAATAAATCGAAAAATTTAAATTTTTTAGAAAATCGATTATTTCTTAAAAAAAATTTTGGGGGGGAAAAAGAATAGAACATAAATTATAGATAAAAGTCCCCTCTACAACTTTAATCTGAAATATTTTTTTCTACTGCGCACCGTTTCAAAAATAATTCGAAAAGTTCAAAAATTGACACCAGTAAACATCCGTTTCCGGTTTAGTGATGGTTTTTAAAAATAGGAGGTGCACATCTAGAGCATAAAAGAACCTTAAGTTTAAAATTCCACGTTCGTAAGTATTACAGTTTTGGCTGTAGAGCGTTCACAGACACACAGACAGACAGACACACAGACAGACACACACACACACACACAGACGTCATTGAGTTAATGGTGGTATATGATTCAGGGACCCTCAAAACGTGTAATTCCGTTAAAATCTCGAGTTCGATTTTTTTCGTGATCACTATACTTTATTTATACATTACATTTCATGTATGTATAAAAAAGTAAAAAGTGTGTGTAAAAAAGAGAGAGAGCCGCAACTATGTGATTTCGCATGCTCCAGAAAGAGACACACTTTGCCTTCACTCTATGCTTATCCACAGCATATCTATATCTATAAAAGAGTTGTCCTTAACCACTCACTCACTCACTCATATATCAACGTACAGCCCAAACCCCTGGACCTAGAAACGTGAAATTTCAAATGTTATTTTGATCGTAGAAATAATAATATCTCTGTATATATTTAATTTAATGTTACATCACAAATATGTTGTACGTAGGAAGTATGTATTCTTTTGTTATTTGAAATCAAAGAAAAGTTACAGAATTATGAAAAGATTGTATGTGTAAGTTCTCATACAAAGTTTTCCTTTACAAATGTATTTTAAGATCAAACTTTTGTAACTTCTTGTTAACGGTCAAAGTAATTATTAAAAACAACTTTGTAGGAATAATTTTAAAAGTAAGTATAACAGACAGAACTTTATTTAAAAATAACTTAAATAAAAAATTTTGTCTGAAAATATGGCTGCTAAAATTAATGTGAATAAAATCGAAAACAAAAACTATAATTTTAATAATTTTATTTTATGAAAATAAATAAATTTTGAATTGAAATTGATACCTTTAGCCCCGAATTTTTAATGTTAGAAATACTTTTCAAAAGCACGAATCAAAATTACAGATATACACAATGAGTAAAACCCTGTAAACGTTATGCAGGGCTAAAAGGGTTAAGAAAGGGTGTATACTTTAAAGGAGGTTGAAATAAGGATTTTCGTTATGCAAAGGTTCAATTCGTTAATTCAAAACAAATATATTATTAATTCTGAATTACATTTACGAAGAATAATACAGAATTCACAAACAAAGAAACAGACGAACTATTCTTTACCAGGCGACTTCCTCCAATGGGATCAAAATAAGACACTTTTATATTGTTTCCACTTTTCTTTGAAACATGAAATATTAAAATGTGAAAAGAGTAGACGCTCGCAATGTTGCTTCTATATCACGTAATGGATAACAAAGCACAAAAATATAAAAACTTACTTTAAAATATGTATACAGGCTGTCGCAGCTTCGAAGGACCATATAAATAGGCATTTTATTCGTTTAGAACTATTTGAAATTAATTTAAATCAAAATATAAATCGAAAATGTTTTGTCAGTTTTCCAACGTTGTGTAAGAAATACCATAGGATAGTTAAAAATTTATCAAAATCCACACGTGTAACCCATTTGATGGACACAACTCAAAAAATACCCTTGTCAATTGATTCATGAATCAATCCCAAGTCCAACGAGGTACATGAAGCCATATATGAAAAATTTTCTATGAAAAATGGACATTATGTCTGTCCGTGACCGGATGGAGGGTCATAACCAGAAAAATTCCTAAAATGAGCTAAACTACACCTACCATTTAGCGAAAACCCGAGATCTCTGGGTGGTCAGGGAGCCGAGATCTCGTGATGGAAGGATAGAAAATCGAGCATATAAGCGCTACCACCTTTAATGGGTTGCGCTAAAAATATTCGCAGCGTGCGCGATGACAGCGCCAACTAACGGGTGGACTTTAATAGCAACTTGGGTGGACTTTGACGTACTAACAAACAAATAATTTCAATAAAATATCGTAATTTATACATTTTAGACGATTATTTATGACTATTGGCTATTTGCACGATGTGTATTAGCGCCGCTAGAGGGTAATAGAGAAGGATTGAATGGATTCAACTCTCTTTTTATCATTGTTTAATATGTTTAATACTGTGAAATTTTTTATTAAACAAATATCATTTAATTTAGCTGTTTGCATATAATATAAATAGTATAGCATAAAAGGTACGTGAAAATCATTTATTTTGGGTATCTTTTTCTCTTTAATTATGACGTATAATAGAGAAATAATTAATTCGTTTACATTAACAGCATAACCTCAAATTTTGGCGCCGATAATTTTACAATATTGCTCACCACGAACACTCGCATCGATATTATTTCTAACTCCACCCCCTTGCACATAGTCTATAGTGGGATTAACCATGTTGACCTTTCTATTTTCAGTTAAAAACGAGCCTATTAAAAATGACAGTTAGTCCACCCAAAGTGTTATTTTTTGCCACGTTGTGCGCTGTGATCGATTTCGTTTCCCCCACTACCTACTTTGCACCCAGCGAATAGTTGATTCGTACTTCACTTTTTTATTTTTATTTTAGACCTGTAATGCCCGATATTATAAAGTAGGTAAACATTTTCAAATGGGGTATCAAATCTATCTGACAGTTCTCTTGAAGTTTCTTGAAGTATTTGACAAGTTTCTTGCATGCGTATTAAGTTAATATCAATGCTATTAAAACAGTGGTGATATTGTGGAAATTATTTCGTACCTCCAGTACTGTGTTATAATAATTTGAAGTATCACTGATCTAAATTCCATAACAGAATTAATATCTCATTGAAAGTGATTGTGAACTTACAAGCTTTTTTATAATATCGGTCACAAGTAAAGTTGTTTAAAAAAAATATTGTTTTATTCTAAATTTGGAATAAATCAAAAACAGCTTTTTTTTACTTTGTTCTTTTTTATGTTTGCTACCTATTGTTTTATGTCAAAACATATATAAAAGTTGGGTTGTTTCACTGTTTAATAAAATAAAAACAAAGCAAAAAAAGACAAAATGTAGCAACAGAAAACCATATCAAAGACAGCCTTAGGCCATAGGTCAACATAAGCCACTAAAAGCACGCGTTTGGTTAATATAAACAAACCCAGTAGCACTTTTTTCCCAACAAAGAAGTCATAACAATGATATAAAGCAGAGATTATCAACCTTTTTGCATTATCGTTCCAGCAATGCCATCATAATAATATTTATTTTTGTTAACATTATCATTTTTATACAATTTTATTTGAATTTTTAGCGCAACCTACGAAGTGCACGATTTTCCGTCCGTCCGTCTGTCTTTCACCACAAGATTTCGGCTTCCTCACCACCTAGAAACTTCGGGTTTTCGTTAAATGGTAGGTCTGTGGTTTTAGTTTAGCTCATTTTAGGAATTTTTTCGGTCATGATCCCCTCATCTTCAAAATTTTTCTTATATGGTTTCATGTACCTCGTTGGCCTCAGGATTGATTCACGAATCGATTGGCAAAGGTATTTTTTGCGCGGCAACACCCACGTGTGGGTTTTGATATATTTTTTCTTTTTATTTTATTATATTTTCGTACATTTTTAACTTATTTAAAGATTTATATAAGATTTTCACGAAATGCGCATTAATCTTCAGATATTTTGTAAATAAACAATTTTTTAGAATACCCCCTCCACACGATTTTGATGACTTTCATAAAGAACCATCTACTAGCCAGACCCAACATACAAATCAAGTTTCATTTAAATTGACTAAGTGGTTTATGAGTAATGCGTGTGACAAGGATTCAGGTGACAGACAGAATTAAAAATCAGAGAACACATTTTTTTTGGATTTCAGAAATGATCACATAGCTTCTCATATCCTTCAGATATTTTATTTCTCTATTAAAAGTAATTATTTTGTATGTACTCAGACACTTACTTAAATTATTAACCCTAAGACCACATGTTTAGAACCGACGATATAAATAACCTACAGACCAATAAAAGTGCAGCAGTATCGTCGCATCACCATCATCATCATCTTCGTCTCTTTTGCACCTCCGTACACAACCCCCCGCCCCCTCCCCTTTACATTGCTACGTCACATTGCCGCGCGACGTCAGTACGGTCAGGCTCATATAGGGGTTGGTAAATAGCTACTGCATTGTAGCTACTAGTATAAGCTTATGTGTAATCCTACACAAGATACTTGATGGTTTTTGTTGTGAAATAATGATATCCTAGTTAACAAAATAGATGATAGTTTGTTGCTAATTAGATGTTTAACCAGTGACCAAAGTACTTTAAATGTCTGCATTGTTTGTTATTTTCTAAAAGTTACTTGTATTTCTATATATCGTCCCTTATTGTTAGCTAACAACACCGCATAAGTCAAAAATTATCAGTTTTTACATTTTAATGCCATTGGATAGAGCTACTCATTGCGCGTCGATCTACCAATCACATTCTAGACGTTTCGGACAATAAGAGACCAGAATTAAAAAAATAGTGACAGCGCGCAAACATGAAACATACACGGTTTTTTCGCTCTCCTGTAAAGTTGGTCAAAACGACTTGAGCGGTGTTGTAAGCTAAGGGACGATATGTACATAGTAATGGATAGAAATATAATAATTATTATGATCTATAAGAATAATAGTCATTTTTATATACACCTGCCTTCATACTCATAAATCTAAAGCCTAAAATCCTAAATTCAAACCTATAATAAAAATCTAAAATTCTACACACATACATTACGTTGAAAATAGTTAAAATTAATTCAGAAACACTAAAAACATATCGTCGGTGATACACTGAAATCAAAAATGCAACATTTTGGTCGGTATTGAGTTATATGCCTCATTTAAAATAGTATTTCAAGCCACGATGAATGATATATTCAACATAGCTTTATCATGAACAAATTATAATTTACAAAACTATAATTTTTGAATGAAGAAAACGAGCCCATACTCGATGGTTTTATATGCTCACCTCCTAATGTACCAAGTTATTATTTTGTCATCGAAATTGCATAAGTTTGCAAAGTATCAAATCGATACGTCAATTAGAAATAAGTTGTAAGATTTACTAATAAAAACGCATGTTAAGAATACGCCGATTTTATTACTATACTGAAAATCGATTGTCATTTTTACTAAATTCAAAGAAAACTTAAAAAAGCTCTTAAATATGAAACATGACTAATTTGAGTAGATATAAGAAACATGAAAAAACTGCTGTCAAAAAAAAACTGAACAAAATATAGTTTTTTTCGTCTTACTGTAAAATTTTGTATATGTCGCTTATATGTTTTAACTTAATCGAAATATACAACTGTTATCTAAACTGTATAAACGCATAATCCAAACCCTCTGGACTTTTATGGGTGTCTTTCTATCATAATGTAATAAAGGATTTTCTGAAATTCAACTAAAAAAAAATCTTAAATATGTTTTCTAAAATCTGGAACGCTGATTATCACCGTCATAATCCAATGATCAAAATGAACAATTCAAATGCACCAACCAGCCCTGCCAACCTTTGGCAAACTCGACTACAACACAACTATACATACACACACACACTGAGAATGATGACCGGGGTATAGTTGGCATTCATGCGGCTCAGTCCCCATTATTACGTCGTTGGGACGTAACAGAGGTGCAACGGTTATGACCCTTACGGGTCAGAAGGGGGGGTTGCGACCCGTACACACTTTGGCACGGATTTACCCCGGGTACTATATTACATACCCACTACACTGCGCTGCAATAGTGGAACTATTTCAGACACGTTAATTAAATAATGGCTATTATGAATGTAATGTGTATGAAAGTTATTATGCATTACGAACTAGATGTACACATATGACACAAACAATTGCAAAAACTATTATTAAAAAAAAACAAAGCTCTATCTCTGTCAAGAAATACCGATAAAAGCTAAATTAACCTATTACTTCCCAGTGTCCTATTTATAGGACATCAAAATTTAAATTTTTTTCGTAGTAAATTTGATCTACATTACTAGTACGTTTTTTAAGTCTCTTGACTTACAATAATTTTTAAAATGAAATATAGAGTTCATTCAATATCAAATTATAACGCTTTTAAAGTTACAGTGTAATTTTTCAGCTATATGATATTTATAGTACATTTTTTTCACTTACTAAAGCGTTTTTAAATTGACGAAACTATATATAATAATATAAAGCATAAAAATATCAATAATTTCAAAAATAAATCTAGGTACAGACTATCGTCGTTAAAAAGTGCTGTTTTATAAATATGACATTGGGTTCTCATGATAATAATCTTGTCTGCGACTGATAATTATTATATCTTGTATTGAATTTATCTTTTTAGTCATACTCGTATATTCAATAAGAATTAAGAACTTGATCAAAAAATTCGAATAAATAAAAATTCGGCAAGTAATGAATAAATAATGAAACTATACTTTGATCCAAAATAAAAAATAAAATGAATTAATAATTTAGAATTTTTTTAAAAAGACGGTATTTTACATATTATAACTGTATTAACTATAATATGTATTATAATACATATTATTATTATAGCTTTATTAGCATTATTTCATTTATGTATTTTGTGACTTGTTCTATCCCTTTCAGAAGGGGCACTGAATTAAATGTTTATTTATATATTTAATTCATATTAAAATCACTTAAATTATAATAATATTTATTTTATATATGTTTTTTAAACTCTTTCTTAAACCTTGTCTAGGAGAATTGTTTTAAATTTTGTGGTAAATTATTGTAGATTATATACCAATTGCCAAAAATAGGTCTAAATATTTTTTTAAGAATATGTAACATTCGAAAATATATGAATCATATATTGTCAATGTTTTTAGTTATTTAAATATCGGTTTACAAAATGTCATTTCAGATTTAATACGCGCAACGACGTGATGTATCTTATTACATAGCAATTAATAAAATATCACCGTTTATTTCTCACTTTTTCTTTTCAGCAAACTTTAAACTTATACCCTGTCAAGAAGTTCTAAACTCTCAGATCTGTTTTAAAACCACTGATACGCGAATAACGATTGCATTATAATGAAGACTATAAAATCGAAGTCATTGCATAGAAACAGCCCTCTTTTCAATAATGACGATATCATTGTGCAGGATTGGAAACAGGTAAACTCTACAGGGCTGTACAATTCAGAATAATAGAACACTCGATACATTTTCTATTTTTTTAAAACATTTGGTTACAAAAAAATGACTTTATAGAAAATGGTGTACAAAATAAATAAAAAATGCTTTTTTTAAAGTAAAATTTTTATTTTGGACGCCATTTTTAAAACCATAAGAACATTGTTGTTTATAAAAATACAAAAGATGTATGAAGTGTCTATAAAGGGTTAATATAACGAAACATAGGACCCTTGCACAGGTAGAAAGGTTTACTTGAATCAAGTAAACCTTTTTTTGTATATAACGAAAACAATATTTTCTTAAGATAAGAAATATATTCTTATACCAACTATAGTATTCTTGGACGAAGAAATAATATAGTTAGATTAAGGTAGTTGGTCCATCATAATGTGATCACATTAGGCCACGAGTAGATATTTTTAATTTAGAGAAATGATCATGGCAACGCTGTACATTATCTACTATTAACTACTTGTCAAATGATTATATTTTATCATCTAAACTACCACAGAATATATTAATAATTAATGAAATCGATTATAATTCCCTTCAATCCACTTATCATATTTTGTAAAAAATAATTTCATTATTTCGTGTATTTTTTACTATAATCAAATGAATACGTTGTTGCCACATTGTCAACAATACTGTAATTTATGTGATGGTTTGGAAGTTAAATCTGGTTAAATCTTAATAACGGGATGGTCAATAATTCCAATTTTTTGTATACTGTTTTCTTTCATATTAATATACAACATGTCAGTTTTTTATGAAAATCTGACGCTACGTTTAAATTTTATCTAATAAAACGTTTCGTTAGTGTACGGTTAGTCCATATAAGCTGTGTTAAAAATATAAACTTTGAGATCGTTTTTCATGACTTTGAGATGGTCAAATGGGCTATTTTTCAGATATTAATCTAGGGAATATTCCTGTGCAATTTAAACAAAATCTGACGAAAACATGTTTACGGACCGACTACCTTAATAGTACTTTTCTTATACTAAAAAAATATTGTTTTCGTTATATACAAAACAAGATTTTCTTGGTCCAATACAGTTTTTTTTTGTGGAGAGGGTATTACGTGAAATGCCTGAATACCCGGGAAAAAATTGTAGATCTGCAGAGATCTACTCAGGTCTCGATAGATCTTAATTTTGAGAGTTAATATTTTTCACTTGTTTTTGATCTGTGAAGATCTACAACGGTCTACAAAGATCTCTGAAGATCATTGTAACGACGAAAATGAATGATTTTTCATGAATTTTCAACGTTTTAATCTCTATCACGATCTTCAACGATCTTTAAAAATCTTTGTAGATCGTTTTAGATCTTTGTAGGTCATTGTAGATCTCCACAGATCAAAAACCAGTGAACAATATGAAGTTGTCTCAAATTGCAGATCTGAGTAGATGTACTTATGTCCTTATTTTATTGGTAGAACCAGGAAGTAACCTCAGGAGCACGAATGCAACTTTGAAAGCGTATATCTCTTGAACTACTAATCGTTGAGCAATAAATAAAACAGCAAATGATAGCTTATTTAGTACTATTTATAACTATGCCCTCCCCCTCATCCCTCAACCTTTAAATACAGAAGGAAAAAAGGTTATAATATACGTAGTTTAAGTAAGTACATTTTGTTAATTCCTGTAACAGATTTTTCTAACCCTCGCGAGTACTAAAGATGTCTTCGTCGTTTAAAACCACCCCCAGATCTAGTGATTGCCTGAAAATCCCGTCTGGGTATTGTCTTGTGTGTTTAAGACGTGCTCACCCCGCGCACGCACACCCAACGGCCGCCGCCCGGATTCGGTTCTAGTTAAGCTTTACGATAACTGGCTGATAATCTACACAACGTAAAGATTTACACATAGGTCTGTGGAGGTTATCTGATGGCGCCGGAAACTGTGGATACGTTCATCTGCACACAGATGACGCTATTGTTGCGACGAGGATTTACTCGCCTGGTAGTGAATCATGGCTGAAAAAAGAAACCGGTGGTATTGCCGTTTTATGAAAATCACAGCTCGAATGGGAGTCGGTAAAATTTAAATGTTAGTAATGTTTTTTTTAATGTAGAATTACATCTTTCCGGCGGTATTAGGGGGGGGGTAACTTAGGAAGTACAAATGCAACGAAATATATGACACTTTGAAAGCTTATATCTACGAAACTAATAATTTTAAAGCAATAAATAAAACATCAATATAGTCTATTTATAATAAACAGTAAAAAATATGTACAAGTGAGGGTTCCATACCGTTACATAAAACTTAATTATTGGCAATAGTTAGTAAAGAGTCGATTAAATTGAGTGAGTTTACTAGCTACTAGTCGGCGAATTCACTAGCTGCTATAATAAAAACTCGCCCAGTATAATCATGTACAGTAGTTAACTAGTAGATTGTAAACAACCTGCTACAAAAATTGAAAGCCGGGCTACTTTACTCGCTACTCGCTGGCGTGTGGGCTAGTAAACTAGCCGTGTGTCATCATAGTTGCTAGTGAACTAGCTGCGAGTGATTTAACACGTGATTTAAACTCGCTAGCTAGTTGCTATTAAGCAAGTGGAAAGTTTTGTGTGTCATCATCACTATCGCACTAGCTGACTTGTCCGCTTCTAAACTCGCCGGCTTGTAGCTAATAAACCCTTAACATAGACAATGAATTCGATTCCCAAAGCGTCTTTGCGTGAACGCTGTATGAAAAAAACAGCAAAATTAATTTTGTCACGTAATAATTCCACATTGAATTATAAATTAATGTTTTTATATTTTTTCCACTACTTGTGCTGTAAGACCTTCCTTCGTGCCAAATTTCAAGATTTTAGGACAACGGGAAGTACCTTATCAGTGAGTCAGTCTGTCAGTATCAAAATAAACTTTGAAAGACCGTATATTTTTATTGCATATACCTAATTAGAAACTTAATTTTTTACAGGCTGTAAACCTTAGTATGTAATATTAATTTCATTTTGATACCTTTATAAGTCTTCCCTAAGAAAAAGGGTATTGATGGACAGACAGACAGACAATAAAGTGATCTTTTAAGGGTTCAATTTTTCATTTTGAGGTATGAAATACTAAAAACTGACAAAATACGTAGTTCTGAAGTTTTAGGTAAGTCTCAACTCATTCACGTATAAACTGAGAACAAGAAATTTCTCAATATGAAATTGTTCAGGATCATTTCATGTTTCCCTGATTATCCTTGAATGTTTTATATTCGACTAAATACTTAATTCAAAACTTAATTAATAATAACTAAAATTCCAAACGTAATGACCATAATTTAAATTTAATTAAAACAATTTAATACAAGTTAATAAATCACTGAGATCCATTAAATCATAATAATTATTACAATATCCAAAATACGCGGATATAAATTCAGTACTTTTGAGTACGTATACAGTTTATATATTAAACTGTTTAAGTGGCCTTAATTAAAATATAATCCAGATCTTAACTAGTTTCATTACGCGAAGGGAAACCAGGTATTTCCTTTAGCCATAATCACCTTTGCTTCCAAGATTCTATAAAACACAAGGTGGATATACTTACTTTATAATAACCTGTATATATACAATAGCTTATGTCAGGTATTCTCAAAATGTTACCGTAAAAAAATATTTATTATTAAAAATACATATACACATTATTTTTGGGATGCTTATAAAAATTATACTAATTTAAAAGTATAAAAAAATCAACCTGTATAATGTAAGTTTAAGAATGTTTCAAAGAAACTTTTTTTTTTTTTAATTTCAAAGTAGATTTCCTCGACTTATTAATTATTATTTAAATCTTATTTTTTTGGATTTGTGTTAATATTTCTATGACAAATTGAAGTTTGATGCATAAAATTTTTTGAATTTTATATTTGATTAAAAGTATGTTTATTTTATAGAAAATGACGTGAAAAGTTGAATTTTTCAAACCGCAGGTCTGTATCTATTAACGTTCTCGAGATATGGCCTTTCAAAGTTTTAGTTTTTTCAAAAGTTTGAAGAAAAATGGCCGTAACTTTTGAAAGTGCGGTCGAATTTGATTTTTGTCGACGGATTTGAAATCAGCATGTCAAAATCTATGTAATTACATATACAGGATGTCCCATTTTAATCTATCACCCCCCTATTTTTTTTTATCTATCAATAAAATCAAAAAAAGCTTCAAATAAAAGTTGTTTGGTTTTGAGGGGGACCCAAAATGGCGTTATTAATTTTTTATTTTTTGGACGTCTTCATGGTCAAATAGGCCCAACTTTTTTTTTTCAAATGGAAACCTATATTTTTTATTACAATATCTTATTGTTTGGAAAAAAACAAGTAGCTTTTGTTTCAAAAAATTTTGTGTATGACTTCATTTTTTTTTAATATTCAACAAAATAATTTTAGATTTTAGAATTTTACTAATTTTTTACTCGAAACTTATTAACTTTAGAGGAAAAGTGTAATAAACAAAAAATGTGTATTTTAATACGATATAACTAGGAAAATTATTTCAGATTTTTTATTTTATTTTTTATTTGCTTTAATATTTTGAAGAGCAAAAGTTATCAAAAAATCCTGATATAATTATCCTAGTTATATCAGATTAAAATAAACATTTTTTGTTTTTTTACATTTTTCCTCTAAAGTTAATGGGTTTCGAGTAAAAAATTAGTAAAAATCTAAAATCTATAATTATTTTGTTTAATATTAAAAAAAAAAATGAAGTCATACAAAAATTTTTTTGAAACAAAAGCTACTTGTTTTTTTCCAAACAATAAGATACCGTAATAAAAAATATAGGTTTCCATTTGAAAAAAAAAAGTTGGGCCTATTTGACCATGAAGACGTCCAAAAAATAAAAAATTAATAACGCCATTTTGGGTCCCCCTCAAAACCAAAAAACTTTTATTTGAAGCATTTTTTGATTTTATTGATAGATAAAAAAAATTAGGGGGGTGATAGATTAAAATGGGACATCCTGTATAACACTTAAAAATTCGACAAAAAAAATTTGGTCAAAAATCAGCTTTTTTTTAAGGTATACCCCTTGAAAAAATCTCGATTTTCAGCAAAAAATTTTTTTCTAAATTTAAAGTATTATACATGTTTTTATATAGATTTTGACACGCTGATTCCGAATCCGTCGACAAAAATCAAATCCGATCACACGTTCAAAAGTTACAGCCATTTTTATACAAAATTTTGAAAAAACTAAAACTTTGAGCGGCCGTATCTCGAGAACGTTGATAGATACAGACCTGCGGCTTGAAAATTTCAATTTTTCACGTCATTTTCTGTATAATTAACACACTTTAAACGAAATTAAAAACACAAAATTTTTCAGTCATATTTTATGCATCAATGTTCGATTTACCATAAAAATATTAACTCAACACACACAAAAATAAGAAATAGAATCTAAATTTACTATAGAACCAATAATTTTAACTATTTTCTATGTAATTTGTAATTTAAACCACAGTTAATTAGGTAATTTCATTGAAACCAAGTTACTTGCGATTTTGTATAATGAATAAAAAGAAATAAAAAAAAAATTCAATATTTTACCCCCCCCCCTGTCTCATATATAATATTACCTAGTAAAGAAGCTTCAAAAAGTGGTTATATATTTGTATTATTGTATATTAAGGATGGTAACAAGAAAGACCAGCAGGTAAAATCGTTTGAGACATTCTGTAACGATGTTTTTAATAAAGCAGCAACAACATTGTGAAAGATTATTTTAGTAATTCCGCATTAAGGGGCTTTGCTCCAAAAGGGGTCACGACACACGTGGATGTATAAGGGTTATAAATTATTCAGACAAGATTTAAGAAGCGATGAAAGTTCACTCTCACAACTCGCTTGTGTCTTTATTTTTTATGGGTTTTGCTATTATCTGAAAAACAAGATAATACTGTTATTATCTGTTATTAATTTTTTTTATATATGAATTATGTAAAACTTCAAAGCTGTACCATTCTCTAAGCCGGATAATGTATTGTTTCATTTTAAGATATCTTTCTTAAGATATGTTTGCATGTATTTAAAAAATTTAAATATACCTAAAATGTTTTTTATGCAAAAAAAATTAATTTGCATTATGTGCATATATTTTATTGCATTATAAATTATTTTATTATACAAAAGAATAATTTAAAAAGACTTTCTTATACTTTATACTGAGAATACCTTTACTTGTATCTAATTATATAAAAACTGATAAAATGAGTGGGTCATAAGTTATAGAAAACATCATAGAAAAAATCTAAACAGAAAAAAATACTGGATTTGCTTAATAAATGCTTAATAAATTTATCTTGTTAATATAACAATATTTCCTCAATATAATAATATACAAAAAACTTCTTACTGAGGATATTTTATTTAATTGAAAAATATATCTTCATATTTATCTAAAATTTTTTTCATTTGTCAAATTAATAAAAATTTACTACACCAACTAATGAAACTCTCAAATAGATTAAACATAATGGTTGTATTAATAAATATTTATCAGTGTGAATATTTTTTACACCACCCAACTAGTGAAAGTACAATTTTCGATATGGTAAATCGAAATGGTGATGTCATTTATAAAGTATTTTTTTGTATTTAAAATATATGTTTTCAATACGAAACAATATTTTCACCGTGATAAGAACATTTATCAATAAGATAAACGTGGATACTTCCATATTGGTAAAAAATCATCATATAAACAAACAACCTCTATCGGAGCCAAATCGATTACGGATTTTTTACATTGATCACATTTTTTAACACATTATTTTTTTCTGTGTAAGGATGCAAGCTATCTCCCTGCCAAATTTCATCAAGATTGGTTCGGCGATTTAATCGTGAAAAGGTAACAGACAGATGAACTTTTTTGTATGGATAATGTACATTTTTATTAACATTTCTTTCTATTAGTTCTGAATAATTTTCGGAAAGATATGATAAAATTTAATATGAGTTCGGCCCTGACAATATTATATACTTTTCCCTGCCTTCAACAAAATTGAAAACCAGAAACAATGATCCACTTATCGAACATTTGAACCGTGATTTCGTGTGAATTATGTATGAATTTTTCCATCGCACTCACGTGAACAGGGAAAATATTAACGAAACTAATTTATGTAGTACGAATATCTCGCCCCAATGTTACTTGAATTGTTATGAAATAACTGAAGAGGCACTGCTTGTTTGTGTCACCAGAAATGAGGTACTTATCTTACGTGACTCCGACATTCCCGTGGTACCATCCCGTCTCACAGGTAGCTACTAAAATCCTTTGCAAACAGTGCTGCCCGATTTTTCTGCAAAGGGAGATTTTTTTACTTCCTTTTTTCGAAGATATATTTCTTTTGTCGGGTTCAGGGTGAGATTTTAGTAATGCAACGAATACAATTTAACACCATGAAGTTAGGTTAGGTGCATAGATAATACAGATTTCTGTCATGATAGTCGGTAAAACAGGTTCTTAGTTTTGAATTTGTACGCTAGATGTCACTACGCCGAAGAAGTATAACTTCTTATGCGCGTACATAACTTTTATTGATGGAAGAATTATTTGGTTATTTGGTTAACCCTTAATTACTCGCGTGAAATACCGTAACACAGTTACTCGCGCGGTGTATTTTATACACCACATAAAAAAAGCTATTTTTTGGGAATTTTGAAGGTATTATATGAATTTTTTTGCCCAATTCATATTATGTACTATTTATTTTTGAGGAACTAAGAAAAAATTTCTTAAAATTAACCCAACTAAAAATTAAGGATTAGAAAGAAAAACTAACCAAAATAAATCTAAAAAAGTACACAAAACTGTTCAATATTATTAATATCCTTGCAATAAATCGGACAACACAAATTTGATTTTTGTTGGTAATTTTTTTAATTTTGCTCTTTTGACAAGATGTCTTTTATCAGCAGCATCACTAATGTCTTCAAAAACGCGGTTCTTCGCTTAGGATGCTGCTATTTGTGCGTTAATAACACCTACATTTAGTAAGTAAAAAATTAATACACCTGCTACAATCCTCAAATTTTGACTGCCGGATTCCTATCACATCCTAGACTAACTAAACAAAGGTTAGATGGGAGTGTACAGTCCCACAAAAATTTATGCATTTAGTAATCGCAGAAAATGCGTTACTGGTGTACAAAATACACCAGCGCGAGTAATTAAGGGTTAAAAAATATATATTGAGCTGGTATATATTTTTTACTTCGCTCAGTTTTCTTATAAATAAAAGTAACAAAGTGCAACATATTGAAGTGAAACGCAATAAATAACGCAGGGGAATAACAACCATGAAACAAAGTTTCCAAGACAGCACGAGAATTAAAGAGTTTCGTGGACTTCCGGCCACAATAATTCATTTCTCTAACACAGAACTTACTGTACTTCTATGTGTGTATGCGATCTACACACACATATACACACATACACACATATACAGTAACACGTGTGCTACAGAATGGGGAAAATGTGTTAATTTTTCTTATTTTTTATGAGAACACAACAATATGTTATTTATTTCCAAAATTATTTGTAGTAAAACTTTTTTTAACTTGGTATTTTGAGAGATTTTATTTTGTAAATAAATGTTATGGATGAAACGTTGGTCTGAATTCAATTTTTTGTTATTCTTTTAATGTATTTTAAAGTGAAACTTTTATTACATCGTCTCAAACTTTTTCGTCTGTGTGTTGCATGTCGCGTGACGCTCGGCCGCGGAGTAGGGATAAATACGTCAGAGCCATAGACATAAAGAAATGGACAGTGCATCTGACTCGAAAAAAGAGCCGTGTCAAATGAAAGAGACAGAAATTGTTTTGCTGGTGCATGTTGTTGTTTATGGATTTATTTCAATTTTGAGTGCTTGAATTTATTATTCCGAAAATTTTTAGTTAAATGTCTATAATGTGAAAAAAAGTTTCACTTTTACCGTGGTTTCATAAAACCACACAATCCTTTTTTTTATGTTGGTACACAGAGAAAAATTTTTCAGAACAATCACTCAATTTTAATAGAAATATTATTTGACGTAGTAATCTTGAAACGGTCCAAAATATTGTAATTCATGCTAGGCCACGTATTACTAAAGTTAAAAATGTTAAAATATCAATTAGTAATTTTTGCGTGCAGGATCGAAATCTATATTATTGGTATAGTTTAAAATAATTCAACTTAATTAGTTGAATAAATAATGTAAACAATTTTTATTAATATAGTAAAATTTACGTATTATAAAAATTACAATGGAGATTGTAGAAGTTACTCAATTGACAGTACATGTTAAAACTGAAAGTATTTTTTGATACAAAATTGAAATTTTTATCGACAACTGTAGTTTTTATTAAAATATCAACTAAATTTTTCTCAATATCAATATTGACTCTAATATAAATCCATTTAAACATATTTTTTTATTAAACGCGCTTAATTTAAGGATTCACGGCAACTTTTCAGCAATTTAGGTGCACACATTGGAATAAATTTTGAAATATTGTTAAAATGCAAACATTTTTGAAAATTTTGATATAAGGCACACCTCCGTATCTTTATTTGTCTAGAAGTTATTCAAGAATAACAAAATGAAATTTCAAACGGCTCTAAAAAAATTCCCACAAGGTCTATAGATGGGGACTTTTATGTACAAACGTACTATTATGTATACTACATAGGTACCAAATTTCATCGCACTCCTAATTTGTTCTTTTTCAATCCCTCCATTGCCTGTACTATTATTTATTAAATTTTTAATAACTATTATTTTCACAATAGCCACGAGTAGGTATATCGCTATAAAACTACAATATTTTTAAAATGATAAAAACATATCAAATATTAAACTGAATTCTTTATACAACAAAGAACCCGATTTATTTCTATGAAAAATAACAAACTAAAAACACAACGTTTGGTCTGTGAAGATAGAGAATGGCTGCAAAATGATATCAAGCTCATCAAAAATTAAGCCGGGCTTAAAACGTCACATTAGTGTCCGAGTTTTGATGTTATTTATTAGACAGAGGGGTTTGTTGTACAAAAGTCAATGAACGACGTTAATTTGTCATGAGATATATTTCTGCACAAGTCTTAGGGTGGAGTGTTAGTTAAAAGTTACGCCGTTTGGGAGATTAATTATTGATCGGCAATTAATAATTGAATTTGCCATATAATATGTATGCGTTGGAATAACGAGTTTACCCCTAAAATATTTCCATGGAATTGAAATTGCTAGCCCGTGTAAAATTTTTAGATCTTAAGTGATTTTGATAGATCTACATTTTGTGACAAAATCATATTTGTTTATTGATTTTTGATCTGTAAATAATCTAGAAAGATATCTGAAGCTCATTGTTTCAACGTTTAAATCTTCATCATGATCATACAACGATTTTTAGAGATCGTTGTATTATGAGCCAATTTTTTTTCTGTATATAGAAGTAATATTTCTGAAAAAATCATGTTGTGCAGAAATGTGCTCGAACTATTCTACTATATGTCGAAACTGAAAAACAATTTGGCCCAAAAGTACTATAGTTATGAGCCAAAATATTTTTGTAGAAGTTTTGTACAATTCAATAACCCATTTTGGAAATGCCATTCTTGACGATGGGCCTAAACATGGCCCAATATTGGGTTGCCAAGTGTCGCTTTTTTATATTAGTCCCAGTCTTGGCCAACCTTCAGATATCGAGCTTCAGGTCAACTCTAGACCAACCTTGGTCGAGTTTTGAACGAAGTAATCATTTATATATTGGCCCAGTGTTGACTAGCATTGATGTAAGCCTGAACCAACCATGGACCCTTTGTAATTTTCTACATGGGAAGTCATACATACGAATAAAAGTCCGTTTACTCTAACTTTAATATTTAACTCGCTGCAAAACGAAATTTGATAATTTCTTGTATTCTTATAAATACAGTTGTCCCCATACTCCCCCTGATCTGTAGTTTCCAATTAATTAAAAGTAATTTATATAAACTATTTCCTCACTAAATATTTCATAATTAAAAACAACTTAAATCTGATTCATTCAAATCACTTAAAATTATTAAATAAAAAAAATGAGTCAGCAAAAACTGTATGAAATATGTGTTATTTATAAAACAATTTAAATATTAAATTATAAAAAAGTTATTACAAATTCACAACTGTTTAATAAAAAATGCAGTTCAATGATCCAATCAGATTATTAAAAAAAAGTGAGAAAGAAAATTAATCATTACCGTGTTTAATCACATTTAATTATTCAAGTAATTTTAATCTGGGCGAAACACCCCCCCTCGAGTTTCTGTTTTGCCGAAATGCACCCCTCGTCAAAAACGACCCCCGAGCTTGCAAATCACAGTTTTTACTGAACGACCGTGGAACACTTAGCTTTAATTAACTCGAGGAAGATTTAAACTTTTGCCGCCGATCTCAGTAAGCCTGGCATTCATGTTAAGGGATGAAATATATTGTTTATTTTTTAACTGCATTTTTTTGTAACTTTATCTACTATTTTGTACTTATCGATAAATTCTGGGTGTAAACCCCGTCTTTTTGGTCACTATCTCAGTTAACGTTTCGTCGCATATTGCATGGTTCTTAAGAAGTTCCCTTTTTTAAGAGCATTGTTTATAATATTCGATAATTTTATGATTAATTTTTAATTAGATGATTTCTGTTTAAAAATGATTTTTTTCCAAATAAATGTATATGCATATACAAGTGTCCCGTAAGTCAAAACCCATAGGGAAAATAATAGTCCCAACATTTATAACACTTGTACCTGCAATATTAAAAATATATTAAATACGCATGTATCCTGACTTACGGAGCATCCTATATCATATGCTTTTAATACAAAGTCAAATGAAATATGTTAGACAAGATAAAAACAAATTAACTTGTTTTTAGTTCCAGTGTGTGAAAAATTAGGGCTACCAATAACAGATTGATTTACCCTATCGACATAAAAATCAATTTACGTAGTATAATGTAAACTTTAAATTTATCTCAACTTATAAGACGATAGATGTAAAATATACATTTTTTGTAAAATTATTCATTATTTTGACATCCCTAGCAATATGCCAATGCCTTGCACATTGTTTCCCTATTATTAAGAATTTAGTATACATTCGTCGTCAGATTTATTGTGCTTACAAATAGAGATCTGAACGACGTTCATCGCCTAAATGTACCAGCCCTCCCCCTTCCACCCATACTTTCAGCTTCAGTATTGTCTGTTCTTAATCGCAGAAAATACCCATCCTTTGTGAAGAAGTACAAAACGTTTATAGTTGAAAACACAATGACGCTCGAAAATAAAATAAAAAATTTAAATATCAAATCTTCTGTGTAAAGTAAGATAAATGTTGATTTGACAGTTTATTAGTTAAATGATTTATTTATTAACTGCTGAGCTGTTTTGAGTGTTGGTATGTACCCCGTAGCACTTCTAAGATTTCAAGGAATATGTTGGTATAGGTTTCATCAAAATCCGTCCAGCAGTTTTCAAGATTATCTCGCCGAAACACACATCCACGAATTTTTTCTCTTTATGTATAATCCATATTAATATTATAAAACCGAAAGTGTGTCTGTCTGTCTGTTTGTTACCTTTTCACGGCTAAATTGCTGAACCGATCTTGATGAAATTTGGCAGAGATAGCTTGCATTCTGAGTAAGGATATATGCTTCTTTGTATCCCGAAATTTGTTTGATTTACTTAAGATTTAAAAAAAAAAAGATTGTGTGACATTTGTACACGCGACCTGTTTTATCGACTATCATAAAAGAAATCTGTATTACCTAACCTCCTTCTCTTCTTCTTCATGGGTTTATGTCTGAAAGTTCCAACCTTAACTAAATTTCATGCATGAAGATTTTTTTCTCTAGTTCGTCATCAAAATTTAAAACGGTTTCGTCTCGGCGTGAATATTTATTTCACCCAAGGTTAATAAATGACTAGGTTTGCTTACTTGTCTGTGACGTCACCACGAAGATCATTTCAACCTTCTAGATTTCAAATTGTCGCCAACGCTGTCAAACTGTCATAATATAAATTTGATCGTGATTGATTTATTATTGTGTTCTGTGTTTGTGCTATTCATTTATTGCTATAGTGAAGCTTCACACATGATATTAATTATAATTATGTGTGATTTGTGTTTAATATTATGACAGTTGAAATCATAGATAAATAAATGAAATCAAGAAGGTTGAAATAATCTTCGTGGTGACGTCACAGGCTAGTAAGGAAACCTAGTCATTTATTAACCTTGGGTGGAATAAATATTCACGCCGAGACGAAACCGTCACAAGTAAGCAAACCTAGTCATTTACTAACCTTGTATTCCACCGTAGAAAAATATCTATAAACAATTAGGACAATAGTGTTTTGTTTTACAGTTGACTCATTGTTTCCAAAACAAAACACGGCAGTGTGTTTTTGCATCATTATTTTCAAGTAGGGATGAGATATTTTAGATCGGGCACAGCACAAACACTATTTCTGCGTAGAGAAAATGTATCCCCTTCTGTATTTACTTCTCGGTGACTTCCACCCACACACTCGCACCCCCTCCCCCTCACGCCTCTCTCCACGCACACATACACACATACACACACACCAACCCTCTATAAGTTCAGCTAAACGAATCACAAGCACCAATTTGCTGAGTGTATCATTCTTCTTTCTGAGGAACACAAGTTTGTACCAAATCTGTGTCACGCTGAAATTTTTATTAGTAAATAAACAGTTTGTGCAGTGACGAATTTTGTCATTAGTTCTATACCCAAATGTATTCTTTAAAATGTTTATAACGATTAGAATTAGAAATGTATAAAAAATTTACTTTCTTAAAATTACCTACATAAAAAAATAAAATTATACTTAAAAGGTTGATATCTCCTTTCAGATTTTTTAGTTTCAAATTGATATTAAATACATTTTGTTACAGATTATAAGGTATATCAAAAAAAATAATAACATTGATTTCTGTCCTTTTTATGTCGGGTATCAAAGAATTTGCTGTAGGGCAAAAGTTAAGCTTACGCTATCTGCGAGGTATCAAATCATTTACTCGAGATTTTAGAGCAGTGACAATAATATAAATGCTGTGAATTGTATGGTGTACACTTAACACCACTGCTTTTAGATCATTAATTTTAATTAACGCTAATCTATTTTTTTGTACTATGTAAACGTACTTATATTAAAATAAATTTAATGCTCTACAAAAAAGATTTTATAAATTGTTTGAAATGTCACCTCTTTCCCTTACACACAATTTTAATGATTTTTAAATGAGACCATCCTCAAGCCAAACTCAACCAACCAACCAACCAACCAAGTTTCATTAATATCGATTCAAGGATTTAGGGGACAGACACACAAACAGACAGATAAAAATTTTGAAATCGGAGAACAATTTTTTCACATTTTAAAACGATCACAAAGCTTCTCATATCTTCGATATGGCGAGGAAGCAAAAACTTAAATTGTAGCACACAAAACTACATTGATTTATAGTAATTTTGCCATAAAATCAATTACCCAATACAAATAAATACACGTAGTCGAGAATTCATACAAAGTAGGTAGTTTTAAAGAACAAAAGCATTAATTAAAGTAAACTACAATTAGTATAAACGTTTATTACTACCTGAATTATCCCCTAAATTCGTTGAATTATGCTATAAAACATATAACTCCACTATTTCAGTTATATCTGTATCATCTATTACCTTTTTACTTCATGTCACCGCAATATCAAATAAGTGGGCGTAACTCAATAGCAATCTTTTATTGAACCCTTCCACGCGATTCCATTGTTCCGAACCCATTTGCGGGCACATTCTAGTGTTTCAAAGTGTACTGTTGACCCAAAATATGTGCCTAATGAAATAATAATTCAACAAGATATGTACAAATTTAAATAATGGTTATGTGTCTTTGGCATGAGAATTCTGTATTTCAGAAAAAAAGAATAAATGTAAACACATATGTAGGGGAAAGTGATGTAAGTATAATTATATAGGTATTACTCTTATATTTTTGTTATTACTTCACCAACTAAACCTTTAAGAATTCAAAAAAATATATTACTTCATTAAGGTTAATTATGAAAAGGAAAATTTTATTAAAATAATTGTAATAACCTTTTTTATAGCAAATTTAATGCTCTACAAAAAAGATTCTATTCAATTTTTATGTAACATGCACCGTTTTTGAAAAAAATAAAAAAATGTACGACCCTTGCGTTTTACTACTCCTTATAGATAATGCAGATTTTTGTATGATAATCGAACAGGTCAAATGTTACACACCCATTTTTTTCAATTAATTTTTCGGGGTACAAAGTAGACTATGTCTTTCTTCAGGATGCAAGTTATCTCCTAACCAAATTTCATCAAGATCGATTCAGTGGTATAGCCTTGAAAAAGTAAAAAACAGACAGAGAGACAGATTCACTTTCGCATTTATAATATTAAGTATGGATACAGAATCATAATATCTTTACTCTTATACAAGCTGAGTCATATCAGATGGTTCAAACAGTTGATCCAGAAAAATATTTCAAGCAAAAAAATTAAAATCATAAAAATTACAATAAATATAACAAAAATATGTAATTTTTAAATCTGACAAGTCCAAATTGAGGTCAAATGCAAAGTATTTTTTTTTTATGAAATTTAAATGACGTAATAAGTCTTACAAGGGAACCATTTCAAATCGAAAATTCGTATCGAGTTTAAACTTTTATAGTTAGAGGAGGTCAAGGTAAGTAAGGAAAAATTATCACAGCTGCGGTAAAACGGTTTAATTTTCATGATTTTTATGCTCTTTTGAATGGCGATAGTCAAAATTCGAAAAAATTAAATAGTTAACTCCCACCTCTCACCCACTTTCCATAAGTTGACTATCGTCATTCGAAAGAGCATAAAAAATCATGACAATTTTGCATTGTAGATTTTTAAAATTTTTCATTAGTTTCAGAGTTATTTGAAAAAATATGATTATTTTGTGCACATTTTCATAGGGGTGTTTCACCCCCTTAAACCGTTTTACCGCAGCTGTGATAATTTTTTTTCTTACTTACCTTGACCTCCTCTAACTATATACAAAGACTTGAAAAGATTCCCTTGTTAGTTTTACGTATAAGAAAGACCCATAGCTCTTATTCGCTGGGTGCAAAGTAGGTAGTGGGGGAAACGAAATCGATCACAGCGCACAACGTGGAAAAAAATAACACTTTGGGTGGACTAACTGTCATTTTTAATAGGCTCGTTTTTAACTAAAAATAGAAAGGTCAACATGGTTAATCCCACTATAGACTATGTGCAAGGGGCTGGAGTTAGAAATAATGTCGATGCGAGTGTTCGTGGTGAGCAATATTGTAAAATTATCGGCGCCAAAATTTGAGGTTATGCTGTCAATGTAAACAAATTAATTATTTCTCTATTATACGTCATGAAGAACACAATAAGCCAAAGGCTGCAGTGTTAGAGGCATCTAACCCTCATCATCAATCACAACCTAATCTAATCTAATCTAATCTAATCATTATACGTCATAATTAAAGAGAAAAAGATACCCAAAATAAATAATTTTCACGTACCTTTTATGCTATACTATTTATATTATATGCAAACAGCTAAATTAAATGATATTTGTTTAGTAAAAAATTTCACGGTATTAAACATATTAAACAATGATAAAAAGAGAGTTGAATCCATTCAATCCTTCTCTATTACCCGCTAGCGGCGCTAATAGACTTCGTGCACATAGCCAATAATCATAAATAATCGTCTAAAATGTATATATTATGATATTTTATTGAAATTATTTGTTTGTTAGTACGTCAGAGTCCACCCAAGTTGCTACTAAAATCCACCCGTTAGTTGGCGCTGTCATCGCGCACGCTGCGAATAGCATATATTTTTAATACGAGCGAATCAACTGTAAATAAAAGCTTTTAAAAATACCTGTACATTGTGTACATAAATAAATATAGTTAAAAATCGATTTTTGTGGTTCAAGATAGACCACCACACACTCCCCTAAATTTATTCTTGCACGGAATCCAGACGCGCACATTGTTTATATTAAAATTATTAGAATGGTGCGTTTAATAAATTTAATGCTTTTTTATTTTGGCTGGTATTTCGTTAAATGTATTATAAATACTTGTAGAATATGCGCTGAATAAATACATACATATATGTGTTGGTATAACAAATATGCTTTGAAAAATATACGTGTGGGTATTTTTATGAAAAAATATCACGATATGAAAATATTTTAGATGTTCTCATTACTTTTGCATGGAATATATAAATGTATTATTATATACATATTTATTTCTCTATTGAGTGTGATTTATCTTATTATTATATAAATGTTTTTATTAAAACTGAGGATATAAAGATTAGGTTATTACAGTTAATGTGTGGGAGATATAATAATTTACCCTTTATATGTATTTAAAAGTGCATGAAAATATTATATGGAGGTAAATATTTGAGGATGTCATCAATAAATTTTATATGAATAAAGATATAAAAAAACAACATTGAATAAAGATTATCTACCCCAAACGCTATTGCTTTTAATAGATGTGAAACTTATTTTAAATTTATTACTTGCTTATATGTACGACCGTAATACTATAATATATGAAATGTATTTTCATAGTAAAGCTGATTTTTTTCGAATTCGATATTTTGATGATTATGTGTGTCTGTATGTCTGTCTGTAGACACTGTAATTCAAAAACGAAAAAATAGTAAGAAAGATTTTTTATATTTAGGATAAAAACGTATGAAAAGAAAACCTGATATTTTTGAAAACGATCTTACAACCAAAAATTGATGTTTAATTTTGTAAATTTTTAATTTTTTCTAATTATTTTTGAAACGGTGCTTTTGAAAAAAAAATTCGAGTAAAAGTTGTAGAGGATATTTTTATCTAAATATAATTTATGTTCTACTGATTTAAAAATATATATTAAGGAAACGAATAAAAAAAATTTTCTATAATTAATGTATCATTCAATTTTATCGGTAACCAAGAAATATTTGTTTTATATTTAAGAAGATACACGTAAACTCTTTGTAATACGTATAAGAAAGTTCCATGGTATCCATAGCAGCTTTTTTTAAATTTATTACTCACTAACTTGATTTATTTTAAAAATATTGATTTAAGATATTCACGGTACATAAATTAGCAAAGGTCGTATAAAGTTCAGACTATACAATATAATGCCAACCCTATAAATCATGTACGTATTGGGAAATGTATATAGATTTTTTGCGCATCGATATTGAAAAATATGTTTCAGTATTTTGAAATTAAAGAGCATAAGAATATATTTTTTATTTCAGACTAATTTTTATAAAACAAGAAATTTTTAATACATATTTTGATGGCCCGCCCCTGACAAGTAAAGGATGTATGGTGCTAGCCACAGCTGACTCACTCAAATGATGCTAGGTATCACAAAACCACGTTACAGACAGCAATAGATGGTTTTACATCTTCGTAATTCTAACTTCAACGTGCATGTTAAAAACCTACATGTTTAGAAAATGAATTGTTCTAACTTATAACTCTCTTAATTGGCCTTATCAAAAGTTTAACGATGGAATAGTTAAAAAATAAATACTCCACATTAATTTTTTTGAACGAATATGGCCAAGTTCTACGAAACTAGTAACAAATATCGTCCCAAATTCCTAAAGGAGTTTTACAAAGCATTCTTAGACCCCCCATGCACCTACAATATAATTGTGCAATGTTATTATTGCACAATTATATTGAAATATACCTTACGCCTACACGTTCAATTATATTGAATCTTGAATTATTCGCGTCAATATTTTCGTCAGAGTAACATGTGTGATAATGAAGATTTGGCTGCAGTTATGCTGTTGATTTTGCTGGCGAAACGAAAAAAACAAACGAATATGGGTCAAAAAATGGTTGCAAAGAAGGCCAGTGTACACTCATAAACGTCTTTTAAAATAAATTTATAATTATTCGTGCGTGCGTACGGGACCGCTCCGAACAGTAGATTAAAAAATATTGTACAATAAGCCCTACAGACGACACAATGAAAAAATATGGCGCAATAAAATTAAACTCGCTCAAACTTTTGTAAAATCATTGCGCAATATCAATATGATTCCTAAACACTTGATTGATAGTATTTTGATGTTAAATTTTAGGTTTTCATAAAATATGAATAGCTAAGATCACCCAATGAAAAATTGCCTAACTATTGATGAAAACCGCATTAAAATCGGTTCAATAGTTTTTGAGTTTACCTGTAACATTTATAGAAGTAGAGATTACGAGCGCTAAATTTAACTTATTTATTCAATGCTCATCTGTTTTGAATGATAGCGTGATTTAAATGTACCCTATAGCACCTATGATATTTCAAGGTGCAAGTTTCATCAAAATCGATTCAGAAATTTTCAAGATCAACCTATTTAAACTTTTTGAAATTATTTATTTATTAATAAACACATTAATTATACAGTTTCTTCTAACAAAAATGACAAAATGAACTTTATTTTAATCACGAACTGATATCGTCTATATATAAATATATACGACAATTAGCGTCAGATAATAAAGGTAATTAGCGCGGAGCTACGTCTTACATCTCGCTCATAATTAAATGTACATCGCGCCATACAAAAGTAATTAAACAGTGAAGTTTCTGCAGATAACTTCACTCACTACCACCACTAAATTACTGTAACTATAATCCGTAACCTACTAATTACTGTTTGACCTCGTAATCTATACCTATTCTTTTACAAAGATAAAAGCTGTGTTGATAAGAAAATTGTATTTGGTTGTTTCGATTATTGAAAATAATATTTAAATAATTAGAGTAGGGGAGAGGGGGGGCATAGTGGGGTAGCGGGGCATAGCGGAAATCTCTCATACAGGTCGAATCAATTGTCGTGCAAAAATTCAAATGTCTTGTTTTGATTGGTCGTCAGTCGGTGCGTGACCTTCATAAGTGAGACACGCCATTTCGACAGCCGTTTATGCTATATAAACAAAAGTGTTAAAAACAGTGTTTTCGGTAAAAAAATACGTGAAATTAAACAGCAATTGTTTTTCGAGTCTTATTGTATATTGTGGTGGTTATTATTTCGTTTTGTAGCACTGCTTTCTGGATTACATAATTAAACATACAACATTGTTTGCGAAAAAGGTAAGTTGGCATCAGTTTGTGTTTTGTTGTAAAAGTAACAGTGGGGCATAGTGGGGTATCGTTTAAAAGGTGTCCCGCTATGCCCCTTATGCAACTAAAGTAAATTATTTAAAGTCAAACAAATATCTTATTATTGATATTATTGATGCCAAATGTTGTTCTAATAGATTATATTGTTGATAATAAAGACTATTATGTTTGGAAGCTATTTTTCTTTTCGAATTTTTACTAATAATAAGGTACCCCACTTTACCCCCATATACGGGGCATAGCGGGGCAAATGGCATTTTATATTTATGTATTCCCATAACGTAGAGTTCTTATCGTAATCGAGAAATATATACCCATAGTCATTCGCAATGAGTTAAACCATGATATTGAGTTAAAATTTGTTGTTTAATCATAATATTTTATCTTGTATGTATGCTTGAACCTTAAGTACCCCACTATGCCCCCCTCTCCCCTACTCCCTAATACTGCGCCAAGGTAGACGTATTTCTACGTCAAAATTTCATATTAAATTATATTTGTATGTTTTTTAAACATCGATTCGTTGAAAAAAAAAAAGAATATTAACTAAAAACAGTTAAATTACATGCCACGAAAATATGCGCCTATTTTTAAAAACAACTTTTTAACTGAAAACGAAAAAAAATCACACAAAGTAACACGAAAAATATATTTATGATGTAAACACCAACATAAATAACAAGTTTCCTTTAAAAATTAATGAAAAATAATATGTATGAAGTTAGGAACACATCCATATTGCTGTTACCATAAGAAATCTATTAAGTTTTTAAAAGGATACTTTACAAAGTATTTAAGAGGGGTAGCAAAGAAAGATTGCCCTTGTCTATCTTGTTTGTGACAGATGGTACAGTTCTTGTTTTTAATGTTTTATGAATAGTTTCCCTCAGCAAGAAATCTTTCACATTTTTTTTATGAAACCGTACAAAAAATTGCTCACGTCAGTGTAAGTTATTTTTTGTTACGAATTCTGTTTAATTTTAACCATGTTTACTCTATAATAAATAGGGCTGTACAAGACACGAGACAAGAGCACTCGATATCCTAGACGAGAACGAGACAGTGAAAAAATTCGTTTTTTATATGCCTTCAAATATTATTTTAGAATTTATCAAAATACTGACCATACAAGGGGCTAGCAAAATTTGTTAGCTTGCAAGCACTCACAAATGAGGTATTAATTTTGTAATAGTATCTATGGATTTGCTATTGAATTTAGAGCAGTGATACTTTAACGTATTGTAACACAGTTGGCGATTCAGATCGAATAAAATAATTTTCATAATATCACCACTATTTTAACACCATTGTTGTTGTTTACATACAATCTGTGCGAGAAACTTGTCAAAGTCTTCATGAAACTCCAAGAGAACTGATATAAGTTTACTACCTCATTTGAGAGTGCTTGCAAGCTATTATATCAAATTTATTAACCCCTTTATAATACCAGACAATAGATTAACTGTCTTATTTGATTTTAATCAATTTCTTATAATATCAAAGTTATAAATAACGTTTCGATCCTATTTCGTCAATATTAAAGTGGTATATATCTCGGTTACAAGCCCTAAATAATACAAAAACTAATCAAAATTCTTACCTTAATAATTTTCATTCAAGTTAAATCGTATATTTAAAAAAATATCCATACCTGCAACAAAGAAAACAATTTTTAGTAAAAATATCAAAGAGAAAGGTTTAGTCATCTAATTAAATATGTTATGTGTACATATATATGTATGTATGTCTACCTAGCCTTATTACGAATGCACATGTTGTGGTGAAGAACATTATGCAGCACATAAATCATAGAACAGTATGTCTGTATAAACAGAGAATTAATAATTACTTCAATAGGCCATTAAAATTAATGATTAAACATTTAATATTCCATTCATATGAATCTAATAATAAAATTTTTAAAACATTTGAACCATAAATAATGGTAATGTCTTTATTAGTTTCGAATAGAGTTTTATGGCTTATTAAAAAATATCTTAAAATATTATCAAACAATATAGTTCAAATAAAAATATGGTATCAATAAACGACTAGATTAAAATAGCATACAAATAAAGCTATCTGTGGGATATTTATGTAAATATAATTGACAACCCTTTGACAGTTGTAATGAATTGTATAGTATATATAAACGACAAGTAGAAATCGAAGATTTAAAAGCAGTGGTGACAAGTATACCTAATAAAATTTATAGAAACTAAATTATTATACATTTAATAACAGTGCTCTATAGAATCCCGAGGAAATTCATAACGGCTTAACACTTTTCGAGCAAATACTTTTTTTTTATTCTTTACATTTTTTCCTCTTGAAAAGTAATTTGTAACAGGATCAATTTTATACAAGAAAATCGATCAAAAATAAAGTATTTTACTTAATACAAATAAGATAATAACACTAGACAACAATTTTTTTTTTTGAGATTTGAATAGGTGAATTAGAAGGTATTTATCATGCCGAAACCGAATTCATAGCAAAAATGGTTCCATTACGTCAGGTTTGTGAGAAATCCGAATCTAAAAGTCCCAAAAATTACGATTTTGGCAATGTGAAGAAATTTATTACTAAGTAGGTAATTTTTTCTGTAAAAATTTCTTTCATTATGTGCGACTTTTCTTCACCGAAATATACTTCTTTGAAGATATATGTAGTATTGAGTCTACTATACTACACTCTATTAATAAAAATATCATATCTTCAAACTAGTACATCTCGGTTAAAAAATCGTATAGTAAAATGTTAAAACTCATTTTAAAGAGGAAAGATAATACCATTTGTTACCGTGACCAAAAACATTAGAAAAAAATTACCTACTTGATAATAAATTCTTTAACATTACCAATATAGTCATTTTTGGAACTTTTAGGTTAGAATATCTCAAAACCCTGACGTGATGAAACCAATTGGGCAACAAATTCGGCTTTGCCAAAACCCTCCTAAACTCTGTTTCATTACAAAAGTATTTTTTTGTTGACCAGGGTACTAATTTATAATCATCGAAAAAAAAAAACATACAAATAAATATTTCAATACAGTTATGAACCCCGTCCCTGAACAAGGATACAATCAGCTGTAAACATACATTTAAACATGTCCTACAACATGCACATATACTCCTAGTTGTCATTCAACATCGTAGTTCACCGAAACCACCCACAGAGCGCGCTCGCTACGCTGCCGGTAAATTCGATATTTATTATTAAAATTTATTCATATGGTCTCATGCATTTAAAATGATTTTATTATATAACAATTGACGACTCAATACACGTGATTTTCTCTCCACCGATCCAAAATTGCACGGGCCATTAAATCAGAACGTATTGAAAATAATTGAATTGTTTTTAATCATTGGTTGTGATTGATTTCATTGTCGTGATGTTATTTTTATTGCGATTTTGATTTATTAATGTGACATTTGTTGAATTATGAATTCTTTACCTAGGTGGTAGGTAGGTACAAATAACTCGCACAATCGATTCAATTTACATCCATGTTCTGAAAGAAATGGAAGTACATTCATCGCTCAATATAACGACGATATTGGTAATTTAACCACTTGATAAAACAACGTTGAGATGGGCTCTGACCACCATGCCGACTTTAACGTTAATTGGTGAATTTAAATTTAACGCAGAAATATAGCGGTCGGTGGTTATATGGTGGGGATAGGGGAAGATCGTTATATCAAATACACACATACTTAAAATATACCACGACATAGATATTTGTTTAAGCTTTCTAATTTTATAATAATTCTGCAATTTTCATTTGAAAATATTGAATGCAAGCCTAAAAACAGAAGAACTAGTTCTATCCTTTGTTGCTTCATCTCTGTTTAATTTCGAGAATATCCCATTTTTCATTCGATCGTCAATTGTCACTGAATTACTTGTATCTGTCATTTCCCTTCAGGGCTAGACTTGTGCAAATAATTTTTGTTTTCTACGGTGGCGACATCTCGTAGAATTTAGTTTCGGAAAAATCGGCATGAACAGCATTAAACAATCCATACTAATACTATAAATAATGCGAGTCACTCTGTCTGTTTGTTATCTTTTCACGGTTAAACCGCTTAACCGATCTTAATGAAATTCGGCAGAGAGATAGCTTGCACCCCCAGAGAGGACAAAGTCTACTTTATACCCCAAAAAATTGGTTAGATAAAAAAATACAAACTCCACAAGGACGTAGTCGAGGGAAACAGCTTGTTAACTATAATCTGATAACAATAAAAAAACATTCATTTTAAATTAACCCTTCAAATACGAAAAACAAAACAATGTATCTATTAAATAAATACAATCGAATAAATTTAAAAACTATACGTTACGGGACACAAGTACGCGAGACTCGCTTCGCATTTGACATTTTTTTAAAAACTATTACAAAAATTGCAAACTATCGAATATAGTTCTAATAATAAGACCCACCGGGTTAATTAAGAAACTAAATCAACTATTAAATATCACACGACATTGAAAATAAGTAACAAGTATGCGGAGAATCCAAAAGTTGACACCCTTGCGGTTCCAGCTTAGCGGTTGAGTGGTTCTAACAAACTGCAGATATTATTGGCACGTGTTCGAAAGAGGCGGGTGGGTGTGGGAAGGTATCGGTTACTTCACACACGTGTGTGTATGTGTGTGTCACATTAGAGCACGCTTCCGTGCTAACAGTGATGTATAAGTGTTAAGAATTGCCGACAGAGCGTATGATACTCATGACGTACTACTGACATTTCCAAATATAGCAAAAAATAAATGTGTTGCTTTTTCAATCAGAATGATTCAATAAATAATTCAATCAATTTTAGGATCTTAGGCTTTCTGGCAGCAAAAGTTGTATAAAAATACGTTCAGTAGTTTTTTATCTTTTAAAGTCTGTCCACGATTTTCTCATTAATTACGGTTTTCACTAATGATAGAATCATCTCTCTGTCTGTCTGTCTGTCTGTCCGTTTGTACGCGTTTATCACTCGAGAACCACTTATTCGATTTACGTGGTTTCTTTTTTAATTCATAGGTACATTCTCTGACCAGGTTATAGGCTATATTTTGTTACGTTAGGTAACATAACAACTAAGCAGTGACGATAATAGTAAATCAAGTCGGAAAAAATTTTGCCGTCCGCGCACTGTTTTACAATACGCTGCCTAAACCGTTGAATATAGAATAAAATAATGTATTAAAGAATTGTGTAGAATCAAAAGTCCTACAATAAAGTCCGCGGCACCATATGTCTAAATTTTATATCTAAGCCACAATGACTGCTTTTATGTTACAAAGAAAACATCAAATATTTGGGTTCTGTTTACATGGACTTATGACCTGCAAAACTTTAATCCTTATCGAAATAAATGATTTCATCGTCATAAGTATTTAATGTAGATATAATTTGCCTTTTACAGAATCCAATTTGGTCTTTTGGTTTAGGAAATAACGTGAAATATACATATAATAACATATATTATTCGTGACAATTCGCGCGAACTATGACTAGATGCCGCACTGGGCAGAGGGAACAGGCCGGTATTCTTTTGATTATCAATTGTTTAATTTGTTTTCAATAATTAAGTTTTAAATTTAAATAGAACAAAAATTATTTTTATTTTTTGTTCTGATTCGCTTTTGTTAGGTAGGTAATTTAAGTGTTTGGTTTTTATTAGAAAAATAACTATGTATGTTCAAGCTTGTAAGGGGAAATCCCACTATTCCCAACCCCTAAGCTGCGCTTGTTATGAAAATTGATATAATAGTTTGAGGACCACTTTCCATTTCATAGAAATCTATTTTCTTTCTACGACATAAGTCATTGTTTAAGTGCAAGCTTTAATTCAAACACAGTTGACAGCAATTTGATTTTCCCATTACTGGAGGGTGTTTGATTAAATTAACAAACGGCTGGAGATTTATTGACAAGATTTCATTTAACTGATTCACCAAATTTTCTTTATTATACTTTATTTTATTCCCAATTATAGGAAGTACAGTTGAAACCGGTTATAACGACATAGAGGGGGACAGTCATATTAGGTCGTCAAAGCCGATTATCGTAAGAAAACAATTATATGAGATTCAGTCGGATTTTTATATTGAGTCGTTAAAACCGATACACTGTATTACCGATATCATGTGTTTGGGAAATACATTGCAGAAGACAGCGATAAGTTTCACAAACGATAGTAACCCGTAATTCATTAGTTATCTCTGATCTGTAACAGCTATTTTTCTGTCACTTCAAATTACTTTTGCGTGAATTAAAAATATTTGTTTTACGAAATAAAATAGCAACATAAATCTCAGGTTGGAGATAACTGTCGTTTATGAAACTGGTCATGAATATTTGTTATTATAATTACTAGAATTTTTATAATAAGGTACTGGCACCAGTCTTGGACTGTTTAATTTTTTACTGATGGGCTTCGTTTTGTAATTCTCATGACCTCATGTTACTAAATTAATTAAGTCTGCCAACATAGTTTGTTTTTTAAATTATAGCTTTTTATTTTGTTTGTTTTTTCTCCAGTAATGGACAAAGTGAAATTAGTAATGGACATCCAATGATGGACAAAAGTATTACGATACAAAAGTTATAAAATAAAAAAATCGTAAAATTTGAAACATTGTATATGATACATATGTGATAATATAATAATTAGTTTAAATGTCCACCATTTTGATAACCATTGTTAAGTGTCAATACACTGGTAGACAGGATTTCTCAAACCAAGTAAACCTTGTTTTGTATATAACGAAAACAATATTTTCTTAAGATAAGCAATAATCTCTTAAACCAACTATAGTATTCTTGAACGAAGGAATAACGTAGTTGGATTAAGAGTACTTTTCTTATATTAAGAAAATATTGTTTTCGTTATACATATACAAAACAAGGTTTTCTTGGTCCAATACAGTTTTTTTTCTGTGTAGATTATGATTCAGAAATGGCAGTAATCAAATATCAACGAATATTTCATATTCAGTATATTAAATTAAACAAAATCCCAACACTGGGATAATGTCCAAGATTGGTACTAGTATTTTATAAAATTAATCTTCTACTTAAACCATTTTACCTTCCATATATACATTCAACATGCATACATGCATAACAATTACCGCCACTTCGTTCGCATATGTTCCTAAATCACACACGGACAGACAGACAGACGGACCGTAACCCCGTAATGGTCCCGAGCTGCAGTGCAGTATTTTTGGAATCCGGATTAAGGATTTAGAGGTGTATATGTATACGTGCTTTTATATATAATGAAGTACAGTTGATGATGGAAGCCTCTGATGGGATGCAAGCTCGTTCTTGCGGAAAAAGTGTTTTTGCGAAGAATTTTAACGTCGCGTTGCCGTGTGACAGACGTATTGTGCATTGCAGGAATGGGCCAAGACACTTTACTACGTGGGTGGGTCGGATTTTAGAGAAAGTAGAACGAATGAGGATTGATGTGGATTATTTTAAGTAATTTTTATAAGTATTAACTTTTTAAAATTTTCAACAGTATAAGGTGATAAATTATTTTTTTTATTTCAGGGTGCTATTTTTAGAGATCTTTTATATGGGAAGAGTTTGTAAATAATATATTTTGTTTGTAAGCAAAATCGTAAAAAATATTTTATATAAATATATTTTTTATTGTCATACAAGCATTGAACATGTGTGACAATATGTAGAGTTGTGTTTTTGAAATAAGAAAGGTATGAAGAAAAATATGTTACCTAAAATTCAGCAATTTTTTGCGTTATTTAAAGTTTTATTTCAATACTACACAATTCTTTCTTTTCGACTTTTTATTTACAAAATATTTGCTTTATTATTATTATTTCTCATAACCCACCTCGATTTTTATGATTTTTAAAATAGAACCTAGTAGTCATGAGTTATACGAAACGAAAAATGTTTTAATTCGATTAATTAAAAATTTTGAAATCAGAGAATAAAATTGTTTCTGTTTTCAGAAATGATCACATAGCATCCTCTATCATTTGGATTTGACAAGGAAGCTTTGTTATATATGAAAATAAAATACAAACTACATACAATAATGTAATTAGATTATTTTTTTGTAGAATATCACATTTTCTATAAAAAAGGTAATTAAAATTTTTGAATGATTTTTTTAATAAATTGCGTCACCGCCGGTTTGGCTAAAAATGGCGTCGCTGTCGTAACTCTTACTGGAGTATCTCTTAGATTAGGAAAGACTATGGATACATAACAAACCAATGCTAGTTCGTATATGAAAGTGTTACCCATGAAGAATAGAAACAGGAGAGTAAACTCTGTATCTTTGTAATACAATTGTTTGAGTCAAAATATGACCCCCGAAGTGGGTGGTCTCTCGTGCTCGGACCTCTGAACGGTATTTGACTGCGCAACCGTATAGTTGTGTGCGTACCGCAATGTACAAATTAACAGAGTGATGACTGCGCACAAAGTAAATTTCTTACTTCTGCAGAGATCCGAAAAATGCGAAAATGCGAAAGTCTTCATGGTGTTACCAAAACTTTATGGCGGCCATTTTTAATTTAATTTAATTTTCGTCATTTTCATGCAAATTATCTCCGAGACGTCAGTTAAAAATTTATAATATACAAATATGTTTTAAATTACAATTGAATTTGGTATATAAGAGAGATGATAAAATCAATTATCACTGAAATATTTTTAAAAACAATATACACTACTGGAAAAAATTAAAGGAACACAAAAATTTCCTAAATTTTTTAGTGATTTCTGAAAGGTTGTAACTCAGTCAAAAATAATCGTATGAAGATTTAAAAACAATGATTTTAAAGCTTTAAGTTTCTAGTTTTGAGATCTTTTAGCAAATTTTTTTTGCGAGTTACGGTTATTGCGCAATCATAAGAAATAACGCGACACAAAAAATTTCAAAAAAAAAATATTTTTGTTTGAGTTCATTTTTTTGGGGAAAATTTTTCTCAGTTAAACCAATGTATTGACCAGTTAGCTTATTTATTTAACTTTAATTTGCTTTTTTAAAATTTATTCTACGTCGATTTATCGCTAAGATATCCGACTTTAAATGAAAAAGGATCCGTTTGTCTTTGATCATCGATATTTCAGGAAATAATGATCGCACAGTAAATCTAAGGACGGTTTTGAAAACTTAAATAAATTCTCTACAAGGACATACCATGATTTTTAAAGAAAAAAAATTATTTTATCCTCCACATTAATTTGAAAAACACTTAAAAAAATGACTTTTACGGTTTTTTAGAAAATCTACGGCGTATTTACTAATTTTGATGAAACGACAAATGTTGAGCGTAATTTTTACAGCTTAATATATCCACAATAACCCTTTAAATTTACAAGTTGATCCATCGAACCGTTTTTATGTTCCAAATGATCAAAGTTTTGAAAATAATTAAAGGAACACGTTTATTGCTCCTAAAAATTCTGTATTCATTATCAAAATGAAATGAAGAATTTTTTTCGATTGTTCCCACAATTGTACACTACAGATTGTTTTTAAGGAAAATAAAAAAGAAAAAAATTGTTTAAACAATTTTTTTAATGTTGCTGGACATTTAAAGAAACAATATCTAGTCGTTTCTAAAACCATTAAACCTTTGCATTCCATAATTATGCTAATCAAAAAAATTTCTAAGAAAAAAAATGTTTTTTAAAACGTAAGTAGGTAAGCTTCGCAGAAAATATCGATAAATCAATCTTATGAATGTGTGTAAATCGTGGCCGTTATTCAGTTCGGGGTATCAACTTTGCATTTAATGCAATAAGTGCAGATTAGTATAATTATGGAAAACAAAGGCCAAATCGTTTCAGAAACGACTAGATATTGTTTCTTTAACCCTCGGAGCCTCTTATGGGTCAATTTGACCCATACACCGACTTTGATCGTGAATAGCGCTCAGGTATTTTAAATTTTTCGCGATTTTTTTAAGTATGTTGAATACTTCAAAGGTATTTGTAATACTTATAAATTCATTTACCATGAATCAAAGTATACCTTTGAATTTTGGTAAGTCAAAAGGTTTCGTAGTTGCGGAATTATAGGCGATCAAAAATAAGCAGGGTCAAATTGACCCAGAGTGTACTAGTAGGTTGAAAAAATAGGTGTGTACTCCGAGGGTTAAATGTCCAGCAACATTAAAAAAATTGTTTAAACATTTTTTTTCTTTTTTATTTTCCTTAAAAAATAATCTGTAGTGTAAAATTGTGGGAACAATCGAAAAAAAATCTTCATTTCATTTTGATAATGATTACAGAATTTTTAGGAGCAATAAACGTGTTCCTTTAATTATTTTTAAAACTTTGATCATTTGGAACATAAAAACGGTTCGATGGATCAACTTGTAAATTTAAAGGGTTATTGTGGATATATTAAGCTGTAAAAATTATGCTCAACATTTGTCGTTTCATCAAAATTAGTAAATACGCCGTAGATTTTCTAAAAAACCGTAAAAAGTCATTTTTTTCAGTGTTTTTCAAATTAATGTGGAGGATAAAATATTTTTTTTTCATTAAAAATCATGGTATGTCCTTGTAGAGAATTTATTTAAGTTTTCAAAACCGTCCTTATATTTACTGTGCGATCATTATTTCCTGAAATATCGATGATCAAAGACAAACGGATCCTTTTTCATTTAAAGTCGGATATCTTAGCGATAAATCGACGTAGAATAAATTTTAAAAAAGCAAATTAAAGTTAAATAAATAAGCTAACTGGTCAATACATTGGTTTAACTGAGAAAAATTTTCCCCAAAAAAATGAACCCAAACAAAAATATATTTTTTTTGAAATTTTTTGTGTCGCGTTATTTCTTATGATTGCGCAATAACCGTAACTCGCAAAAAAAATTTGCTAAAAGATCTCAAAACTAGAAACTTAAAGCTTTAAAATCATTGTTTTTAAATCTTCATACGATTATTTTTGACTGAGTTACAACCTTTCAAAAATCACTAAAAAATTTAGGAAATTTTTGTGTTCCTTTAATTTTTTCCAGTAGTGTAAAACATTTATTATTAATTAATTTTATCCACGACTTATATATAATACATACATTACATACGTAGTTTTTACTATATAATGCGATATATTAATCCCAGAGGGAACTATGACGAAAGAGAAATTTTCTGATTGGTGCATTGGAGGGCAATAATGGTCATTATTGCCCTCTAAATCATTATTGCCCTCTAATGCACCAATCAGAAAATTCCTCAAATTAAATAATACCATGGAAACAAAATACACAAACTTTAAGTCTAAAAAAATTATTTACGACTGTCAAATAAAACACCTAATGTTTGTGTATTTGTATTAAGATGGATAAAAATTCTAGTAAAGTTGTTGATAGTACAAAACTTGTTCAGTTTATTAACTGTAATATTACTAATTTTAATATTTTTGGACACCACAGAGTTTGTGTATTTTGTTTCCATGGTATAGTTTAATTTATATTCATTTGAAATTATAACAAAAATGCTTGTGTTTTGTATAATTTGCATTTCTTGTATTCAGTTGTGTTTTATTAAAGTAATTAAAATAGTCGTAGATAAAGTACAGTATACTACTCGCAATAATGGCTATTATTACCTCGGAATTTTTTTCTCCCTCGCCGCTGCACGGCTCGGTTCGAAAATTATTCCTCGGTAATAATAGCTATCATTATTGACTCGTGGTATAATATACTATTATAATTCAAAACAATTGAAATTTATTTTTAAATCGGAATGATACGCCAATGATTTGTGGAGCGATATGGTAACAACGCTAGGTAATGTATTATTAGTCCTTGTCTTAGATGCAAATACTTGGCAGATGTTTCTTAAAGAAAATCTATACTTACATATTAAAATATTTGTCATAAGTGTTACTAGAAATCTAAATCACTATAAAGTCTTACAAATATAAACTGTTCTAAATGATTTAATAAATGTAGTACATACACACAAAAACAAAGAAACAAGAAGCCGGCATAGCCTCCCATGCATTCACGCAATAATTGCAGTTATAAATCAGAACTGTATCGTAGACACAGTCGGTAGAATTAAAAACCAATGTCCACAAAGTGACAATATATCAACCACTGGTTACAACAACATCGTGGAAATCGGTGACGGAGAGTGCATTATTACAACAGTGGTTCTAAATTAGCGGACTATAGAATTTTATACTTTTGGTTTATTATGAAAAATAAATACAATTCGTTTAATTTTTGAAATAAATAATCACTTCAGTATTTTGAACGAGACCTTTTTATAACATGAGTTCAGTATTTTCTGTTTATTGCAACCAAATAGCGGGTACCACTGTACTAGAGTCTCAGCAATAAATATATCGACAAAGTTCAAGTAGACAAATCAAATTATCCACTACTACACTGCTGGCTATGGAAGTTTTCGTTAGAAATATTGGCAATCGCCTTTAGCGGGTCTCCTGTGGCCCGAATACTCTGCTCTTGTCATGTTTGTGTGACACCCCCTCCTCACCCCATTATGCCATTTACACAGCCTCCTCACTTACAGCTGTACATACATAGCATTTTCTCTCTTTATCGTTGTCGATTGCTCTTTTTAAAGAAATTTTTATACTATTTGTTCAAGTCTTTTTAAAGCGGCCATTCTACATTTAATTAGCTCTATTCTCTAGAATCTAGTGTCTAGAAAGACTTTAAAAGAAATTTATGTTGTAATTGTTACGAGTAGTATAATTAATTAGTGGCATATCTTTGCGAAAAGATCAGTTTTAAAATTTTGTAAGACAAAAATTTACATGATTTTTAATTTTTAAGATTTAACCTTTTAAGTATAAAATAGGAGACCTTATTCAAGGAAAAAGACACCAAAATTAAATGAACCCTTTCAAGTTTGAAATTTACCTCCTTCCCCTCCCAAACGGTCGAAAATTTCAAAAATCAATCTTATGTAATAATGTGTAAAAAGAAAATATTTTTTGTAAATATTTATTTACTGGTTCATACATTTCTAATAAAAGAAATATAATATCAAGTTATTCTATACATTTACTCAATAAAATTTCTAAAGACTCGCAATTCGGAATTCTAAAAAAATATATATCAAATAACTCAAGAGAAACTATATAAAAGAAAGAAAATATTCCCTCTTAACATCAATAGCATCTCCTATAACCGTCCCTAATCTTGTCTTTAAAATGATAAACGCACAACTCTGAAATTTATACACCACATTATTCCTTCTTTCACTTTAGGCGTCATGTTTAGTGCGGTTAAAATCGCGCGGATAGCGGCGCTACTTGCGTCCGACCACGGACTGTGGACCACCATCTAAAATATACCGGCAAACGATATTAATCCATATTAGTCCAGAGCATTTACACGAAAAATAGATGTATCTAGGAAAAAATTCGCATAGAGCTGAATTTTTGTATACACTTTCTTTTTATCTTTATACATAAGATGCCAAAAGTCCCCATCGATCCCTTGTGAGCATACTATCTAACAACACCGCTCAAGCCGAAAATTGGTGGTTTTTACATTTGAATGTAATTGGATAGAGCTACTCATTGCGCGTCGATCTACCTATCACATTTCGGCCAATAAGAGACCAGAATTCAAAAAATTAGTGACAGCGCGTAAGCCGGTAGCCTATATAAAAATTACACGGTTTTTTTGCTCGCCTGTAAAGGTGGTCATAATGACATAAGCGGTGTTGTTAAATAAGTGACGATATGTATAGGGATTGCAATCCCGATCAAAATTTTCAATCCCGGGATTTCGAGATTAGATCATTTTCAAATCCCGGGATCCCGGGATTACAATTTATTTTGTAAAAAAATTATTTAACCATTTAATAACTTGTAAACTAGTTTTGAAATGTGTACTTACGGTTTTACGTATGATTATGAAAAATATACATACAGTGAAATTTCGTGAAAAAATAATAAATTGATTTTATAAATAGAATTTAAATGCGTACAAGTCCATTTGTTGAATCTTAATTCTTTGTTTACATCTTTTGCATTTTGCAGATTTTCCATTAACTTCCCGCAAAAAAAGTATTTCCACACAGAAAATTCTTGTTCACTATATAATTCAACATATTTTTTATTAACACATTTATCTATGTTTGACCATAATAGTTAACTACTAATAATTCACCATTCAAAATCTATACTGTGTAGATACTTTACAAGTGTTTATTATGATGTAACTGCCATAAATATTTGATATTCAGATCTATGTAAAAAGAAATGTAATCAGATACTAGAAGTCACTGTGGTGTTGTCACTCATAATTCTATGTCGATAGCTTTATACACCCTAGACGTAAATGGTAAATATATATTGTATACCGATACTTAAAATTTGTTAAAATGCATTTTTTTACACATTCTTGGAAAAGACAATGCAGCCAGTAGACCCTTGCAAGTGTACAGTTTCTAAAAGGGTCGTCTTTATTGCAAACAGATGTGTTGGCGCCAAACTTAAAAATTTCACTTTCTATATGGGTTAGCGTTACAATATCTTCATAAAAATAACAGAATGCACATGCAAATTCATTTATGAAAAAATCCCGAAATCCCGGTATTTATGTGTCTCTAATCCCGGGATTTCGAGATCAAATTATTAGGCGGGATCCCGGGATTTGGGATCCCGGGATTGCAATCCCTAGATATGTATATTATAAATCTCAACGTCTCTCTGTCTGTCCGTTTGTAAGCTTATAATATAAACTCGAGAACCACTTAACCGATTTACATGCTTTTTTTTAATTCATAGATATATTCTCTAGTCAGATTATAAGATATATTTTGTTACTTTGTTACGTTAGATATCTAAAGGTACAAGCAATGATGATAATAGTAAATCAAGTCGGAAAAAATCGCTAATATCTTGGCTCCTATGGTTGGTTATCCCCCCCCCCCCCCCCTAAAACCCTTATTTTTCCTGCCGGTTTTTTCTTTAATTCGCACTGTTTCAAAAATAATTAAAAAATTAACAAGAGTAAACATCCTTTCTTTTCTTGGAGAATATGGTCCTAATTTTTATGTATTGTCGTTTTTGTTACAGCGTCTACAGACAGATAAACACACATACATCGTGATAAAAAAAATCAGAATGGATTCAGAATATCCATCAAAATCTCTTAGGAAAATTATCGATTAAACAATACTATACGGGTATGAATTTTAAGTATAAGAAAGTCAAAAGCAACCACGGAATTTTCTTTTATATTGGAAATTATAAGTGTACATGTTTTAAATATATAAAACCTTTTCTGATTAACTAATAAAAGATGTAACCAATCAGATAGATATCTATCGTTTGTGAAACAGGGCATAACAGTATTAATAGAAGAGTATTAAATCACAAACGAATAAAAAATCCAATTCACTTTTAGCCAACAAAATATGCGTACAGACCACTGTAGAGCAGTGGCATCCAGTTGGCGTTGGACGACGACGTTAAACGAGGAAAATCGTGATTTAATACCGAAATATCATAGCCTACTGAGCGCGTGGCTTTTATGGAAACATTATTACGTCAGTATTTTCAGCTTATATAGGCGGCCGAGAGTCTTCTGTCTTATTACAACCTCGGGCTCTATGATTAGATTCTTGTCACGTTAAAAGGTAGATTTTATATATTATGGGCTCGATATATTTTATATGACTTCCACAGTATTCTTGATATGATTCTTGAGTATAAGTAGTTGTAATCTCAACCAAAGTATTAACATTATAATGTATCCACTTTTTTAACTAGTACTAGATGTTACTTTTTTAATGTTTTTTTTATGAATTTCAACAGTCCACCTGTACTGTTTCTTTTCCAATCCCAAGTTGGCGTGGGTTCACAGTTAAACCCATCAATGTTATTCCGTGGAATAAATTTGAATACGTTGAATATGATTCCTTTTCAAAAGTAATTTAATTTAAATTGTTTGTTTGTTTAAAGTTGATTTATGATATCTTGAACACGAAAGTACGCAGTATAATGTTTGGATTTTTGTGAGACTAAATCAAAGAGAAAATATTTTACTTTGTGAAACTATTTTGTATTTTAACATAACGGTTCATTATAAAAACAATCTAAATTTTTTACTTATTCACCGAATGTCTCATCAACGCACAGGTTAGAATATTTGTATTTTATTTTACGATGATGGTTAGTGATGCTTATTAAATGACCCCATTCACCTTTAGTCTCTTAGTTAACTGCTGGCATATACAAGACACAAATGTCGAAGTCACCTTTACAACGTAAGGGGTTCTACTTAAAAACTGCATAATAAAATTATATTATTTTTTTAGGTTTTCATAACGTTTAACATATTATCAAAAAATAAAATATATTTTCTGCCGGAGGCTTTCGTGGCCGTTTTTCATATGAATTAGGTTCGATGTGAGAGTCGAAAATTAAAGAAATACATTAACGGGAAATCCTGTTCATGAAAAAATATTTACTATTGATTAAATAAAATCGATATTTTTATTTTCAAAGTCAGGTAATGTCGGATAATATAAAGAATTTGCTTGAGAAATAAAGCTAAACTAAGAGGTATTAAATTTTTATGGGTTTCCTCTGGATTCTAAAACAGTGGTAATAAATGTATTAATGTAACTGTCACCACTGCTTTTAGACCACTTAACGTACATGCGTCAAGGTCTTTCATATGAAATATACCATTCATTACAACTGTCAGTGGATTGTCATTTATATTTGACACCTTGCAAATAACGTTATCTTAGCTTTTACTGTCAAACAAATTCTTTATAAAATCGGACATAACACAATTCGTCCTTAAATATCATCAATTTTCTTTATACAAAATATTAGAAAATATAAATACCATCCATACGCCACCCTATGCATTATAAAATGCATAAAACTCGCGATATATCGATGTATAAAAACCGCGTGATTGCTTTACTTGACAACAAACAGATCAAAGCATGCTTGGAGCAGCAGACAGCCACCATACATAGATACTACACAAAACATAACGACAGCTTGTTAGTCTATGCATCATCTACGTATAAGAGACACATCAAACGAAGGGTTTTTACATTTTTTTCCTCTCCTAAAGCTTTTATCTGATAAGTACAGATGTGTTGTCGAATTTGTCTATTTTTTATAGGTTTCATGTTGAATCTATAAGGTTGTTCGTAGGGCTTTTCAAGAGATGGTTTAAAACTCGTGCTTAATGTGAGGTTATCATGATAGATATATATTTTCAAAGGTAACATTAACATTGTAGATATACACAGAAAAAAAACTGTATTGGACCAAGAAAACCTTGTTTTCTATATAACGAAAACAATATTTTCTTAATATAAGAAACATACTCTTAATTCAACTACGTTATTCCTTCGTTCAAGAATACTATAGTTGGTTTAAGAGATTATTGCTTATCTTAAGAAAATATTGTTTTCGTTATATACAAAACAAGGTTTATTTGGTTCAAGTAAACCTTTCTACCTGTGTATTCGTACAGTTTTATTGAACGTGATTCTAAACATGTGCCAAACCAAACGTCATGTTTCTTCCAATTCTAACCTTTCTCCTTAGTTGCATTATCATTTATTTTACTTCTTGATTTATAACCTCAATTCTTTAAAACATTACAAAAATCGCCTATGTCCCTCCTCAAGATGCAAGCTATCTCTCTGCCAAATTTCATTAAGATCAGTTCAGCTGATTACCATGTAAAAGTAACAAACAGACAGACGCACTTTCATATTTATAATATTAAGTATTATAGGATAGACTGAAACGAATCGGATCAATTTGACTTTGAGGTTAAAATACAACTTCTGTCAATGAAACTTTATATTTATTAAATATAATATTTATATTTATGTAAATGAATTGTAATCAGTTTTTATTCTACTTTACGTTGTAAAAACTTAAAATAATAAGTACTTAAATCTTCTATTCTGTAAACAAAAAACTGAGCATCGAGAATTATCCGATTCACCCCAAAAGTATTTAACATTTATCAATCATTAAAATATATAAAACTCTGATGTCCGGTATTATAAAGGACCTAGCAAATTTGCAAGCTAGCAAGCACTCTCAAATGAGATATCAAACTTATATGACAGTTCTCTTTGAGTTTTTAACAGATAGTTGCAGGCGCAGTAAGTTGGTTTTTATCATTTATTGCGCAAGGTTATAGTAAATACACTTTGTAAAAAAAAATTTTTTTGTATTCACCGAATGAAACATGCACAAGTAGGTACTCTACAAGAGAAATACCAGTTACGAAAATTCAACCCCTATGGGATTGGAGGAGTGGGTAAAATTTTAATATATTTATCTTCGTAATTGTTCAAGGTATTAAAGTAAATTCGGACAAATTAATATTCAATTAAAAATGAAAGTTCGATATTCAAGCCCTAATATAATTAATTAGTTTCGAAGTTTACGCGAGCTAAGCCGCGGGATTCCGCTAGTAATGCATAAAATGTACCAACTACAAACATTCCAAAGTTATATAGGTACAATAAGTTATTGTTTTTACATATACAAACATCCACATCAAACTGTTAAAAGGTAATACGTACAAAACTGTCACATAAACTGTCTGCAGCACGTCACCGGTGCCTAGTGTGAACTTTTAACACGCTAGTTAGTTTTTTAATGTAATTTCATGCATCAGCGAATTTTATATTTTTGTACCTTTTTTTTATTTCAAGCATATATGTCAGTTTTATTCATGCCGTATACAGGTACTTATACACACATTTGTTTTTTAATGTCAACGTAATATATGATCAATAATTGCATTGTCAAAATGTATTTAGAATAATATCATAATTACGTAAGAGATATCTTGGTAGATATAATGTATCGTAGGAAGCTGTGATAACTTTTGGAGACTGATTTAAAAATCTTTAATCTTTCCGTTTCAATGTATGTAATGTAGGTCTGTCTGAATGTGTGTCTTTCCTCAAAGCCCTTGTCACATGCATAACTCATGAACCACTGGACGGATTTTAATGAAACTTGCAGATGGTTCTTAAGATTTTTTTTATATCTCAAGAACGGCACCTGTAATGTGAAAATTGTATAGAACCTTTTTTGTATAGCATTAAATTGTCTATAAAAAAGGTCATTGCAGCTTTTGTAGTAAATATTCCCTTACATAGATATATCTCCTTCTCTAGTGTCTGGTATTATAAAGGACCTAGCAAATTTGCAAGCTTGCAAGCACTCTCAAATGGGGTATCAAACTTATATGACAGTTCTCTTGAAGTTTTTGACAGATAGTTTCATACATAGGAAGTAAAAAAAGGTATGTAAAGTATATTTACTAAAGTGTAGTTACTAACCTTGCGTAAAAAATGTTAAAAACTCAAAGAGAACTGTCATATAAGTTTGATATCTCATTTGAGAGTGCTTGCTAGATTGTAAATTTACTAGGTCCTTTATAATACCGGACATAGAAATCTCAAAAATTTTACAAAATAAATTTGTTAATATTATTTATTAGTTATAGAGGTAAATATTTATAATTGTAGTTTAAATATTTTGTTAAAATATTAATCAGTTGCCATTATAGAATCTGATTTATCAATACCCTGAACATTTTGCAACAATTTGTAATATTTAACATAATAATGATGACATGGAATTGCTAATCATTGTAAAGACCAAACGTAATGCTTTACTAACCACAGTAGAGAGAACATAGTGAACATATTACAGTGCATACTTGCTACACATCTGCCAGATATTTGTGTGTACAATAAATTACTTGAATACTTTGAATCCGATAAATTAAAGTAGGTAAATAATTGCCAATTTTTAATCAAACAATGAAGTATTAATTAATCTTCTAATTTTGGTATCCAAGTATCAACTTTAATACACGGAGAAAAATTAAGTCGACTTTTTTAATAATTAACTAATAAAATAATTAATAATAAACTGGAAGGTATTTCCTGTACGATGACCTACAATTTTCGAAAAAAAAAAATCAAAATCTAACAAAATGGCGTAGTTATGAAAAAAAGTATGTTTTATTGCCTATAAAATGGTCGTATTTTTAATGCCAAATCGTCAATTTTCATCCAATCAAAAATATTCTAGTTCATCGTAGAGTAAATATATTCAAGAGTACTCGGATAATTGCTCTTTGAGTTACAATGTCAGCAAATTTGAAAAATCTCATTTCGAGAAAAATGCATTTAACTGCGAGCGGTCACTCTTTAGAAGGCTGCTGTTTGGAGAATATCAGAGATACAGTCTTGAAATTTTCACAGAATATTCTTGAAATTCTCCAAAAAGGCAAAAAAAAATGATTTTTTGAAAATTTCACACTGGTATGTGCTATACAAATTATTTCATTTCAATTAAAAGACAATACAATAAATTATATTATGATTGTATAAAATTAATTATATTAATAATAAATTGCTTCCTCGCAATATCGAAGATACGAGAAGCTTTGTTATCGTTTTAAAACGAGAAAAAAAAATTTGTTCTCCGATTTTAAAAATTTTACAGGATCTATCCGTTTCAGGTCAAGACAAACACTTTTTGTTCCGTGTCTGTCTGTCTGTGTGTGTGTCTGTCCCCCAATCCTTGTAACACGCTTAACTCATGAACCACTGAACCGATATTGATGAAACTTGGTTGGTTGGTTTGGTCTGGCTTGAGGACGGTCCCATTTCAAAATAATTAAAATTGTGTTTAAGGGGGAGGGGTGACATCCAAAAAGATTTATTTTTTGAAGATATCTCAAGAAAGACACATGTTACGTGAAAATTTTATAGAACCTTTTTTGTAGAGCATTCAATTTTCTATAATATAGATCACCTACTTTTGTTGTAAAATATTCCCTTACAAAGATCTATCTGAATTTGACTTAAGGAAATCGTCATTTGTTTTTTAAAACTGCTATTTACTTTGACATATTAAATGTCACTTTGACGTTTTAAATGTCATTTTGACATTCGTATAGCAGAAAAATAATGATTTTGATTGAAATTATCAAAAAATTCAAAATATACGACATAATAACCAGGCGCGTATTAAGAAAAATGTCAAATTAATTTTTTTTATTAAAATCGTATGAAAATTAAATGGTTAACCAATGACAGGCAGTTCATCTGAATACTTTATCGGTTTTTGTTTAAATTGTTCAATAATTAACTACCTTTGATGAATTTAGCACGAGGAAGCACCGTGCATTTACAAGGCAGAGTATTTTTTATTGGTATAACAAATTAAACTTTAATAACACGTGGTCTAGCATGAAATACAATATTTTGGACCGTTTCAAGAAAACTACGTCAAATAGTACCTAATATTTCATTAAAAATTGAGTGATTCTTATGAAACATTTTTCTCCGTATAATAAATTCAGTATTATTCTATTAAATAATAGATAATTGAAAGGATGGTGGAAAGGGATTTCCTTTGATAAAAAAAATCATAAAAGAGAAGTCGAAAAATTAAAACGTAAATATCATTAATTAAAAATAGTCGTAAAAAAACTATCTGACTTCAAATAACTTTATTTCACAGGTCAAAATATATAATATTTATTTTATTACATCACTTGCAATAAAAAAATATAAATAAAAATATCTTCACATACGAATAATTTAAAAGTTCTTTAGTCCTAAAAAATTTCACATATTACCATAACAATAAACTTCAATAAAAAACACTAAACAAACAAAAACTAGAATCCAGTGACATTACTAATAAAAAAAAATTAACAACAACCAAATTACAAAAAAAGTTAATTCATCATACTAAAACATCAAACATAGAAATGAAAATTAAAAATGAACATAATCGTAAAATGACCATAAAAGTGAAATAAAAGTCCAAGCAATCTACATATTATTAATCAACTTGTCTTTTTTCAACATACCCCCAATTACATAAGTCTCTCTTTATCGCTATCCCCACCACAGGTTGTAGTAAAAAATGTACGTGCAAAGCTAACTCGATATTAATCTATGAATATGTGACAATAAAACGGATAATAAAAGCTATTGTTTTATTAAACCATAAAACAATAAATGCCATTAAAATGTTACTCCCGAATAATCTATTATTTGCATATTTACATGAAATTAGTAATATATTTATTGGAAAACATTTCATCTAATCCAGTGGTTCTTAAACTTATGTGGTCTAGGAACTTTCATTCAAATAATTATTTTTCAGGGACCCCCTCTGGCAGAAAAACAAAGGTCATTAATCACTGGTAAATAGAAATGTAAAAGTACTTTAATTTATATCAAATATGTTTAACGGGCCCCCGATAAAAGTTCAGCGGTTCTTAAACTTTTGTTGTTTAGGGACCCCTCCTAACAGAAAAATAAAGTATTTAAAAATACTAATTAATCACTGGTAAATAGAAATGTAAGATTTACTTTAATTTATGCCAAACATGTTTCGCGGACCCCCGGCAAAAGTTCAGCGGATCTGCGGACCATAGTTTAAGAATCACTGACTTATATAGATCATTGGTATGCAAATTTTACTATATAGTAGAAATATGTATTATTTTGGTGGGTTAGTTTTGGTTCTTCTTTTATTCTCTTGTGTTTGAGTTGAATTTCTATGAAAAGTTAAAATTAGAATAATTAAATTTTACAGAAAAAAATTGTGTTTCCGATTTCGATAAAAGTGTGTTAATTATATAGAAAATGACGTGAAAAGTTGAAATTTTCAAACCGCAGGTCTGTTTCTTTAACCGTTTTCGAGATATGGCCTCTCAAAGTTTTAGTTTTTTCAAAATTTTGGAGAAAAATGGCTTAACTTGAACGTGAAGTCAGATTTGATTTTTGTGGACGGATTTAAAATCAGCGTGTCAAAATCTATATAATGACATGTATAATACTTTAAAATTAGGAAAAAAAATTTTTGATGAAAATTGAAATTTTTAAAATCTTAAAAAAATGCCGATTTTTGACTAAAAATTTTTTGTCGAATTTTCAAGTATTATACATGTCATTATATAGATTTTGACACGCTGATTCCAAATCTGCCAACAAAAATCAAATCTGACTTCATGTTCAAAAGTTACAGCCATTTTTCTCAAAAATTTTGAAAAAACTAAAACTTCGAGAGGCCATATCTCGAGAACGTTGATAGATACAGACCTACGGTTTGAAAATTTCAACTTTTCACGTCATTTTCTATAAAATAAACATACTTTTATTCAAATCTAAAATTCAAAATTTTTTAGTTGTATTTCATACATCAAACTTCAATTTGTCATAGAAATATTAACACAAATATATAAAAAAAAATAAGAATTAGAATCATAACTAAATAAACAAACAATAATTTTCACTACTTTACATTTAAATCACATTTATTTAGATAAAATGCATTAATTGATACAGAATTTCCATAGAGAACATACATATAATCAAAACGATTAACATTTAGAAATAAATAATAGATTTTTTTAAACTCCTACAATACGTAAATAATCCATTTAAGGACATTGATACTAATACAAAATTATAATACCCTAGACCAGCGGTTCATAAACTAGGGATCCCCTTTTGAACAAATATTTTTCAGAGATCCCCACCCCCTGACAAAAAAAAACAAAGATCTTTAGATTACGAATTAATCACTGGTAAATGGAAATATAAAAATACTTTAACTTATGCCAAACATGTTTTACAAACCCCTGACAAAAGAACCACTGCTGATCCATAAAAAAAGTACCTAATTTTACTAAGAAATTATTTTAAATTTTGTCGAGGTTTTTTCGCCTTTCCAGCTATCCAAAATTTATTGATCCAACCATCGAAAAAAGTCAAATAAATCAGGAAACAATAAAGAACATAAATCGAAGACTGTATTATTTAAACAACTTTAGTCTATATGTTTTATGTCAATAACCTCTTTGTGTCCTTGCATTATTTCTATAATCCCGGCCACCCTGTTCGTTATCACCTACTATGATTGGCCCATCAGCAACCTCCCAATCCATCTAGTGGCCCAGTGCTCCCAACCACACATCTACACCCACATACACACTCAACCACGAAGGAGCTGTCTGAAAAGGTTAAGCCAGCAGACATGAATACATGAAGAACAACTTTAATATAAACATTTTAAACTTAATCAACAACTAAAATGCTCCTTAATCTATTATTAACACTACTCACACATGTGGTAATTGTTATTTATAAAGTGACTCGTCCTAGCGTCGAATTAAGCATATAGCCTCTAAACTATAAATTATATGCAAAATTCAGCAGCTAGAATAACACGAGAACTCCATTAAATAGGATTTAATATTCAGTGTTGAAATTCATCGTACATTAATCGGGAATCGGATCACAGATTAAACAAGTGAAAATTTTATAACTGCAATGTGACATCTGTGTGTAAGCTTTAGCGCAGAACTTAGCGCCTTTATTAATTCATCCGATATCTGATTTTGTTCTTACTGCATTTTATATTAATGGAAATGTCGTTTCGAAAGGCGATTCGAATTTCAAGGTTTTTTATTTTTTTGTTCAGAATTATTTTATTTTTTATGTAGGTGTCATATTTAATTTAAATAATTTAAAATATATTTATAACATTTGTTTACAATCGATGATTAATATTTATTCTAAACTATCTCAATTTGTTAATGAACAATTCGTTAAATATGATGGTTTTTACCTTATAAAATATATCATAACCGTGATTATTTTGAATTGACGTAATAATGCTTTTAAAACAAATGATTAACAAATCGTGATTAATTTTTCTTTGTGCAACCCAAGGATAATCTTATCCTTACTAGTATTTATTACTGTTTGTTCTGTTCACAATATGCATTAATAAATAAAATAAATTAAGGGACTATTTAATTACAAAAGTTCTAATTACATATTTGATAGAAAATACAATTTTCTACAAAAAAATAAAGATTCTATACAGAATTCGCTAATATGCAACGCATTTTAATAAAAGTAAAATCAACCATTCTTTTTTCCAAAGCTTACTTGACTCAAATTTAATATTGCACTCAAGTGACGCATCGACTAACAAACATAATATTTTAGTTTCTTCATGGCAACTATCATAGGTGGCCATTAACTCGTTAATCCGTTAATTGTTAATTAACGAAGTTAGCAAAATGGTTAACGGATTAATTTTTAAGTTGACTCAAAAAAATGTTAACGCTTTTGTTAACTTCCGTTAACTTTAATCCGTTACATTGGTTGTTTGATGAAAAGTACATAAGAAAGTTGTCGAAATAGTAAAAAAAGAGTCTTCAAACATTTTGGATGGTTAACTTTTTAACGATTAACTTTCGTTAAATTTTTGAATTTTCGGTTAACTTTAACTTCCGTTACATTTTCGGAATTTTAACGCTTTAACGGTTAACGAAGTTAACTTTTTTATTAACAGATTAACGAAGTTAACTTTTCGATTAACTGTGCCCACCTATTGCAACTATGATTATTATTCAATAATAATGAATAAAACACGTTATATCATTGATATGAGTTGAAAATACATGCGCACCGAATATAAACTTTTTGGGCGTTATTGTCAGGGGGTGGATTTGTCATGGGCGTTTTTGTCGGGTCACCAAAATTTAGTTTCTTTTTGAAAATTTTTTTATGATATAACCGCGTGTACTTTTCAACTAAACTATAAAATACATTCAACATTATTCTTCAAAATTATCCAAATCATTCAAATTTGAATACAAACGTACATTAATTCAATCTAAAATGATGTAGAGCGTGAACTGGCGAAATGAAATATAACTGTACAGATATGGGCCTTGTACCTGGTATTATTTAATAAACTTTAACAGTTGCTGTATCTGTCACATGTACAGATTTATGCCCCGCTTTAAAAAATTACGTCTACCGAAACATGGTAGTACATCATAGTCCCGTATCAGCGCCACCTGATCTGGCGTTTACAGCGCCTAATTGTTTTATTGTAGATTTATTATAATTACTGCAAATATATCGTTCAAAACTTCCACACAAATGGATAATAATTAATATTTATGACAAGTTATAAATAGTCCGCGGTTCAGCCTTGAAAAAAAAACAAGCACTTTTATATGGGGTATCAAACCAATATAACAGTTCCTTGAAGTTTCATTAAGTGTTTGACAAGTTTCGCGCACACGCGGTAAGGAAACACCAACAGTATTAAAACATTGATGATATTATGGAAATTATTTTGTACGGTCAGATTCGCCAACAAATTAAAGTACCCTGATTCCAAAACAAATCTATATTTAATATCGCAAAATTAATACTCCGTTGAAAGTTTTTGTTAACTTACAAATTTTGTTAACTCTTTTATAATACCGGACATGAAGCCATGTCTAAGTGCATGTTTAGACTGTAAATTTCTAGTGAATTTTTCAAGTAATTTTTTAATTTCATAGTAAAAATTCTTATAGCCTGAATCAATTTCTGCCATCGCCGTTTTGACTAAAAATTATGCCGCTGACATAATTCTTACAAAAATATCTGTAAATCAGCTATGTCCAACTGTTATTGGGCTGAAAAAATATTACTTGTCTAATGTGGACCACACATATTTCAAATATGTACTGGAGATAATATTTTAAAATATAATTGACACCGTAACTCGATTTCTATTCACTGAATTGATCTAAAATTTTGACGAGACACTTATAAAAAGTACATACACTGCCGTGTAGTCTTTGGATACTCATTTTTTTGCGTATCTATTGTAAAATTAAATATAAAACTGCAAAAATGGTTGATAAAAAATCTTAAATGTTGTTAAGAGTATTTAATAACAACTTTTGTAATAATCCTAGCATATCTAAAATACATATAAATTTTTCAAAAAAGGAAAATCTTTGAATTATATGCCTGAAAGGTCAGGTTTACTTTTGACGCACAGTGTCTTTCAAGCTAACGAGAAATTGTTTTTTTTTACTATTTTGACTGCGAGTAAACATATTCTTTTCTCTATTTTAGGGATTTTTATTGACTGAAATCTGTATATTTACATTCAAAATCATTTGTGTCCAAAGACTTTTGCACAGCAGTGTATATCTCACAATTTTTTTGTATTTTAATTTGTTTCATTTTCATAATTATTTTCGAAACATAAAATTCAGACCGGGGTACTAAATTTTATATTTCCATTACTTTGCAATATTTTTCAACAAAAAGAACAATGTGTACTCTTAAAAATGTATATTATAACCTACAAATATAATTGATTTTCAAATAAAAACATTTTCAACACTAAAAAAAAAAAACATTATCTTTTTGGCACGTTAAATAAAATCACAAAAATAATTGTGATTACAATTCGCGTAATACACAAAAGATAAAATTAAATGAAGTCGAACACACACAGAAGCATTCAAGAGCAATTGAGAAGCAAACAATTTAACGAGGTTCGTTAATTACATGGACACAAAGCGACAAATTCCTCAAATAATCTGTCTTAAGCGGTGGCGCTGTCCATTCTCTAGTCTCGCTCAACAAATCAATGGCTCTTGAATCTAAAGGGGGGACAAATTAACGAGAAATTGCATAAGGTATATTCCAACTCAAATAAGGGGCCATCCATAAAACGCATTTTTTACCCCTCCCTATAACTCTTTGTCATGCTCAATTCATTTTTTCAATTTCGTACCTTATACACAGGTAGAAAGGTTTACTTGAGCCAAGTAAACCTTGTTTTGTATATAACTAAAACAATATTTTCTTAAGATAAGAAATATATTCTTATACCAACTATAGTATTCTTGGACGAAGAAATAATGTAGTTGGAGTAATTTTCTTATATTAAGAAAATATTGTTTTCGTTATATACAAAACAAGATTTTCTTTGGTCCAATACAGTTTTTTTTTGTGTGTGTAATACGTCACAAAACGTACGTCTTTTATAAAAGGCCTCTTAATACTGTAAATATCATGAAAAAAGACCGGGCTTAGGAATATAATCACATGTCACTATGCATATGAAGTTTCTTACTCGAAATGTTACATAAGTTTGTTAAGATATAGAGTATTTCTGTGTGTCGCTCTCTTTATACTAAATGCTAAAATCGACCGCTTAAGTTGTGGTGTTAGATGTGCGGCGTTATGTTGAGTAATGAACTGGACGAGCCCACAGAATCAAGGCAGTGACGGATACTTCAATAATTATTTTTAATTTTTATTGGTAATTTAACATTCATTTATTCTATAAATGTATATGTGTTTGAATACGCCAGTTTGGATTTCTTACCCTTACCGCTCTGGTCATTTTTCATGATACGTACAATACATATTCCAATTTTTATACTGTTACATAACTGCAGATTTATTTTTTTTAAAGAGTGAGAGAGAACGATATATGAATAAATTTATTTCAAACTTTCTACTTACAAATATGTATACAAATATAAAAATAAACCCCTTAAACAAAATACGCGCGTTTTCCGAGTGGTCAGGAGGGGAGTGGGGGTAGATTGAAGTGAAAGCTTAATGTCAAATCTGACATGTTGATAATCCGGGAGCAAAGTCACGTCATTTGCCCGTAGGCCGGCCGGTCCGGGCCGCAGCTAGACTCCTTGATCCACTGGATTTGCATACTAAAGAAGATGTCTGTCTGTATGTGATACATACACACACAAACACACACACACACACACGTACGTACAAACGCACATGTAAAGCTTCGTACGCGTGTGTATGTACAGGCTGATCATTAAGTTTGTTTGGTTAAAATATTCACTGCATTTTGAGAAGAAATGTTAGTCGAAATCGAATCAAGAATAGTCAGAAGTAAATAAACATATTTTTTTAATAGTTTGTTATGTTCTAAAACTAGCGGAATCCCGCGGCTTCGCTCGCGTAAACTTCGAAACTAATTAGAACCCTCCATACGTGATAGAGGATGACATATTACATTTTTTTTATATTGATTTTTATTAACTACCTATAAAAAACGTAAATATCTCGGATCTTACAATTAGTTAAAAATTGTAACTGATATTTGTTAACTAATATTAAACTAAATTTTTTTAGGGGTTGAATTTCGAAAACTCTTTTCTTAGTGGGTGCTTACATCATAAAAGGAAGGCACCTAGAAAATTTCACGTTTTTAGGTCCAGGGGTTTGGGTTGTACGTTGATATATGAGTGAATGAGTGAGTGGTTAAGGAGAAACTCTTTTATAGATATAGATATTCGTTTTTATATAATGATGTATAAAAAAATCTTGTGAAAAAGTTAGTAATTTTTAGAGTTAGAACATACAAATAAATAAAAGATTATCAATAATTTTTTCATTACAATTAATTCTTTTTCGGATTCTTTTCAGTTGAAAATTTTCTCAAACACATACAGTGTTATTTCAGGATATTTATCCTTAAATATACCTACTTTTAAATCTTAAATGTAAAGACTTTAAGATCATCCTATACACAGAAACACATACACATGTGCGTTCTCGCATATGATATTTTAGTCCGGCAAGGTCACTTACATACAGAGATACCGGAAAGCAATCAAAAATAAAGGTGACCGCGGATTCCGGCATAGGCCGCCAGAGCTTGTCCGGCCAATCTTGAATCGCAGATGGTTGGATTACTATTTGAGTGATGATGGTTGATTTAAAAACAACGTTATTGTATGTCTTGCATTGTTGTAATTTGTATACAACAATAGATAAGTTTCGTTAGTATAAAACATATGAATTTCTCAGTAACTACCGAACGGATTTTTTTCCTGTTTTCACTGATGGATAGTATGAATAGGTGTATAATTTGTGTAAATTTAATGAAGTCGGAAAAAACCGTCGGAGAGGTTTATAAATAGCAATAAATAAAAACAATGTTTAATAGGTTTATTACAAATTAAATTTATATCCCCGGGTATAACACCGGGTTCAATGCGCCAAACTTTCTTATACGTAATAAAGTATTACTGATAAGTGAACAGTACACGTGTATCTGCTTATTAAAAACAAACCTTTTAGGCTAATTGATGAAATACATATATATTTTTTAAAATAGATTATTTCTTTAACAATTTTTGGGGGGGAAACGAATAGAACATAAATTATAGGTTATAATATTTTTTTTACTTTTACTAAAACGTATTTTTGTAATACGAACCGTTACAATAATAATTAGAAAAATTTACAAGAGTAAACATGTATTACAAATTGTAATTTTTCTTAATATTAAATTTTACTAGTTGAAAACGGAGAAACTATGATTTCTTAGTCACTTAAACTAATTAAATACACCTTAACCCCAAAAAAAGATTAATCAACACGTGTTTCGACTTCACAAGAAGTCCTCATCAGGAGCCAAACAGTTCCAGACTGATTATTTTATACATTTAAAAAGTAAATTAGATATAACTGTACAGAATCATATTCCAAATAATCTTTAATAAACTAAAATTTCATTAGGGTAAAACACTTGGGCGCGAAAGTAATAGAATTTTAAAATAACTCTCACAGATTAAAGTCACCAATCCCAAAATCCAACAGAATTGAATAAATATTTAATAAAACCATTGGAATAAATAATAACGAATCCAAAAGGTGGAATTTAAATTTGACTCCACTTTACATATTTTAGCTGTTTGCATCTGGAGTGAACCATAACCTTTCTGCTTGGCGTCACAGAAAATCTACCCTTCGGCTCCATGGGCTCCAATATGCACGTTTAAAAGAGAAACTCCCACACCTTAGAAATAATTTACAATTTAATTTTAACTGAATCATTAATCAAATGCAATTTTATTTTTTTAAATAGTACATAATTATTTAAGGCTGAACATGCTATTTGAATTGCCATAAGAATTACTATAGAGAAATTACGGTTTTGTATTTTAAGTTCAGCTCTGACCAGTATTAATGAATCATTTAGGAAAAAATACAATGATAAACTAGATTAATTTTTTTAAGTTATGACATACTTAATTTTTCAATTTAATTTTTTTATATATTAATAAAAAAAATCTGAAAATGTGTGTATTTTTCTTGATATGATATATAACAAAAATTCTTTAAAAATACGGAGAAAAAAATATACCACGACATAGATATTTGTATTAAGCTTTCTAATTTTATAATAATTCTGCAATTTTCATTTGAAAATATTGAATGTAAGCCTTAAAACATAAGAATTAGTTCTATCCTTTGTAGCTTCATCTCTGTTTGATTTCGAGAATATCCCATTTTTCATTCGATCGTCAATTGTCACTGAATTACTTGTATCTGTCATTTCCTCTCAGGGCTAGACTTGTGCAAATAATTTTTGTTTTCTACGGTGGCAACATCTCGGAAAAATCGGCATGAACAGCCTTAATCTAAACAACCAGTTCTGAAACTTTTTTAACCAGCAACCCATTTTCACAACATACAACTTTAAACAAATATTTATTATTTATATTAATATTAATATTTATATTAATATATACGTTGAAAAATTTGACGACCTCCCCTCTCTAACTGGTCTAAAATATTTCTATTTACATTCTTCAATATCCCCTCCCCCCCCCATTACAATAATATTTGACGGCGCCTATGTTATTTGGTTAGCTCAATCCAGTGTAATATTAAACATTCACCTGCAATCCACTACGTGGAAATCTGATCATGAAATGTTGATTACTTCTGGTACACAATTTCACATCTGCAGTATTTCACGGCGGTTCGCGGGACATAACATCTCTCTCTTCACCTGCACCCATCCACTCAATTCCCACACACCTGTGTAACCCCTTTTTAACTATTTATGTGTAGACACACGTTTGTTGTTTCTACAAATAGTATTATTTCTATTATTAATTTATTAATAAATGAGTACATGAGATTATGAATTCAAATATTGGCTTTGATGTTTGTTCAATGTATTGCCAAATAAACAATTGGGGTCGCATTATATTTTAATAAACCCAACAAGTATAGGGAGATGGGGGGCAACATTAACAAAAAATAATGTGACCTATGAACTTTGAAGAACAGCTTTTAATTAAAAATGGATGTAACTTTTTAACCGTTTGACTTATTTGAGTTCAGAATTGAGATAGTTACATAAAACTTATAGGAAAGATATGATTCTAAACGACATTCCTTTTGTGATAATTAATCCTCGTTAATTATAGCAGATAAAAGGTAAATAAATAAAAGTGTCATTAAAATCACATATTCCCTGAAAGTTTCATACAAATATTGCAAATAGATTAGAAGCTATGTACTCTACTGATGATTCTAAGCACATACATTTTTGTGATAACTAAACCTCCTCTTTGAAAGAAGCAGTTAAATGGTAAACAAGTCGCAAGTGTCTTTAGAATCACGCATATTTCCTGAAAGTTTCGTATAGATATCTTAAAAAAGAATATGAGCTGAAGTCGACTAAGGCGGCTACTACACTATCAAATAAATGCCATATTTCTTTTATCAAAGAAATTTTATCGCATTTCTTTGTTAGTGTAATATCCGCCTATGTTAAATATGATAAAATTTATTAAATTAAAAAAATATGACAGTGTAATAAGTAATCTTTTATAATACCTATTCATAATATTTCTCTGATCATTGATAATGAGAATCTCAATATTTGGTCAAATCTTTGACAAAGATCTTTGACATATTTATTTGATAGTGTTGATATTTAAAAATTACACAAGCATACGAAAAAAAGAGTAGGTATTGTCTTCCAGACGAGACAAATATTTTTTATATATTTTTGGGGTCGTTGAATCCGAATCCGGGGTCAGTTTGACATGGTCAGATCGCATTTCATTTCTAACCTCAAAAAGTGATGAAAGTTGAAACATTCATTAAAATGCTCAAAAAAGAAATTATTATATGTTTTATAGGGTCGCTGAGCCCAAATTTGAGGTTAGTTTGACTCGATACGGACCACATTTCATTCACAACCTCAAAAAAATTATTTAAAAAAACGAAAACTGTACCCGATATTTAAGAGGATCCCTCTTCATAAGTTCTTCAAGAATAAAATAACGAGAACAGGGAAAGATGAAAATTAATTTTTTCTGGCATATCGGGGTCAGTTTTTTAATCACTTTTTGAGGTTATAATTGTGATATGTTCGAGTCAAACTAACCCTGATTTTCAACTCAGCGATCCTAACAACTTATATTCACTTTACTTTTTTGAGGTTAGGAACGAAATGCGATCTGACCGAGTCAAATCAACCCCGGATTCAACGACCCCAAAAACGTATATACAAATATTTGTCTCGTCTGATGGACAAGACTATTCATTTTTCGTGTTATTAGCCTTTACATGTACTGTATACCTATTACCTACTATAACATTTTTACACGCTATCTTATTTGCTTTATATGTACTTTTTGTCTATACAAATGTAGGTACTTACTGCATCATATCGTGCAAGTAATGTTTTACTATACAGAAGAAGAAAAAAGTTTTGATTCATTCCATTTATGTTGTCACGCTCCACCCGGGTTCAATCCGTTTAAGAAATTTTAATTAAATATTAATTGACTCTCAGAGCCAGCTCTAAATTGTATGTTGGATATTGTGCACGCGATTATTGTTTTTTTACAAGTAGGTATATTGTTTAAAAAATAAATACACATTGCAATGTTGTAATCTTGCTAATAAATAAAGCACCGCCTGCCCCGCACCCTATAGTGTCAACCTCTTTAAATAGTATTACTATAGGTACTAATACAATTGTAAATGTATTTAAAGATAATTTCAGTATTAACCCAATTATAAAAAAAATACAATATACGAAAAATATAATGAATAAATATTTATCACTAAATTAAAATACTTTATGGGAGAAAATAGTGCAGGTAAAAAAATACGTTAAGAATTATTAGGAATGTAAGTTCATATTCGTGTAGAAATTCCTAATACCGTAACATTACAATTAAATTTATAATCATATAGTTAGATTTATTGTTCCTTCTATTGTTTAAGAAATTGAATAGTTTTAATTTAATTAAGAAATTATGAAAATCATTACATTTTATAGCGTATCTTGTTACTTACTCATTAATATGTATATATGGATTGGATACTTAATTTCTGAGTAATAAAAAAATAAATACATTCATTTCGACTCACGAAACAGTGTGGCCAACACATTACTTTCTATACAGAAACGAATGTCTCGACAACGGTTCGTTAACGAAGAAATGGATAGAACGTAAATTATAGATAATAATATTATCTATACCGGGTGTTAAAAAAAGAGTGTAAAATATTTAAAAAGGTAATAGTGTGGACCAAAATAAGCAAAAAACTTATAATAAACATGTGTCCAGAAATTTTTCCTGAGGGAACTACAGCCCTCCAAAGATTTGACTCAAAATGAGTTTTATTAAATATCTAGAGAACCCTTTGTGATAAAATTATGAAATTTGGTATTCTGTTTAGTAATAATAAGTGTTATCGATTTCTCATATTAACCAATTATAATTTAGATCAGGGATGTATGGGGTCAGTGGGCCCATCGATTTTTATCTAGTATTTTTTTATTCTTTAATTTTTTCTTGAATAAAGGACTTATATAAGGTAACATGACACAATATACACAAAAATATATTTTGCTTATTTGTCATATGATTAACCGTTTTCGAGAAATATCGATGGTAAAGAAAGCATGCAGAATTTAACTTAATACGGATGCTTCAAATTTCAAATAATAAATTTATATTCTTGTTCTCTGATAATAATTAAGAAAAAAAGTTATCGTAAGTATACCACAAAAATGCATCCTTATCAACAAATAACCATTTTTAAGTTAGTTTTTTAGTCAAGTTAGTAAAATACGTGTAATAGTAATAGAACTGGCTATAGATCTAAGAGGATTCATATTAGGATGTTTCTTTATATGAACTTTTTTTCTTACCTTTAATCATAGAACATAAATATAAATTTATTATTTGTAATTTGAAGCATCCGTATTAAGTTAAATTCTGCATGCTTTCTTTACAATCAATATTTCTCGAAAACGGTTAATCCTATGACAAATAAGCAAAATATATTTTTGTGTATATTGTGTCATGTAATCTTATATAAGTCCTTTATTCAAGAAAAAATTAAAGAATAAAAAAATACTAGATAAAAATCGATGGGCCCACTGACCCCATACATCCCTGGTCTAAATTATAATTGGTTAATACGAGAAATCGATAACACTTATTATTACTAAACAGAATACCAAATTTCATAATTTTATCATAAAGGGTTCTCTAGATATTTAATAAAAACTCATTTTGAGCCAAATCTTTGGAGGGCTGTAGTTCCCTCAGGAAAAATTTCCGGACACATGTTTATCAGAAGTTTTTTGCTTATTTTGGTCCACACTATTACCTCTTTAAATATTTTACACTCTTTTTTTAACACCCGGTATATAACATTTATATAAAACATTTTGCTCTAGTACACACAGTTTCAAAAATAATTAGAAATAATCAAAAAAATGACAAAAGTTATACTTATAAGATTCATCGTTTTGACTGCAGTGTTAGATATAAAATGAAAGAAATTTTGTCTAAAAAAATTACGAATTAATAAAAATACTGCTTTAAATTAAAATTTGGTACGACGTAAATAAAATTGCAGTTTATAAATTTAACAGTAAAGGAAAATTATTCTCTAAGCGCAATTATCTTGTGCATTTCTGTAATGAAATTTATTATAATTATTGGAACTGAAACCACAACTTTGCAAACTATTCCCGGAGCGCAACAAAAGGAACAGATACCGAATTCCTGGCTGTTATTCATTCGATGATTCCATTTAAAGAAACCTATTACCATCACAAACGCTATATATACGCGAACAATAGATTAAGAATGCGGAATTGGTTTTAACAAAACGCAGAACTACCAAGTTAATGAAGGGTTCAACACGCGCAGTGCGACCTTTAAAGGGTTAAGTGAAGAAAATATATAAATAATTGTGTATTGTGGTTGACATCCCTACTATTTTTTTTTTATTAAATAAAGTTTGTTGGTAATTATTTCGTTTACTTCAATTATACGTGCAGTCAATTTATAAAAGAGTTATCTTATTACAAAAAATCAAGAGTTATCTGTGTAATTTATTAATTAAATTAATAAATAAAAATCACAGTTGCTATGAAAAACCAGAAATTATAACAATCACTTGAGTACAATATTAAATACAAGTCAAGTAAGCTTTGGAAAAAATAATGAAGAATGAATAAAATAAATGAGTTCTCTTATTACAAAAAATCAGAGTTATCTGTGTATTTTATTAATTATTGAATACAAATCACAGTTGCTATGAAAAACCAGAAATTATAACAATTACTTTAGTGCAATATTAAATACAAGTCAAGTAAGCTTTGGAAAAAAGAATGAAGAAATTTATAAAAGAGTTCTCTTATTACAAAAAATCAAAGTTATCTGTGTAATTTATTAATTATTGAATAAAAATCACAGTTGCTATGAAAAACCAGAAATTATAACAATCACTTGAGTGAAATATTAAATATAAATCAAGTAAGCTTTGGAAAAAAGAATGGTTGATGTTTGATTTTATATAATTATCAAAATACGTTGCTTCTTTTAATTTTTATATTATTTTAATAATTTTATATTTAATTTAAGTCATTATATTAAAGATTAACCGTAATTTATTAAAATAAACTAAAGATTAATTTCGCCCCATTGAATATGTTATTTATTATAGATAACAGTAATTTTAAAACATGTACTTTGATATTACAATAAATGAGTTGATATACTAAATACAGGTAATAAAAAGTTTGTTCAGTTTGTACGGTCCTGCCAAAAGCAGAATACTGTTGAAAATACAACCACTAGAAATATAATTTATGTGTTTTGTCGTATTACACCGTTTAAGTAGGTTTTTTAAATGCTACATATTTCATTCTGTTTCATATGTCTAAAGCAGAACATCCTGAAGTTTCGCTGGTTTAATTTATATATTCTATCGCTTTTTTTTACCTCAAAACATTGTTTTAATATAATATGTATATGTTTTATGTATATAGTTATATCGGGTGTTCAAAATAAAATATTACGAATTTTTATTTTGAAAAAAAAATTTACTCCTTTTGAAGAGGGGAAAAAGGAGTAATATAATGATATTTTTAAAATTTGAACCTATATTTTTGTTTTAATGATTTGTGAAAAAATAAACTTTTACCGAGAACCATGGCGTTTTTTTTTATAAAATATGAATATTTAGGTCAGATCACGAGACTACGTAGAGTCAAGTAAGTCTCGTCTCGGTCTCAAATTTTACAAGTGAGTTACGTTTCGATCTCACTTCGTCAAAATTGAAGCCATCTCGTCTCTAAGACCGACAAAAATTTCAGTCGTACCCTTCTTCTATATTTTTCTGTTATTGATATTATACAGACTGAGTAAAAAAATATGGAATATTGCTTATATTTTCTAAAATATTCATTGATACTATTATATTGATAGATACTATTATAAAACCGACACTCTCTTAAAAGCTAGTACACGCTAGTAGACATGTTGCGCGATTCTGGTCTCTGAGACGTGTCTAAGGTTGTCTCGTAGACATGTCTATAGACCAATCCCCGTCTACGGGTCTGTTGCGAGACCAAAAATCGCATGTCTAAGGTCTCCCGATCGGAATGGGAGACCACATGCAACGTTAGACATGTTGCGCAACATTTTGGCAGTGTGGACGTCACTCGCTGTCTATAGACGAGACACGGCCCAGTCTATCTACAGCTATCGAGTGGTAGATAGTAGTAGTCCTTCATGGTGGACAACGAAGATGAGACTGAGAAATTCACATCGTAGTGTGGACGCTAGACGAGACAAAGAACGGTGTATCTAGACAGTCTATAGACCGTGTCTCTAGACGGTCTATAGACAAATCGCGCAACATGTCTACTAGTGTATACTAGGCTTAATAAAGTTAATACCATTTCGGTCTTGTTACGTCAAATTTCATACGATTTCACATCAATTTCGTCTCAATCGAAATTATGGCACTCTCGTCTCGGTCAACTTTCTGGCAACATCAAACTGATTTATTCTAAATTTATGACACCAAACATTTAATATACAATCACATATGTTAAATAGATAATTAATTTCCCAACCACAAAGTGGCGGTAACTATCAAGAGACAAACCAAATAGTACTATTACTAATTAGGGTGTTAAACCTTTTTTATTCAATTCATCTCAGTCGTAAAGCTTTGACGACCGGGCATAACAAGACATGTGCAGACAATAACGTTGTGTCGTAAACAAAGCCAAATATCGGAATAACACTTGTAATTAGATACAACCGATAAAAAAACTAGTAACAAGTAACAGATGCAGTCAAGTTATCTAGATTTTCTCACCCTTTTATGTTGACTAACACAAGTGATTTTTAGAATAATATGGCCCAGTCATGTATGTATCACTAAATAATGTTGGTATATGTAAGTATACATGCTACCTTAGATTAAGTCAGTGGCGTAGATAGCTTTTTGTGATGAGGGGGGATATGACAGTATTAAATCTCATAAAGTTATATTTTTATGCGGTGCAAAGTACAAATATTCTTTACTTATTGTTAGATGTATTCATTATTGAAAAAATACTCGTATATTATAATCATCTTATAATTTTTGTAGACTCATGGAGGGGGGGATTGATTTCCTTAATCCCCCCTTAACTACGCCACTGGACTAGGTAAAACTTTGGATACATAAATTAAAGTCTTGGCATTTTAGGACGCCGCGTCGACCGCGCTAGCCGCTTCGACCGCCAGACACGCAATACTGATGTGTGTTTTTTTAACCTTGAAAATAATATACACACATCAGTATTGCGTGTCTGGTGGCCGAAGCGGCCAGCGCGGTCGGCGCGGCGTCCTAAAATGCCAAGACTTAATGCTAGTACGTATATTAAAGTGGTACCAAAACTTTATGGCGGTCATCTTTAATTTAATGTCACTTTCGTCATTGCTATGGGGATATCCCCATAGATGCGGCAGGTTTATTTTCTTTTATTAATGTATTTTATAATTCAAAACAGTTAATATTTATTTTAAAATTAGAATGATACGCCAATGATTCGTGGAGCGATATGATAACAACGCTATAGGTAATGTGTCATTAGTCCTATATCTTTCCTTGTCTAAGGATACTACAATTATATTCAGATTACTTACTAACCTTGGGTTACATAATGCAAAATTAACTACGATTAGTTAATCAGTTGTTTTCAATTTATGATTAATGTTAATTCTAAACTTAATCTCAATTTGTAAATGAATAATTCACTAAATATGATATTTTCTACCTTATAAAATGTATCATTACTGTGATGTTTCTTTTTTTTTAATTGACGTAATAATGATTTTTAAACAACTGAGGTAAGACTATGTAAGATATTATTAACCCTTTGGAAGCAAACATAAAAAAATGTGATTAGTATTTTTTCCTCTTCCTCGCGAAAATCGACTATAGTCCACGACCGACTCGAAAAAAATACCGTTTCACGCACAAATCGACTTTTATAAAAAAAAAGTACCATCCTTTACCCCACTCTTTGTTTATTAATGTAAATTTTATATTTGTATAGAATAAAATTTATTTAAAAAAAAAATAAGAAAAAAACGTTGGTCTTTTTGGTACTGACAACTAATAAATATATGATAGATTTAAAATTTTAATTTCTATGCACTTATCTAATTAACAAAAATAAACATGGAAGAATGGCACATCTCCACGGGATCCTAATGAAACTTTTTTAATAGAAATTTAAACGGCAATTTCTGCATCTACACATCCCCGGACAATTTTTTTTCTTCATCATTTTAACACCTCGGTAATTTAACACCGGTACACATCGACGACGTGTCCCGTGTGAGAGTGCACTATTTGTTTGGGTATCGGGCTTAGGTCCCGCGAGGGGATTCCGACACATCCACAGAAAAGGGGGCGCTGATTACAAAATCATTCGCCAAAGTGAACAGCAATTAGTGGCACTACTTCTGCCAACACACCCACCCTCACTGCTATTCACATCTGCACCCGCCACTTCTCCAACAACAATCATCTTCTGTATAACCTTGAAATCACGGAGCTATATCATAAGGCAAGTTAGGGTTTTGAAAGACACTTGTTTTGAATTTAGAAGACTAACTAATAAATAATTTCCTACAAAACAAGGTTTCAAATTCATGTCAGGTTTCCGAGATATCTTAAACTAGTGCATTGGACCCGGCGCTATCCGGGGATATAAATTTAATCTGCAATAAACCTATTAAACATGGTTTTCGCTTATCACGCGAAGATATCTGTCCGATTTATTTATTTTTGTCGATTTTTCACAAAATATGAACAAATTATACACCTAAATCTTCCTCATGAAAAACCGAAATAAAATCGGTTCAATAGTTACTGAGAAAATCGTGCACAGACAGACAGACAGATGCAGTGAGAGACATTGATTTCAAACAGACATTTTTTATTCAAAATTTTTCATTCAAAGCAAAAAGAGTACTATTTTTACTCTAAAATGAATTTCAACTAAATACTTAAAAGATATCCACCAAATACACAGGTAGAAAGGTTTACTTGAGCCAAGTAAACCTTGTTTTGTATATAACGAAAACAATATTTTTAAGATAAGAAATATATTCTTAAACCAACTATAGTATTCTTGGACGAAGAAATAATGTAGTTGGATTAAGAGTACTTTTCTTATATTAAGAAAATATTGGTTTCTTTATATACAAAACAAGATTCTCTTGGTCCAATACAGTTTTTTTTTGTGTGTAGACCGTTTCAAAAACCGTTAGGATTCATAAGAGTTGGTGATTTACATTCAGAAAGATGAAAAGAATGAAATTCTGAAGTTTGCAAAAAAAAACACTTTTTTACGTGCATTATAACAGAGTCATTCCAATTACAATCAAATTTATAAAAAGAGTAGATGTTGCACCGTATTAATTAGCAGGAATTGTAACTTTAAATAACATTTCCTATCAAATGCAATAATCAAATTAACAATTCACAAGAGTTGACATTTACACCTATACTTTACGATTCTATTAAAAAGAAACTATAATTAAAAACGAAAAAAACCTTTTAATTTATAACGCATACAAACAAATAAACAAAAAAACTGTTACTCCAATGAAATTCCTTGCTCTCATGGTTTCATAACAGCTCTTTAATATTAATACACAAAAACAATAACTAATTTGCATTCATTACTACTTATTATACGATTCCATCACCATCTGAACAACTCGCGATCCCCTTCTCTCGACAGATCCCCCCCCCTCACAATTCCCGTACAGCAGCCCATCACAAATGCCCACCCAAACCAACAGCCACCCACCATCAGTCTCTGCGGAATGGATTTACCCAACAGAAGAAGTGTGGGAGAATATTTTTTTAATTTGGAATTAATTTTTAAGTCGACATTATTATTGCACAGTGTTTCTTATTTTAATGAAATAAACTTTAAATGCGAGAGCGGAGCGCAATTTGTAATTAAATTGAAATTGCGTATAAGAATTACTACAGATTTTACTCCACTGGAGCTTTATCGTACTTTAGTTCATTTTTAATTGATATTTATTTTTAAATGTTATTAACAAATATATATTTTAGATTTCATAATATACTAGTAGTGACGTTAAAATATAATAAATAAAAACAACTAAATTGTCTAAACGTCCAAAATTTAATAAGCAAAGAAATGTAGCGAGCTTTCGATTCACAGAATCATCTTCAGGTTATTTAAAGGGGATAATGCGAGAACGATGTCGTTATCTCAACAATATTTTAATAGCCTGAAGATGATTCTGTGAATTGAAAGCTCGCTACATTTCTTTGTTTATTAAATTTTTGACGTTGAGACAATTTAGTTGTTTTTATTTATTTTAGATTTCTATATCTGAATTAATAATATGATTATTAGAGCTGGTTTTGCGTGGAACGTTGCGGGTAAATGGCTGTGGATAAGCATAGAGTAAAGGCAAGTTGTTTAACCGAAATTTGTTATTTGTGTCAACATCCTTTAAATAGAAATGTTGATAGAAGACAATTTTTCAAACAAATTTTTTATTACCTGTATATGAAAAATAAAACGAAAACGGACCTATCTTTATATGAACTTTTTGTTTTAAAATCATGCACAAACTAACCCCATTCAAAATTGACATCTAATTATGAAACATCCTGTATCCCATAATATTCATAATATAATGTTTTCAACCCTCAATCCCTCAAACCTTACAGTTATATAAAAAAAATGACAATACACGACGTATTTCTACGTTCACGTCCATTTTTTTTAAATTGAATTTCAAAAGTTTTTTTTAAACTTCCCACTCGTATAGAGAAAAGTATAGTCATTGTGATTACCTCTCCTCCCCATTTTACTAACTCAGGGAGCCCCATCAAAAGATGAATTTTGTGAAAATATTTGTTCATTTCTTTAGTTTATAAAAATACTTATATCTCGATATGCGATAGGCTTATTGCAAAATTAGATCAACGAACTCAAATATATAATGTAAGTTTAAGAATGTTTTAAAGGAAATGGAAGTATCAACCAATTTCTATATGCATTTTTTTTTTAAATCTAAGTAGATTTCCTCGACTGTGTTAATATTTCTATGACAAATTGAAGTTTGATGCATGAAATATTACTCAAAAATTTTGAATTTTAGATTTGGTTAAAAGTATGTTTATTTTATAGAAAATGACGTGAAAAGTTGAAATTTTCTTACCGCAGGTCTGTACCTATCAACGTTCTCGAGATATGGCATCTCAAAGTTTTAGTTTTTTCAAAGTTTTGGAGAAAAATGACTATAACTTTTTAACGTGTGGTCGGATTTCATTTTTGTCGACGAATTTGAAATCAGCGTGTCAAAATCTATATAATGACATGTATAATACTTGAAAATTCGACAAAAAAATTTTGGTCAAAAATCGACATTTTTTAAGGTATACCCCTTTGAAAAATTTCAATTTTCAGCAATTTTTTTTCTTTCTAATTTTTAAGTATTATACATGTAATTATATAGATTTTGACACGCTGATACCAAATCTGCCAACAAAAAATCAAATCCGACTTCACGTTCAAAAGTTACAGCCATTTTTATCAAAAAAATTGAAAAAACTAAAACTTTGAGAGGCCATATCTCGAGAACGTTAATAGATACAGACCTGCGGTTTGAAAATTTCAACTTTTTACGTCATTTTCTATATAATTAACATACTTTTAACGAAATCGAAAACACAAAATTTTTCAGACATATTTCATGCATCAATTTTCGATTTGTCATAGAAATATTAACTCAACACACAAAAAAATAAAAAGTAGAATCTAAATTTGCTATATAGTCAATAATTTTAACTATTTTCTATGTAATTCGTGAAGTTAATTAGATAATTTCATTGGAACCGAGATATTTGCAATTGTGTATAATGAATAAAAAGCAACACAAAATAAAAATGTAATATTTCACCCCCTGTCACGTATGGAGAGTTGTAATTAGTTTCAAAATCCACGCGAGGCGAAGCCGCGGGTATTAGTTAGTGTTATATAACACATATGTATAGAGCACGCAAGACCAGTGCATTGGGAAGATCGCTGCAGTCCGATACTGCTGCACTCTGTGCGTAACAACATCAACTGCTCTTTAGTACATCCAGCTACCACTAGATGGGCCTAACGGCCGTCGTCAATACCGTGCGATGTTTTAAAAAAATATATTTTTTTAAAACATCGCAAATTATTATGTATCAAATAAAGTAGTAACTTTATTACGCATGATAATATTTCGCTAATAAAATAAGTCATCTTGATGTTATTTATGAAAAAATACATTTTCACCCATTTCACCCTCTACCAAACCACACCTGCACTCCTTATGCCCGGTATTATAAAGAAATTGCATGCAAGCAATTTGTTTCCATGCAAAGCAAACGCTATCTACTAGGAGTCAAATTGTCTTGATATTTTAAAGCTACAATCTGTGATTGGTTGTCATTTACATTTAACTCCTAGTAGATAGCGTTTGAAAATCGCAAACATGGAAACAAATTTGCTTGAATGCAATTTCTTTATAATACCGGGCATTAGTCGACTAAGCTGAACGGTTTCTTAAAGTTTAGGTACAAAACTACGTATGTACCAAATTTCGTTGATGAAGAAATTTTTGAGTTTTGTTTGGAAATGTTTTGCTATTTTTTACTGTAATAAGGATCACAGTGGTCATTAGGGTATCAAACGTGGCACTCCCCCTCTCCCAAATTTATGCAGTACATACTGTATTCTATAATCTCCTTGTGTGGAAAAAAAAAACAAATAAAAAAAAATTATCTCCATACTCTGACTAGTTTTTTTTAATTTTTAAATCTTAAAATATTCACTCGTAGGTAATTTTTATATTTACTAACAAAACAAAAGATTATTTTCAAGCAGAGCTGTGCAGTACTCGATTACAAGTGCTCGAGTACAAGTACTTAAGTACTTTTTTTGAGTAATTGTACTTGTACTTAAGTACTTTTTCTAACGAAAGTAATTGTACTTGTACTTAAGTACTTTTTCTAACGAAAGTAATTGTACTTGTACTTAAATACTTTTTTGGAAAAAGTACTTTGTACTTGTACTTAAATTTGTTTATTTAAAAGTAATTGTACTTGTGTACTTGAAAATGTACTTAAGTACATACAAATATACTTAAGTACTTTTACATTATACAAGTACTTTTTCAGTAGTTACAAATATAGAAAAAGAAGCATCGTTTTTAGTTAAAAAAGTGCAAAAGATGTTCTCCTTATCTAAATATGTTCTCAATCTATAAATATTTGTTGTCTATGAGTGCAATTTGAATGATGTTAAAAAAATTCAAACAATCGTTTCATTTAAAATTTAATTGTTTACAAATAATACTAACCGTTGTATTTTGTTACTTTAGATATATATTATTTTTGCCTCAGATTGTACGTCTATAACATCGTTAAATTTAGTTGTTTGGAATTCCTGATATACATACATAAGTAGTAGCGATATTTATCGATTTATCTCCTACCCAAAAGATCTTAAAAATATCCAGGGCGCGGAAATAGACATTACTGCTCTGAAGTATTTTTTAAAACAATAAAGAAAAAAGATATAACAAATGTAATTGTAATTGAAATTAAAAAAATTTAAGTACAATTACAAAAAGTAATTGTGTTTGTACTTAAGTACATTTTTGTGATAATGTACTTGTACTTGTACTTAAGTACTTTTTTTTTGCAATGTACTTGTACTTGTAATTAAGTACTTTTTTTTGCAATGTACTTGTACTTGTACTTAAGTACATTATTTTGTAAAGTAATTGTACTTGTACTTAAGTACTTTTTTTTTGTACTTGTGCACAGCTCTGTTTTCAAGTTATAAACATACTGTCAAACCTGGTTATAACGACATCGGTTAATACAACATATCGGTTTTAACGACTCAAAATAAAAGTCCAACTGAATCTCATATAGTTGCTTTTTTTACCGGTTATAACGCATATCGGCTTTTACGACTTTATATGACTGATCCCCTTTCAATGTCGTTACAACGGATTTCGACTGTAGGTATATATATGTTTTTTAATCTAAATAAAATTAAAAAATATATAATTATAAATAAAACATAATTAACGTATTATAACAAAATTAGCGAAACAAATTTACACAAGAAAAATGAAAACAAAAAGCAACAATTACCGAGCAAAATGACATGGCGCAATTATGAAGCAAACAACATTATTTAATTAATTATAATGAATATTTCGTGCAAAGAAAAATGGAAACAAAATGAAGAAATTATTAAAAAGTACCTTAACACCAATGTACACAAAATTGTAATAATAATTCTTTTATCTCTTCATAATCTTTCGTACAAAGTAATTCAATTAAATTCGAATCGATTTCCCCGAGGAAGCTGTCGTCGCCTTTTATACGAGAATGATGCTTGGAAATTTGAGATAAATTACATGTATATATATATAATAAAAAGGCAGCTAGCTACCGCAAATCGAGTTCAGTGTACGAGTATTTTAAATCAATATTTAAATACAATATATTTTCTCAATGTAATAGAGTAAATAGTAAATAGAAATATACAGTCTCTTTTTACGTGGTAGATACGTTCCACAACAAATCACGTATAAAAAAATATTGCTTACATTGTAAAATTAAGAAAACTTTCTATAATTTTTAAGACCGCGTTGAAAAAAATTCACAAAAATAAAAACACAAAAGAAAATTAATTCGATGAAAGTTTATGGAAAACTTAAAATAAAATAAGTTACTTTTTCAATTTTATTTATTGCACACCCCAAGCAGGCTCTGCCTGGTAGTGTGTTCTACTCTCGTCCTAAAAATTTTTTCGTATATAAATTGATAAAATGAGTATTATATCTTAAATTTCTTCAGTATCTCACTTACATTTTTACATTTTCTGATAGAAAACATTACAGTCTCCATTTTTGCTTAGTTTAATATCGATCGGTTTTAATTTTCTGTTATAAAAATATAAATAAAGTTCAATTTGTCGATTTAACCCGCTTTTTTGATAGAAACGCCGAACTACAGGTTACAATTCGAAATAAATTTTCACCAATCCTTTTGAATTCACTTCATCTATTATCAGAATAGAACCCTATTAAAACTCAACAAAATTGGATAACTAGAAGTAACGAAATTTGCAGTTTATTTAAACAAAAATTCATATTTTGACAAGAAATTTTTTTACAAATAGAGTAGTTGCTATTTATAATTTATTAATAGTAGTAGGCGCTATTTCTTCATATGTCACTTCAAATTCCATAATTATTATATTGTCACTATATTGTGTTAATTAATATATAAATACATGTACATCGATACGTGCTGTATTTTAATTATTTTATTCAAAGCCAATCAATCTTTTTAATCAAGATAAAATCTGGTAAGTTTGCATTTTTAAAACAAATATATTATATACGTCATATAACCTATAAACGTTACATTGTTGTTTCATTTTAAATGCTAGACGTCAGGTGAACACAGCTGTTATCGCTGCAATATGTGGATGTATTTATCTTTTTAATTATTATTAGATATTAATTAATTTATTTACTTTATACATTTTACAAAAAAAATATGTTATATAAAAATTGTAAATTAAAATGATTGTTGTTTTATTACAATACATCCTAAATTTAAATAAAAAAAGGTAATAATCGATTGATATCAAGATTCATTGTTGATTTTCTAAAAAATCTTAATGAGTGATAAACTTCATATTATATATTTATATAATATTAATTACCTCCAATCTTTTTTTCAAACATCCTTTTAAGTTTCACCAATTATATTGTACCTGTAGGTACTGTATTTATTTGATATTATAAGTTAATACATTTTTTTATGTTTAAGGGGTGTGCATTTTATGGCCTAGCCATAGTATTTAATTTTATTGAAAAGTAACAATATTTTTTTACATTTTTTTCTAAAAAGTGTCACAACTCAAAAAATGTAGTATTGAGGAAATAGGAAATAAATGAAATTATAACAATTTAAGTAAATAAAAATTGTAAAGGTAGTATAGGAAAAGGACTGATACACAGTATTTAATTTAAATGTTTCACTATTCTTGTGATGTTTGAAAAACAGTAACTATTAAAACGCTGAGTATTATAAGTATTTAAAATTAAAAATTAAAAAATATGACATTTTTTTAGAATATGCTAGTTTTGACGGTAGTACACGAAGTACATTAATGACAATTTTTAGTAGAAATATATAGTAATTTGGAATCATTCTACATATTTATCTCAAATATGACATTTTTTGAGTTGTGACACTTTTTTGTGGGGGTGCGATAATACCTTGAATTGTGTTTTCACTTTTCATTGAATACCATCACTTCAAATTCGCGTAAAAAGAGATCCTAACCATACTTTTTTCGTTTTTAATTGTTAAACGATACTGAAAAGTACGTGAAAAAAATGTGCATGGAGTTAAGCAAGTAAAAAAATTAAAAAAAAAAAAATCGACTTCAAAAACAAAAAAAAATAATTTTTATATACTTTTTTTCACTGTGTTTAAAGTTTTTTATTTCTCTAAGTAATCTTCTGATCCCTCAATTACCTTAATGATTAATTCATACAACCAGGTACACCCATGCATCACCGGCTATCTACACAGCCGTCATTATTACGGCCATATGTAGATAATTAGAGCAACAAATTACGCGCGTACATATCGATTGCGTGAGTCGTCTAAGCTCAACAATAAAATCGTTTAATGTGCAAGTTTAATGCGGGGACCACCCACGAGCATTGCTTGTAATAGCCACGTTAAAAAGTGATAAAATACTAAAACATTCAAATACAACAATACAATAAGGGTGCTCCCTTTTTATGTGTTACTATATATACTATTTTAGATCTTTTGTCGCGATGGGGGACGGAATTAAGAAGTTGAGAAATGTTTCCCAGTAATGATTTTTATGATTCAATTCATCGGATCAGTGGTCGTTAACATTTTTTTTAATTTATCTACACATAATCATAACAGTCCAGTGTTTGACTCTAACTGAAGTGCCAGGTTCATTCATATCGATACTGCGAAGCATGATCCAATAACACAAGGTCTGTTGTGATTATTTTGACAGCCGCCATTTTACATAATATCGCCGTATTACATCAACTAGAAATTTATATATGTGTGTTGTGCTTCAAAATACATAGTACATACTTACTAAAAAATTTAAAAAAACTATTATGTAAACAGTTTTTATCGTTTATTTATTTACATTTCGTTTTTCACAAAGAAAAATTTAGTGACGATGACGTCACAGTAAGAATAAATGAACTGTTAAACAGACCTTGTATTATTGGATCATGCTGCGAAACTTCAACGATGTGTTATTTGCCAAGATTTAAGAGTCATTTATTTTTACTAATATTGTAATTAAATAAAAACCAATACCAAATACGATTAAAAAATATTAAAAAAATTATAATCGGAACAAAAACTACTTCTCTCCCCTATTTAGTTTCGCATTTACACGCTAGATGTCTACGCCAAAGAAGCATAACTAATCGCACGTACAAATGTCACACGCCCATTTTTTTTAATTTAAATAATTTTCGGGATACATGTAGCATATGCCCTTCCTTAGAATGCAAACTATCTCTCTGCCAAATTTCATCAAGATCGGTTCAGTGGTTTAGCCGTCAAAAGGTAACAAACATAGAGAGAGACAGAAACACTTTCGCATTTATAATAATAGTTTGAAAAACATAGAATAAACAAACTTTGTTAGCTCCTCTAATATTATAAAGGACAAAATAATCTATAAAAATTATGGTAATCACATTTTAAAATTAAAGAATTAAAAATTACCTTTTACAGTAAAAAAAATCATAACTGGATTTACCTGCAACAAAAGAAAAACATATTTAGTGTTTTGATATTAAAATGCACACTTCAAAATGATTAAAATTCCACAACATACCTATCATGCAAATAAAAAATTATTTGATGTGTATCAACAGTTATAATAATTTTTCTACTTAGAGCGATTTCCTTGAAAACCTTTGATTAAGCATAAAGAACACAGTTAATATACGATAATTACAGCAATTACAGGCCTTTTAAATAATACATAACATACTTTAAATCACAAGCAACCGAAAAATTCACATAATTTATAAATAATGTAATTTCCGACGCTTGTATTATTTTTTTTTTGTAGCGAATTTTTTTACCGTATCTAAATAGAGTGTATATTTATGTATTTTCTTATTCTTCTTCTTTCGAAAACCACAACTACTAACTGCATCTATGAACTATTCATATATTAAGAAACATTAACCTCTAGACAGCCGGAAAACCAAAATTTTGGCGCACCAGAAAATCTTTAGATTAAAATACATCGAAAACGTATATTTGCATTTCCAAATAAATAAAAATCGTTCACACGAGGCAAATGGGTAGTTTTTACCCTATTATAGGGGTTGTTTTTGGGTTAACTATATTTATATAATGAAAAAGATTATGTACTATTTAAAATAATATTTTTTCGGGCCGGAAAGTCAATATATTGGCTCACCCCGTGATCGACACTTTGCCTATGATCAATCAATGATATAAGATACCTTTTATACCAGTTTTCTGAGGGTAAAATGCCCCCTGAAATACCGGCCCTCTAAAGGTTAATAACTATTTTTAATTTTGTATCATTTTTATACACATAAAATTTGCAGAAAAAAATGATAATATTCAAATATAAAACAAAACTAAAATCATATCTTTTTTGTAAATTTTGAAAGGGTACATGGGGTGAAAATAATTTTTTAGGTAAAATCTGTTAATGTTATTCGATAGAGTAGAATTTCAGCTTCAAAAAGATGTTTTAAAATTTGATTTATAATTTTTTTTTACAAAGTTATTCACCATCTTAACATAACTGTAATTTTAACTTTGTTTTGAGTTTATAACTGCTTTGAAAATATTCAATGTTCCTGAAGATTATTTTTACACCGCTTCGGTATATAATTTCTCCACGATATCAAAATGCAGCAACGCATTTTCCTGTTGTAATGTATCCGGTTATATTAATAGAAACAATAAACAATGTAATATTTGACGAAGTCGGTGGTTGGAAATGACCGAACACTTTGCATGTAGACTATCGTGGGTATATCTGTGATAACAGCCGGGGTTCGAGCTTGCGGCGTCCTTTTTTTGACTAATTCTAATGTCTTTACGCACACAATTCTATAGTTTGTACCAAATTTAATTCTCAACCGAGAATTTTTATGTTTAGGCACATTTTAACATTTTTTAACAAATTTATTTTATTTTTTTATTTTAACTTTTTTGTTATACAGTCTTTAAGGCACATGCGGTAGGAGGGAATCATTAGTATACAATTTAGTTGCCATACTTCTAAAAGCAATGATTTATTAATCTAAAGTTTTTAATTTATAATTTTGATACGTGATAAAGGAAAAATTTAATTTTTTGTATAACAGTTCAAAAATGTTCGTAGTTCATGAGAGTAATTTTTATACAACAATTTTTTATAGATATTTAAATACAATAATGGTGTTCCATTATACACCGTCGTAAGAGTCTATAAAAATATTCAATTTGAATTTTTAGTTACTTAAAAACGGGACATTGTAAAATTTCCACGAAACCTAATTACTATACATAGTACAAAACAAAGTATGTGCACGATTTTCTCAGTAACTACTGAACGGATTTTCTTCTGGTTTTCACTAATTTTGTGAAATCCCATATAAATTGCGTTAGTAGAAAAAATCTACACGCTAACTCTCAAAACAGCTAAGCGGTAAATATTTACATTTTTAAATTCCTGGATATCACAGGCTTCTATCAGTTAGTGTACTTTTAGTTCTATCAAACCTTCTCGCTTGAATAAGTCCATTTTATCGAGGTTCTTCTATATTTATAGAACTACTATAATTTAGTAATGCAAAATATCCGTAGTAACATTACCAATTTGATAAGTAAAGAGGTATCTTTGCGCGCGTTGAGAAAATAGTAAAAACAGTATTTAAATGGTTAACTGCAGATTAAATTTACATCCCCAGGTAACACCGGGTACAATGCGTTAGTCCTGTATAAATTTGAGATCGATTTAACAATTTTGGTTTCGGGAGCCCAACTTTCTTAAAAAGCAACAATATTCCTGGAACATTGGATAGGCAACACTGACCGCTGCTACCGGTTTTCGTACATAATTGATTGCAGTTCGTCTTACGTCCGCTAGATGGAGCGCACGTGAGCAGCGCCCACCGCACACACATACATACACACACACACCATTAAACTGGGCCCCGTGCATGCGTGATTGAACGTTCCATGTATTTGTATGTTCTACTGTAATTTATAACAAGCGCAGTCAGGTGCCTTTTTCTCCTTTTAAATTATACACTGTTTGATTTGGATTAATTGAATTCTGATTTATCGTATATGTGCATCAGTCATACGTGCATAGTTTTTTCTATGAATATTTTAAATAATGTCTACCAAATTTATTTATTACCTAGATATATATAAAATATCCCATATGAAACGGAAAAACCTTACTATTGCGTTGGAGGAGTGGGCTCACTAATGAGGTATTATAAAGAATTAGATATATAGCAAAAACTAAGCCAATGCCAAGGTTAGTAAATAGACAGGTTGCCTCATTAGCTTGTTATCAATCAGCTTGGGCACGCCAGATGACGTTCTACGAAAATACATTTGTTGTGATTAGACACATCATTCCCCCTCTCCTCATTTTGGCATCCCAGATGACGTATTTCTTGCGCCGATTAATAAGACTACCTTATACTTTACATATCCTAAGCCCTAAGCCAATGCTACCTGCGAGATGTCAAGTCGTTATGAATTAACTTAGGACTAATAATAAAGCAGTGTTAATAAATGTATAATAATGTAAATGCTATGTATTTTACGAGATCCAATTATCACTAGTGCTTTTAAATCCTTGATTTCCTATTAACACATAAGCGTCAAGGTCATTTGCATATACTATACCAATCAATGCAACTGTCAGTGGGTTGTCATTTATATTTAATACTTAACAGATAGCATAACTTGGCTTTTACATTCGAGCAAATTTTTTATAATATTGGATAAAATACAAGTGAATTCGTACTTAAATATAATCAATTTTCAAATATTATCGTGCATAAAATAAGCTAATAAATAACATACTATCTTTTAGTAATATAGTAAAACTTTGACCGAAATAACAGTCATGAGATATGCCAGACAAATAAAAAAAAACCGTTATATTTTATCGAATTTTTTTCATTTATAACGACAGATTAAAAATCTCTAAATTTTTCATCAAAACTAAATTAACTTACAAAAGAACCATTTTTTTGTCCATCCTTTAGCTTACACGTTCGAAAACTGTACTTATAATAATCAATACTAATAAATAATAAATAAATAAAAATAAACAGATAAATTTTGTGTATATGTTTGATCAAAGAAATCTCAAAAACGACTAAACCGATTTTGGTGAAACATACACCTACGTGTTCCTTAAAATCTCATAATTGCGTTAGTGTAAAAAAAATCTCTACGCTATCTCTCAAAACAGCTGACCGGTAAATATTACATAAACAAAGAAATGATGTGTATATGTTTAACCTAAGAAATCTCAAAAACGACTGGACCGATTTTGGTGAAACATACACCTACGTGTTCCTTGAAATCTCATAATTACGTTAGTGTATAAATCTACACGCTATCTCTCAAAACAGCTGAGCGGTAAACATTTACATTTTTAATTCCCAGATATCACAAGCTTCTATCAGCTAATGTACTTTCAGTTTTATCATATACCTATCGCACTCCCGCAAAAAAAGTGTCACAACTCAAAAAATGTCATATTTGAGATAAATATGTAGAATGATTCTAAATTACTATATATTTCATTAATGTACTTCGTGTACCTACCGTCAAAACTAGCTTATTCTAAAAAAAGTCACATTTTTTTATTTTAATTTTAAATACTTAATCACTAAGCGTTTTAAATGTTACTATTTTTCAAACATCACAGGTATACTGAAATATTTAAATTAAATACTGTGTATCAGTCCTTTTTCTATACTACCTTTACAATTTTGATTTACCTAAATTGTTATAATTTCATTTATTCTCATTTCCTCAAAACTACATTTTTTGAGTTGTGACACTTTTTTTGCCGGGATGCGATATATACGTTCTCGCTTGAATAAGTCCATTTTATCGAAGTTCTTCTGTATTTATAGAACAGCTATATTTTAATAATACTAAATATATGTAAGAATCCGTAATAACATTACCAATTTGATAAATAAATATGATTAGTTGAAACATTTAAGTTATTTATACGAGTATGCAAACTATTCACATTATTTAAACAGTACATTTAATTCCTGTCGACGAGAATAGCACCTCTAACCTTCATACGAATGTTTATAACACATATAAAAGTTATAAAGAGAACCATTTTATTCTCTTATCCATACAACTCTACATTTATTACGTACTGTATACATATAATTCTGTAATCACATTGTAAGAAAATAAATATTCAAATTAATTAGCATAAAATTATAATTTTAAATTAATACGATTCCAGGGAACTCACAAACGAAATTAAAGATTGTTTAAATGTTTTGTTCATATGGTAATAAAGATTATATTTAATTTACATTTCTGATAAAAAAGCCCACGGTTGCAAACAATGAACGGTGTCCATCCATTAGTGCTATCTGTAACGAGGCAAAATAACCACCAACGTGGGGGTATTTGTTAATATTGAAAAGCAGAAGGTAAAGTTTAATTTAAAAAGTGTTTTTATTTCATTGATTTGAAAAGAGGGCGTTATATATAAAATTAATGAGCAAAATAAAACGTGTAGAATTTTTATTTCAAAAATTAAGGGGGGGGGGGGAATATCATATTTTATATATGTAAGTGTTTTTATGGTAAAATTTTGTTTTTAAATGATTTGTTTTTACACGCGTGAGAGTCAACACGAAATTGGTAAATGAGACGACGCCCATATTATGTTATGTTCCTTTTGTACGAAATTTGTGTTCACTGCTCAACCCCCTCTTGAGATAGCGTGATGATACAAAACGTTTTGAAGTAAATTTTAATATTTTATAGTTATAATTTTGGCTTAATATACCTACAGTAGAACCTCGTTAGTTCGTTTTTTAAGGTTAATGTATTCTGCCAAAGAACCCCATGTTAAAATATTTGTGTTCACGGCTCAACCCTCTCGTGAGATAGCGTGATGATACAAAACGTTTTGAAGTAAATCTTAATTTTTTATAATTATAATTTTGGCTGAATATACCTACAGTCGAACCTCGTTAGTTCGTTTTTTTAAGGTTGATGCATTCTGCCAAAGAACCCCATGTTAAAATATTTGTGTTCACTGCTCAACCCCTCGTGAGATAGCGTGATGATACAAAACGTTTTAAAGTAAATCTTAATTTTTATAATTTATAATTATAATTTTTGCTGAATATACCTACAGTCGAACCTCGTTAGTTCGTTTCAATGCATTCTACCAAAGAATCCCATGTTAAAATATTTCGCGGTCGACAACTTTTAATAATAAAACACCAAAAGTACAATATTGATCTGAAAACCGCGTAGGTCACCCACTTTTGTATATCAAATTCCCGTGTTACGTCTACTAAAGAATCAACACACACACACACACGCACGCACCCGTTAACTGTAATATAAATGGCGTGTTTAATTGTCATTTAAGAGCTGTTCTGCTACCATCTAGTTAATATATGTTCGGTATTTCATTTTGGTAACAATACAGTAATGCATTTTTGTTGAGAAGTGATAATGGTTATAGGTCACGGCAAAATATAATGTTTTTTAATAGAATTTGTTTTAATGAGGTAATAATACAGAAAGAAAATAGCTCTGTTTTTGCTTATGCGAATTAATAAAAGTATGTAATTACTAAATTTATCCTGAATCGTTTTTTGTATATAGTAAGTAAAAACGGACGGACAAGTGCGAGTAGAACTCATGCTCTGAAGGTTCCGTACCGAAATATTTATAAAACTTAATCCTTTGTAGCCCCATGTGACATTTCTGTAACATACCTCAATAATCCCGCTAATATACGTACTAAATATATTTAGTTCATTCAAATATGTGTAAGACTACTGTAACATACCACTGAATAACTTATAGTATCAAGTAAAATTCACAGATGGCTTAACCTATTGACTTACGTATTATTAAGTAACTATTGGCAATAAGGCAGGACCAGATCGGTTACTGGCCGATTTGGTTAGAAAAAAGAATACGTTGTATAGTTTCCCCAGTGTACTGGCGTTTCACAAACAATTTACGAAAAATGCGGTGTAGCATTATGCTACAATAAACAAAATAATTGTTTCAAATCCTGCCATACCACACAAGTGTTTTTTAGGATTAACTCACAGTAATGTCACTCCCAAAAAAGTTAAATAAATAATTAATAATAAATATTTTTAAATTTCTGAAAATACGTGTTTTTTATATACCTTAACTTGTCTTATTATCAACATAAATCAATCAGATTTTGATAGGGCTTTCACTGTTTACAAATACTTTATTTGTCTAAACCTTATTTATAATACACATAATATGGAAATACAATTTAAATTAACACCCTACGCCAGTATATGAAATTAACTGTACATGTACCTACCCAAATTTTGGCGAGGCCTATTCCCCGTGTCATTATTTTAAAATTCCGTTACAATGTGTGTGTACTTGAACCCCCAAACATTGACTACTCGTACCGCTAAAACAATATTTTCAACGCAACAGAAAGGGGTGTTTGTGTGTTCCCTGTCACATCTCAAATAAACAATTCTGTAAAGCATTTAAATCGTTTTTATTTTGTATGCATGTACATTGTATACAGTGTACACCTCTCTTGTGAAATGCGAATGTATGTGTGAGAGGACAGTGGCGCAAAAATAAAATATTAATTGAGTAAATATACATAATACTCGTAAATGGAGTTAATTTTGTTGATAAATTGATTTAAAATATAAGTATGTTGAAATCATAGCTGCACGAAAAAAATATATTAAAAGTAATTATCGATATTTACATAAAAAATAATTGAAAATTAAAAAAAAATATTATAAGCATAGTAGTTTAGTCATTTTGATGTGTTTTTATCAAAGAATAACATGCATTACAACTAATTTCGCTGCTTAAATTGATATTAGGTACACGGAAAAAAAGAAACCTGAAAAATTACATTTTTTCCCTGTACATCTCGGATAGTAAATGCCAATCTATCATTATAAAATGTTTTTTATAGTCTGAAACTGTAATAATGTTTGTACAGATACTCAATATAAATTGATGGATAAACTGCAAACATTACTGCCTAAAATTATGTTATTACAGTTTCAGAGAGTAAAAAATATTTATAATAATATATTTCGCTTAATATCATATGGATGTACAGGGAAAAATTGTAATTCTTTAAGTTTCTTTTTTCTGTGTATGTACTAGTATAAACTGTACAAAGTTTGATGTGAATTAAATTGAAAAATTACACTATTTAAAGTGAAAATTCAAAAGTTTATAGGTTAGGTATTTTTGAACAGATATAAATATGTTTATACATTTTAATTAATCTTGAAGTAAAAAGTTAATAAATTAATGCAGTAAAAATTGTTATCTAAGACAGTGTTGAATTCATATATAGACACTAACTTATGCAGCATTAGATCCGGTATTACCCGGGGATATAAATGTAATCAGTAATAAACCTATTGTTTTCATTTATCGCTAACTACACACACAAAAAAACTGTATTGGACCAAGAAAATCTTGTTTTGTATATAACGAAAACAATATTTTCTTAATATAAGAAAAGTACTCTTAATCCAACTACATTATGTCTTCATCCAAGAATACTATAGTTGGTTAAAGAATATATTTCATATCTTAAGAAAATATTTTTTTCGTTACATACAAAACAAGGTTTACTTGGCTCAAGTAAACCTTTCTACCTGTGTACTTATGCAGCGCACGCAAAGATACCTCCCCGACGGTTGTTTCATGAAATTCACACAAAATATCCACAAATAATACACCTAAACTTTCCTCATGAAACGCTCTAAGCATAAGTGAAAACCAGAATTAAATCCGTTCAGCAGTTACTGAGAAAATCGAGCACAGACAGACAGACATGACGAGGAACTTTGTTTTAAATATATAGATCCAATATTAAACTTATTATATTAGTATTCTTTAAATTATGCAAAACATATTTTACCTCGGGGGGTGGGGTGGGGGATTAGCGGGACACCACTGCATTCTACATGGGCGCATATTTTGTTTGTATGCAGGTGTGTATGTGTTTATGTGTGTGTGTTGTGCGTTCGGATCCCGCCGCGTTGATATGGCACCAGGGACACGGTCAAAACATCACTGTTCGGTAGTTGCGAGGACAATTTACACGCACATAGGCCCTAAACTACGCTCTGGACAGAGGTGGATTTATTAACTGTTTCATAATGATCAACATTTATATGTATATGTTGTTATCAATCCAACCAAATAATTGAAATTACCTAAATAATTAAATTTATCGAATATTAGGTCCTTTGTCACCATATCAACTTATAGTCTGTTTCATTCAAGTTTGCAGTGGTTGCCAGAATTTTTGACGGTACGATTCATAATTCCTACCGTCAAATCACTGACAACCACTGCAAACTTAATGAAAAAATACTATAGTAACTATAAATGTACAATACTAAAATAAAAGTAAACTAAAAACGTATAATAAGTGTAACAAGTAAAATTAGGAGATATAAGAAGTAAAAAGTTTTAACTGAGATTTTTTTAAAGCTTACAGGATCAAAAACCCAGTTTGTACTTAAATGACCCAAATGGAAGAAGGAGGGTTAAGATTAATTTGAAGGATGCTACTAAATAATAAAAAATCATATTTTGTTCATTTTCCATTAAAAAGTTACCATTTATTTCTGGTACTATTGCCAATCAATTTTATTATATAAAATATGTGATTCGAACGAAATTTTTCTCCGGCCTAAAATTTTTCTTAAGGCGGAAAGTCACTGTGACGAAAAAAATCGATTTTCTTATGATTTTTTTTAAATGTAAAACAAAATTAAAGTTATGTAGCGACATTCGCGACATCTCACACGTTCAAATTTCTTAAATTTTATTTTTAATATTTCGTACTATTTTATTTAAGTTTACCGACAACTTATATACTTTTACAACGTGTCTAGACTTTTACATTTTTCAACAAATTCTTTAATCTTTCTTAATCCTCTGTAGTTTATTAGTAACACGTACGCTTGGGTATTTCCGGTCGGCTAACGTCTAATTTATCCTAAGCTCAGTAGTGCTAGGGTCAAAGTAGATGCCGCCTTTTGGATTTCCCCAAGCAAACCACTTTCTATTTTTCCCCTTCTCTAAATATCTATCGCTATCCTTGTCTAACGATCCTAAGACAGGATAGTTCATTTTCTAAAACAGTTAGTTGGTCTTCGCTCTTAAGACAGTAAACATCTCGCTGCAGTACTCTCGCGCTCGCTACATTACAATACATAACGTCAACATTATATCAACTTACAACAATCAACAGTGTAACTTACAATAAATAAATATATTCAAAACTACAAAGTGTTTTAAGTTTATTACTATCGTTTGTCCCGTACACAAGTCACTAAAGTTAAAATTCCGAAAATTATGAGTTACAGTCAATTTCGTAAAGCCAGTTAGCGCGGCCAGTTATGAAAAAAACGCGTTTTTCTCGAAACGACTTTTTTCAACCTTGTTCCAACGATTTCTCAAAGACTAATTAATCGATTATTTTTATTTTTCGTAATAGCAGTGGCTAAATTTTGATAATTACTATTATTTAAGATTTTTTGGTCGTAACACGACTGATAACTAAATTTTTAATATTTTTCAATAAACATTATTAAGTAAGTTAAATATTGTATATTAAATAAAATGTCTCCTACCTGATCCTAAAATAATTATACCTATGAAAAACATTTCCCCTTAAAACTGCATGTTACATATTATCATGTTATAGCATAGATATTACATAAATATCGGTTATATCGTATTTAAATTAATAACAACTCAACAATATATTATTTACACCCTAACTATAATATCAATATTAAATATAATCAACTAATACCACATACATATAAATATTACATATACATACATATAATATACAATGTAATACCACAAGAATGACCGACCTATTAAAATAAAATTAGCGGTTGCAGAATTAAACCCAGTTCTGGTTTTAAAGAGCACCAAAACGCACACGCGACAGTGGACGAAAAGAATCATTTGTCACCGTTGCGGTGGCTCGAGTAACATCGCACACCCACCCGCCCACACACACATACACACACACACATACACACACACACACGCATACACTCGAGCCGCCACTTCGGCGGTGAAAAATGAAATCTGCAAAATGTTCACGGCCCATTAATTATGTTTAATATTATTCAACGGTCAGTTCTGCACACACGGAATGCCCTTGCTGGATGTAAAATGCTATTTTAGGACAGTGGTCCTAAACATATTCAGTAATAACACGTACATTATATGTAAATACTTAAACTGATACTCATCAAAAAAGTATGCCTTATATGATATAGGACTCATAACAAGCTATTTTGTGTTGTTACCAGTAGGCTCCAAATATCAGTGATCAATCATCCTTAAATATTATAAAACGAAACGTCTCTTTGTTTGTCTGTCTGTCTGTCAGTGAGTGCAATTATTTTTCAATCTTAAAAAAAAAATCTGTTAAGCAAACGCCAAAATGACATTTGGGTCAGTCCGCGGTAATCGATACCAGATAGTCAAAAACATATTTTACGAAAATGAATACTAAAATATAAAATTAACAAGCTATTTAACATCAATTTTCATAAACCAAAAGAAAATTAGAAAAATTTTGGTTAATTTTCAAAATATTTCAAAAAATTTACAAAACAACAAATAAGGTGAAATCACAATGACTTACTAAAGAATAAGTGATGATCGTGGCAAACTATTAAAAGTCTTTGACAATTACATATCAAACGTGACGTTTGACCAAATTAACAAAAATTACCTTCACCAACAATAATGACTAAGGGTGACCGCATTTATTATAAATTTAATGAGTTTATTGATGTATTTTATAAATAATTGTTATAAGTATTAGTTAATAATATCAAAAAGCAAATAAACACACAAAAAGTACTCTTATTGTATCCTTTTATTCAACGTATCACGACCGTCACAATTTTCTGTCACGACCGTCACAATGTTTGTTGAGAAATAACCAGTTAAATACATTACGTATTTACCTGATGCTCGTGTGGTACTAAAAAATAATTTATTCGTAACATATTAAAGTATGATTATTATAAAGTAACTTCAATATTTTCGCTAAAATTTTGAGATTTTGAATAGAGGATGCAAGACTTGCAATAGTTGGGGTCACGACCGTCACAGGGCTTTAAACGCTGACATTTTTTTGTAAAATAATCGTAGACCTTTTATTCTTTCAATATACATGTATTGCATTAAGATCTACAGAAAAAAGGTAAAACCATGTTAATTACTAGTATTGTTTAGAAATTATGAACTCCAATCCGAGTTGAAATGTCACGACCGTCACCGCGGACTGACCCATTTAATATGTAAAAATAAACAGCGATGACAATTTTTTTAACACAAATTGTGGTGAATTTTTTTTCTATAGAAAATTAGTTGCTCTGCAAAAAAGATTCTATAAAATTTTCATGTAACATGTCTCGATTTTGAGATATCTTGAAAACAACCGAGTTTCATTAATATCGATTTATGTTCATGCATGTAACAAGGAATCAGAGGACAGACTGAAACGGAAAGATCTAGTAAAAATTTTGAAATCGGAGAACAAAATTTTTCTCTTCGAAAAAAGATCACAAAGCTTCTCGTATCATTCAGCTATGACGAAGAAGCAAAACCCTTAAAATAAATAATTAATTCTGAAAAATATGTTACGCATATGGAAACACCCATTTGCAAATTGCATTATTTTCTAGTTTGGTTACAAATGGCGGATAATGTAACAAATGGTGACAGCGACTTTATTAACGATTTACCATCAATTAAGGGAAGCTCATCCAATTTCATTTCAACAACAAATGAACATATTAAGCATATAATTATTTAATAATTTACACCGCGAGCCCACACGATCCACTCTCAATTAAACTGATTGTGTTGATAAAGCAGAACGCAGGGAATTTTCACTGTGTCAGTAGTTTTTTGTTTTTATTTAAAATTGATTGTTGGTCAACAGGTTTACAAGTAGTTTTTAAATTTTTACTAGATGATACATTCTACTCAAGTATCAATCGTTTCTATAGGCTTTCGTGGTTACTTATTATCAAGGTTAGTAAATACACAGGTTGTACCTTAACTCTGGTGGGGTGAGGCATGAGAGGGGAGACCGCGTCATCATGAGAAATCCTCTGACTCTAGCGTTAAAAATAGTTGTCAAACTTTTTTTACTATATAAAGTTATAAAGGTTCCTCAGGATGGCGCGTTTCGCGCGGCCGCTGATTGGTCAAAAGGGCTCCATGTCTCTGGCACCCCCTTTTTTGAATTTCGAATTTTATTATATGCAGTTCGTTTGTGCTTCGTTTGTGCACGTTTGTGCAGAAAATCCTTTCGTTTGTGCTTTAACCCTTTAGGAGATATTTAAAAAATCAAATGGGGGGCCGTAGACATGCGAAATTTATTATATGTAGTTCGTTTGTGCTTCGTTTCTGCACGTTTGTGCAGAAATTTTCATCGTTTGTGCTTCAACCCTTTACATGTTATTTATATTTAAAAATGTCGAAAATATGTCTCTGGCACCCCCTTTTTTGAAATTTAAGTTTTTGAATATGCAGTTCGTTTTTGCTTCCTTTGTGCAGAAATTATATTCGTTTATGTTTTAACCCTTTAGGAGCTATTCGTAAAAAAACTGTTACTGCGTTATAAACATGATTACATTCTCAATATTAGTTTTCGAAAAAAATTATACGTCTTGTGTTTCTTATTTATCTAACTAGAAGCTCTGTTTACGCTTTAACTCTTTGGGTGTCACAATAATACTTTTATAGACACGATTGCATCATAATTTTTATTACAAAATGTAGGTGTATAGGAGTTGCATTTAACCATTAACATATTACATAGTAAAATATATATTTTTTATATACGAACTGTCTTTTGGTGGTCGTATTTATTTCAAAATGTACTTAAATGGTATGGTAGGTCACTTTAAAATAAAACACGACTGATACTTCTAACTAAAGAACTATCACTTATTTATTGGTTAAAAAATACATTAATTGGTTATACAATAATTTTGGTCAAATACATCAAATGGTAATAAAATACTTTTGGTCAACGAATGTCTCGGCGAGATCTATTCGAAGTTTTGGTAATAAATTAATTTTGGTCAACGAATGTCTCGGCGAGACCTATTCGAAGTTTTCTTTGTAATAAATTAATTTTGGTCAACGAATGTCTCGGCGAGACCTATTCGAAGTTTTCGGTTTGGTGTTTACGGTAATACTTTATTTTGTTCAACGAATGTCTCGGCGAGACCTATTCGAAGTTTTCTGTCTGGTAGTTTTTGTAATACTCTTTTTCTCTTAAACATTTTGTTAACTAAACTTAAAAATATTGAAAATTAAGGAAAGGGTATAAATGTTTCTATTGGTGCAAAAAGTAACTAAGTGGCTGATAGGTTAAGAATTATACATGGGGTGTGTTTTGGGATTTCTAGCTAAAGTTGACTTAAAACAGATACGGTAATAAACATTAGGATTCCAAGAAAAATGTTGGCGGGAATTTGCAGTTTCAAGACTTGCACATGTGCAAGCAATAAACCCTAAAACTCGGTGGTTCTTTTAGCCCGTTGAAGGGAAAGTTTTAACATTTTGTGTTACACTTTAAAAATTAATGTACACTTCTAAACATTCTCCCCCCGTTGAGAGAAGGTTTTCGATCAACAACATTCATACAACTAATAATTTAGATTTTTATACTTCAACAGGTAAAATAGCTAATTTTTTAATGTTTCTTATAAATGTAGTGGTTGCAGTTTTTAGACACAGTGCGTATTACACCGTCACTTCCTGGAAAACACTCAATGATACGTCCCAACGCCTATTGTGTTGGTGGTAGGTTGTCGTCACGAAGTAAGACGATGGCGCTCTTTTGTATGTTGGGATTATCGGTTACCCATTTGGTTCTGATCGTTAATTCGTTGAGATATTCTCGACAAAAATGTTGTTTCACCATCTGGATGTGTTTCCAAGTTGACAACAGATTGGTAGGTGTAGCGCTGTGATCGCGCCCATGTAGGTTGGTCAGAAAATCACCAATTAAAAAATGGCCAGGGGTTAAGACTATGGGATCATTAGGGTCCGAGGACAGAGGTGTTAATGGTCGGGAATTCAAAATAGCTTCTATCTCAATGATCAGTGTATTTAATTCTTCATAGGTGTAAAGTGAATTACGTCCGGCGACGCATTTTAGAATTTTTTTGAGAAACTTTACTGCGGCCTCCCATAAGCCTCCCACATGAGTAGCTTGTGGCGGGTTAAAGTGCCATTGAATATTTTTAGTCGTCAAATATCCTTGGATGGCTTCTTGATTTTTTGGGTAATTTAAAATATTATTCAATTTCTTCAAAGTATTGAAGGCGCCGGTGAAATTTCTGGTATTATCACTATAAATATGTTGACACATGACTCTTCTTGAAATAAAACGTCGTAAAGCAGCAATGAAACATTCGGTGGTCAGGTCAGTGACGAGTTTAAGGTGTACTGCCTTCACGGTCATACAAACAAAGAGAGCTATATAAGCCTTGATGCTAGATTTATTACGGAATTTCTTCTCCTTTAATATGAAGGGACTACAATAGTCCACTCCAACGTGATTAAAAGGTTGTGTTTGATTAACACGCGCTTGAGGTAGATTTCCCATTAACTTGCTTAAATTAAATTCTAATGAGGTAACGTGACAGGTGCGTCGTTTATTCGACTGTTCGGTTAAGGGGGCGGCGCCACCTATAATCCATCCTAATAATGTTTTTTGTAAGAACAATTCTTGGTTTTCTGGTAGATTTAAACGTAATTGGCCAATTGATAATGATGAAAGGGTTGTTCCTGTGCCAAGGAGCACATCTACTGGAGCTGGTTGGTGGAAAATTGAGTCTGCTAGTGTGACATTAGCCGGTATGTTGATGATACTGCGGTTTATTGGTTGGTTTGGTACTCCTGGAGAAATTGTAGGAACTATCAAGAATGTTAAAACCTTTTCATAATTATTAACACGTGATTTAATAGTCGCAGTTATCATTCCTTTGGAATATGTGGTTAATGTGTTTAATGCTCCAACGGAAATATGACAGGTTTTTCTCTTTAAACGTAATACATCAGCTAATCTTTCAGTTATGAAGTTGGTGGTTGAACAGGTGTCTAGCAATCCTCTGCATTGTATTGGTTTATTATCTTTGTCTAATATACAAAGGAGCGCTGTGGTCATGATGTCATTAGATATAGAATTAATAATTAGACTAATAGGGTGCTGTGTAATTACTTCCTTGTTTTGGTGTTCTTCTAGTCACATTTGCGATGATTTATTGGACATTGAATCTGGTTGATTGACACACTTTTGGATGTTTATCTCTTCATGATCCAAATGTAATAATGTATTGTGTTTTTTATAGCATTGTTGACATGAATAATTTGATCTGCACTGCAGTGCTCCATGCCCTTTACCAAAACAGTTAAAACATAATGATTCTTGGGTAATTATATTTCTTCGTTCTTTGACAGATAAATTTCGAAATTTTTGACAGGTATATAAGCGGTGTGATTCTTGGCAAATGGGGCATGTGTATACCTTATTATAATGTGATAATCCGTTATCTCTTGTTGAACTTGTTGGTTTGTTGTTTTCAAATTGATTCGATGTGAAAAAAGCTTGAGATCTATTGCGTATTGTGTTTCCTGATTGTTTCTGTTGATTATCGTTAGTTATTGAACTAATATCGACACAATTCGCACGTTTATCAAGAAACTTTAATAAATCCTTATAAGATGGTAGTTCATCATTTTTCAATGTTAGTTCCCATTGCCAAATTGTATTAGAATTCACCTTTGTTAAAATCAAATCTATAAGAGGAATATCCCAACTGGATACAGGTGCCTTTAAATTTTCTAATGATCTAATGTGCTGTTTGAATGTGTCGACTAGATTGTTAACCGCTGCTGGACTGTCCTTTTGTAAACGTGGATATTCGCGCATTATTGCCCAGTGGCGTCTAGCCATACGACGAGTTGATTGATATTTCTCTTTTAATAGGTCTATAGCTACTTCATAATTTTCATTTGTTGTTTCTAAGGATTCAATGACAGTTGCTGCTTTTCCTATAATTATTGAACGGAGATATTGTAGTTTTTTCACCGGTGGGAGATCTTCTTCATCCATTAATTTTGAAAAAAGATTATAAAATGAGGTCCATTTTTCGGTAGTTCCATCAAAGGTGGGTAATTGTATCGGTGGTAAAGTAATGGTAGTTTTACGATGTATTCTTTCGGTAATTGGTTGTACATAATCTTCATTTTTTGATGGGGTATTTGCTGATAATTTTAAAACTCGACCCGATTCGTAGTTGTAAATTTCAAGGTATTCATTTCGACGCGCACATTCCGAATTATCTAACTCTTCTAAATTATCTTGAATATCTTCAAATTTTTCAAATGCTTTGCGCATTGTATCGTATGCTGATTTTACTTGATATATGTCGACACTTTCAGGATTCATTTCACATTTATCTAGCGTATTTCTTAGGATCGTGATGGTGCTCATTATGTGACCGCGTTTCTTTTTTAATTTAGGTAGAGTAGCCATAATGAAGGATTTATAGGTATAGTATTTAAATTAAGGTGTAGGTGGGTGGACTTTATAAATGTATAAGGGTACACTGGCCGAAATAATGGTAAATAATCTGAACCAGCCTACCTTATCAGCTGAGATAAATTTCGCTGGGTGTTGTTGGGTGATCGTGGAGACCTTGGTTTGAGCCTCGGCTTGGTGAAGAATTTCTGGTTCCTCGGTGAGGTGATTCCTTGTAATTAGCACAACACTTAACAATCGCACAACACTCGCGTAATAATTAACGACCGCACAAAACTCGCGCAACAATTAACAATCGCACAACTTAACAACACTTAACAACTCGCGAATTATTTAACGTCAGTTCAATCCGGGAATCGAAGGACCAATGTCTTTTGGTGGTCGTATTTATTTCAAAATGTACTTAAATGGTATGGTAGGTCACTTTAAAATAAAACACGACTGATACTTCTAACTAAAGAACTATCACTTATTTATTGGTTAAAAAATACATTAATTGGTTATACAATAATTTTGGTCAAATACATCAAATGGTAATAAAATACTTTTGGTCAACGAATGTCTCGGCGAGATCTATTCGAAGTTTTGGTAATAAATTAATTTTGGTCAACGAATGTCTCGGCGAGACCTATTCGAAGTTTTCGGTTTGGTGTTTACGGTAATACTTTATTTTGTTCAACGAATGTCTCGGCGAGACCTATTCGAAGTTTTCTGTCTGGTAGTTTTTGTAATACTCTTTTTCTCTTAAACATTTTGTTAACTAAACTTAAAAATATTGAAAATTAAGGAAAGGGTATAAATGTTTCTATTGGTGCAAAAAGTAACTAAGTGGCTGATAGGTTAAGAATTATACATGGGGTGTGTTTTGGGATTTCTAGCTAAAGTTGACTTAAAACAGATACGGTAATAAACATTAGGATTCCAAGAAAAATGTTGGCGGGAATTTGCAGTTTCAAGACTTGCACATGTGCAAGCAATAAACCCTAAAACTCGGTGGTTCTTTTAGCCCGTTGAAGGGAAAGTTTTAACATTTTGTGTTACACTTTAAAAATTAATGTACACTTCTAAACACGAACTATATTGTATACTCACAAGATATAAAATACATAATATACATATAGGTAGTGCCACTTGATCGTTGACAAATCAGTGTTGGAGCGGGAATTGACGTCACCAGGCGGACATATTCAAATGTTATAAATGAATAATTACAACATTCTTTTATTTCTTATTGTTTTTGTATTTTTTAACATTTTAACAATACATACAATCATATAAGTACTAATTCGATATTATAAAATCATAAAACGTTGTCACAGACAATTTGGTGTATTCGAGAAATATTACTTTTACTAGGTTGGTAAAACATAAACCAGGCAATGTCGTGTTAACAGTTTCTTATGATTTTGTAATAACGAACTTGTACTTCTGTGATTTTTTAAATATCTCCTAAAGGGTTAAAGCACAAACGAAAAGATTTCCTGAACAAACGTGCACAAACGAAGCACAAACGAACTACATATAATAAATTTTGATTTTCGAAAAAGGGGGGGCTCGCATGTCTACGGCCCCCCATTTGATTTTTTAAATATCTCCTAAAGGGTTAAAGCACAAACGAAAAGATTTCCTGCACAAACGTGCACAAACGAAGCACAAACGAACTACATATAATAAATTTTGATTTTCGAAAAAGGGGGGGGCTCGCATGTCTACGGCCCCCCATTTGATTTTTTAAATTTCTCCTAAAGGGTTAAAGCACAAAAGAAAGGATTTTCTGCACAAACGTGCACAAACGAACTGCATATAATAAAATTCGAAATTCAAAAAAGGGGGTGCCAGAGACATGGAGCTGGTCAAAAGTTATGGTACAAGCTGTTCATATAACCACATTTTTACAGGATTATATAATCTCGAACAATATTTTATTTACGTATTTGAAGGGTTAGGTAAAAATTAATAATTTTTAAATGTTATCAGATTATAGGTAATTGTTCAAGCTTTATTTTTTCTGTATGACCATAATTGCGCCACATAAAGTCGCTTAATATCTTTTGATACTTTTTTCATTCACACTAAAATTTTCATAAATCTAATTTAACTAGACTAAAAATAAAGACAATTTTACCACAGATCAAAATTAAATTATAAACATAAATTCAACAATAAACCTCAATTTATGAAAAAAAAAATCCAAGTACCTAAAACAAGAGTAGGCCATGAGCAACAATAACAAAACACGATGGCTTTGATAGTTATTAGCATGCAAATACACAGCGCCACCTCGCGCGTCAAACATTTATTGTGGTCCATCATTTTGAGTAGGGTCCTTTGGACGTACGCACACACACACGCACGCACGGACGGACGTACCCTCGTCATTTTGAGTCAGCATACATTATAATGCCCTCAGTTTGATACGGATTATACGTTATTTTATTCATACTTTTGTTACACTGTTTAATTACCATTATACGTATATTTTAATAACATTATAATTATTTGAACAGATGGGTTTACGCTGTTTGTGTTATTGTTAATTTCTATTTGTGTGTCTCTATTGAAGGGGGAGGGTTTTATTTTGAAATAGGTTGTTTGTTTTAAATGTGTTTTGAGGAAACGTATTGTTTTTATTTATGTTTTTTTTTTAAGTTTGACGAAGAAAATGTTTCGATCCAAATTTTTATTAATAACTATGAACTATTAAACGGATCTTAATAAAATTTGGTTGGTTAGTTTGGTTGGTAGATGAACCAAAATAAAAACCATCCAAATAAACTTGATGGCAGGGGGTGCAATTATTTTTAGTCTCAAAAACAATTCATGTTAGGTGAAAATCGTATACTTAGTATATTTTTTTACAGTTTATTAACTTTTATATAAAAAAATTGCATATCTTCCACACAGCTTTCTTAGGCGGCTATTACACTATCAAAGAAATGTGATAAAATTTCTTTGATGAAAGAAATATGACAGTGTAATATGTCAACTTTTATAATATTTACGTAATATTTACCTTCATAATATTTCTTTTATCATAGATAATGACAGTTTCTTATATTTAATCAAAGTTTTTGGATGGATAAATCAAAATGGCGACTGAAAAGTGATCGTGGACTGTTTCGGCTAAGAAATTACTTATAATTTAATATATGATCAAATCTTTGACAAAAATCTTTGACATATTTATTTGATAGTGTAATAGCCGCCTTATACGTAGGTACCTAATACTGAGCGTAAATAATGTATTTGTTTTGTATTTTTTTAATCTTTCTTTTTATCTGATAAAATATTCGAAATAAATTAATTATAAATTATAGAAAATAACGTTTCTATAATTTTTATATAAAATAGAAATAATTTTTTTTTGTTAGTTAATAAAAAATTGACAAAAATGAATGGGGCATACATATTAAAATGCAAAATTTAGCACGAAGTCATTATTTGGAAGACGTTCTTTAATTTCTCGACAAGCTTATTTTACTAACTTATAGAAAAAAAATTCATTTTCGTTTTTTTGACACTAGATTTTTAATTTCTAAATTATAGATTAATAAAAAAATTCGTAGTTTGCTCATTATTTTGAATTTTCAAGTTTAAATAATATTTTTGAATAATATAAGCAACAATAATATCAAATTTCAGAATTTCACATATGTCTTCCAAAGGACCCCGCAGAATCCTTATGGGAAAGGGGTTTCGGTCAAACTCTTTGAAACTTTGGATTATGATAGTCCTTGTCCTTGATGAGTAGATCAAAAGTGTCAATGGGCACTAAGTCCTAAAAACTCAAACTTTTAAGATATAGCCCTCTGAAGTTGGGGATCATGATTGTCTTTAATTTACAATATTTTTTTGTAGAACCTTAAATTTCGCTCAACTTTTTGTATGTGTTCCCAAAGACATCTAAAATCGATTGCCACCATAAAAAAGTCAACTTTTTAATTCATAACACACTTAAATCTTATTGTAACGTTTTTTAATTATAAACAAATCCAATTGGTTTATATTAAAAAAACGTAATAATAAGATTTAAGTACTGCCATTGGATAAAGAATTTAAAAGTCTACTTTTTTATGGTGACAATCGATTATATAAGTTTTTGGGAACACATACTAATAGTTGTGCGAAAATTAAGGTTCTACAAATTTTTTTATTGTAAATTAAAGGCGAGCATGATCCCTAACTTTAGAGGGCTATATCTTAAAAGTTTGAGTTTTTAGAACTTAGTGCCCATTGACACTTTTGATCTACTTATCAAGGACTATCAGAATCCAAAGTTTCAAAGAGTTTGACCGAAACCGCATTCCCATAAGGATTCTGCGGGATCCTTTTCTTTTGTTTTATATATTAAAATCTCTTGCAGAACTTGATTAGTAACCAGCGCACATAACCCCATTATTTATACGCCCCTGCTTTCATCCACCCCTACCCAACCGCACATACAAATCATTAAAAATAATAAGAAACGCCATCGCTAACTATAAACTACATCCTTCAAATTGCGATAAATATGTTTGGCATCCAACACCTGAGTCCGGCAATAGATAGATGGAATTAGAGCCGTGTTGAATCGTAAATGAAATCCGGTTCAAATCCCTCCGGAGTATTGCAATGTACATCGGCTCTCCCCTATCGGTAAGGGTTACAGGGGAAGCAAGACCTGTGTCTCTACGTATTACTGCAACTGCCATCTATGGGACAAGCAAGTCAACTGAATCTTCAGTTAGTTAAAACAAAGAAACTCCATGGTATATTGACGAAATTATTTATTTCATTTCTGTATCATAATTTTTAACTTATATAATAAACGAAGGTTATATTATGACAATTATGAGTTATGACTTATCCAATACAAATCTTCCTAATGATTAAAAGTAAGGGACGTGTTTCAATAGCAATGCTATCATCATTAGGAATTTAAATTCCTGTTTATTAGTAAGAATTTTACGTTTAAACATAATCATAAAAAATCTGCCATATAGAAGCCAAGGGACTTTCTTATACGTAATCCTGACAGTGAACAGTGTATGCGTATAGGTGATTAATATTTCATTAAAACATATTTCTGACAAACTAATAAAAGATAGAATAAAATAAATGAGACAGAAACTATAGATAGGTTCATTCTCTACATTATGTATCAAATGATGAATTTTTTTATCGCTATTACTTAACCGGAAACGAGAGTTTATTCTTGTCAATTTTTTAATTTTCAAATTATTTTTGAAATAAGAAAGAAATGTTTAAGATAAAAAATGTCGAGTAGGTATGTTATTTTCTATAATTTACTCTTCATATATTTTTTTTCCAAAATTTATTATTTAATCAGAATTGTTTTAAATAATTATTTAGAATCACCCCTACTGTTCACACTCAGTATAACGTATATAAGAATGTCTCATGATAACTATGGAAAACACAAACACTATTAAATCTCTATATAAGAATGTCCCATGATACTCATGGCAGATATTTCTTCTCTGTTATGAATCATTTGAAATATAATTAAATTAAAAAAAATGATTAGAACATAAATTATAGATAATAATATTACCTACAATTTTTAACTTGACCATTTTTCTTTAATTTGAACTGTTTCAAAGTAATTCGAAAAATTCAAAAATCGACATTAGTAAACATCCGTATCCGGTTGAAGATCGTTTTCAAAAATAGAAGGTTTTCTTCCCAGAGAAAAATTAAACTTAACTATAAAATTTCATCCTTCTACGATTTGTCATATTTGAGTTACATAGGTGGGCATTAACTCGTTAATCCGTTAATTAACGAAGATAACAAAATGCTTAACGGATTAACTTTTAAGTTAACTCAAAATAATGTTAACGTTTTTGTTAACTTCCGTTATATTTGTTGTTTGATGACAAGTACATAAGGAAGTTGTCGAAATAGCAAAAAAAAGTTTACTTTAAAGGTTAACTTTAACGTTCGTTAAATGTTCGGTTAACTTTAACTTCCGTTAAATTTTCGGAATTTTAACGCTTTAACGATTAACGAAGTTAACTTTTTTTATTGACGAGTTAACGATTAACGAAGTTAACTTTTCGATTAACTGTGCCTACCTATGCTGAGTTGAATTGAAAAAATATCAATTCGTTGTTTCTTTTTTATTTCATACTCCAAAATATTTATTTCTGTATATAATCAAAATAATTCACTTATTAAACAAGTGTAAAGTTTGAGAGCCACTGCTGCCAACCGCAGAATATTGAAAGATACACTTACAAATAAATACATACGGCCGATGGTCCCCGCGGTGATATAAAGAGAGATAAACGATAAACTAAACAACATGGGCTATTTATTCGATAAAAAAACGTGTCGTACAAAATACGTTGTATGAAGTTTACTGACGTCGTCGGGGGAGTTGTCTTCATGTGCGTGCATATGTGTATACAGGGGGGGGGGGGTATTGAAGATTAAGTGCCGAGGGAATCTGAGGAATGAGTAAAAAGATTTAGAAACAGATCTTATACGGTTTGTATTTTTTATTGTACATAGAAAGAACTCAGGTGTATTTTTTATGAGAGAAAGACAAATGTATGAACGAAAAAGGGTATACAGGGCCAGCGTGTGGGTATTGTTAGGGTAGAAACATCAATAAAAATATAAATATTAATAAATATAATATAAAATTATAAAAACATAAAAAAAATATAAAAACATATTTATTAATATTTGTGTTTTTTGTTTTTAGAGTTCGGTACCTCAAAATGAAAAAACGAAACTCTTATAGGATTATTTTGTTGTCCGTTTAACTGTCTGTCAATTCAAAAATATGAAATTAAAATTAATATCCTGTAAAAAAATCATGTTTCTATCTCAATACAATAAAAAGATACAGCCTTTTAAAACTCATTTTGATACTAATAAACTGACTCATTGATCATTAAAACCTTTAGGGTACTTTCCGTTAACCTAAAATCTTGAAATTTGGTACGAAAAAAGGTGTCATCGCACAAGTAAAAAAAAAAAAATCCGAAAATCATTAATATCTAATTCTGTATGGTGATAAACATACTTTTGCGGTTTCTGTCATACAGCGTCTTCTTAAAGACGCCTTAAGAATCGTGTCCATTGTCTATGCCCTCTATACAACTAACTATTGTCAATAATTAAGTATTATAGAACTGTACGGAACCCTTAGGGCGTAAGTTCATCTCGCATTTCTCCATATTTTTTATTAAGAAACCAAAAAAGGATAAGATTCCTTTTAATTTATATAACAATGAAATATTTAAATTTTACAAGACCCAATAATTATAAACCCTGTTGAAAAGTTCACCGAACATATATAGGTACTCCACAAAATTCCCCGTCAAAAGACTTATATATACATTCCCAAATAAAGTTTAACAAGACGCGTATTTCATCTGACAGAAGTTTCACTTTGTTCTTTTCTACATTTTCATACCCCCTCCCCCCTATTTCTTGAAATCTTCTTACTCTCGAATAATCATTTATATTGAAACGTGCGATTGTTATTTTTGAGGATTTTTATTGGTCGACAAATTCATGTAATACCGTCTGAAATACAGCCCCCATTATTTCTGTAAGGATATTTAATAAGAGAGTAAGTGTATGTGACACTTATCTCTGAGATACTGTATTTTTAAAACTGAATGAAATTGTGAACTGGTTTATATTGATGAAATATGTAGCACCAGTTACATTTTCCGCGAAGGTATAATTTGAATTTAGATACTCTTTTATATATTTTTGCTTCGTATTTTCTTATATTTACGTTGATATTTCTATTAAAAATTTTAATTTGATCCATGAAATACACGCAGAAAATTAACTAGTAAAAATTATCTAGTAATTCCTAGTAAGCTTGGGACATCGCAACATTCTAACCAAAAATAATAGTATTCATTAGAATTTTTTGCTTAAACTGCTGTAAAAACTCCACCTCCTAAGAATAAAGTTTACTATAATAGTTGGTAAAGTTGAAAGTAGTTAAATAATACCATAACTTATTTATATTCTACTCAGCAAATATTTAAATTTTACTTATAAAAATGTATATTTTCAGTAGAAAGTCTAGTAATTTTTCTCTTTATACTTAAAAATATTAAAAACTATATTTATTTACAAATAAATTTTATTAGCAATTCTGGTAATATTTGATCTAAACAGTATGTACATATGTATCACGGAACATAAGTAACGCTACATCACGTGACGATTTTGCGCAGTCCACGGCTTCTTTGACAGATATACATAAAAGTGTGGTAGCCATTACTATTTATATTACATACAACCAGATTACAACGAAATAATTATAATACATAAGTACTTGAGAAAAATTAAAAGTTCAATACAGTAATTGGCGTAATTGGTTTTATGTGCACGTAAGTACATATTTACATATATTCAATACTTCTTAAAAACATAATAGTTTATGTGTTTACGTGTTTCAATTGCAATGCTATCAGAGTCCTAAAGACACAGATTTTAATTTATATAAAATATTAGAGGAATTGGATGTAATTTTTATTGTTTTGTACTCCATGTTTTGTTTTCATCAAAAAGCAGTAACATTTATTAATGAAATTTTTGAAAAACTATCATAATTCATATGTATACACTAATGTACAGCGTTAAATACATACTGTACCTATTCATATCTAACAATTTTATTTTTTAGATAGGTATAAAGTACCTGAATGACCAGAAATTAAAATAAAAGAGGAAACCGACAGGACATAACAAAATTTCTATTCAGGAGAAATGTTATAATTTTCTATTACAACTTCAGGTAATTTAAATGAAAAATCATAATAAAAACAAATTATATAATTAATTTATTCTGTATTTTTTTACAGATGATAGAAGTTCGATTTATGAGTTTGGTTTAATATTTTTTGAGTAAACGTCAGCTATAGAAACCAAGACGATAATAACTGAACTCTCGTTTAGTTTCGTCTCGTGTACAGTCCTAATTTAATTATAATTTATGAAAATGAAAATATTCATAGATATTTTAATATTAATAATTCACTTCCAAACAATGCCATATTAGTTATAATATAGTTATAATTCTGAGTTTTAACATCGTATGACTGTAATATTATGTTTACGAATACAATACATGTTCATTTTTATAGTTAGGCGCTTCGCTCTCCAACCTTTATATTTAGCTGGGCATTTTAGTTCATGGCAGAGAGCGTTCCGCTCTCAATAGTTCAGTCGTCTTTAATGAATTTTTTCATTCTTTTAGTTAAAAAAATGTTATGTTGGATTCAACAATGACAGTTAATTGATATTGGATTGCTGTTGGATTTTAATGTTGTAATGTTTTTTATGTTAAATTATTTAATTATTAACTGTTTTACTATTTTTTTCATGAAGATACATTATTTATATAACAATTTTAGCAATACATTTTGATTTCATTTAAATTTGTGACGTTACTTATTTTCATTGTCATAAAATATTTAAAAAATCACATGCTTTCGATAGACATATCACATTGATGTGAATGACAATTAAAATTTGATGTAGGTATCTATATGTCATTGTATAAATTAACATTTAACATAACTTTAGTAAAATAAATTCATAATTGGTATAATAAAGCATTCCAAACAAACTATTTCACATAAAAATCATATAACCTCATTTTCAATACTGTATCGGGAACAATTGAACAAAAGAGCGGAGTGCATACGAACTAGTTCCTCTATATCTCATGAGGGAGTGTTCTTTTGAATTATATTTTTCTGCTTAAAACATTGTTATAAATTATAATATAATTACAATTGCTAAGAGAAAATGAATATTCAATTTTGCAAATACATAATACTAAATATGTTAATTTATTAGTATGTATATTATATTATGTAGGTATTTTATATTATAGTGTAATTTGTTTTAATTGAAATCAATAAATATAAACATCCATATTAACCTAATTTTTTCCTTAATCATGTATCCTTTTTTAATTTAAAAATAAATAAAAATCATAGAAATATTGGATTTTTTATTATACCTACTATTTGTAGAAAATTTATCCTGCACGGTTGGTAAAATATACTCATAATATGTGTTAATTTTATTGTACAACATATTTACTTTTTACCATACAAAACTAGTAAAATTTCGCTCACATAATTTTTTACTAGGCGATAATATAAAACTTCATCTGCAGGTAGCACGTGGTACTAGAATGTGATCATGTCCCAGCATTACTAGAATAATGGTAGTTTTTGACAGTAATTTTGCGGTTATATTTACAAGAGAATTCTCTCCGTGTATAAGTATAAAATTTTGTGTTTTAGATTTCATTAAAAGTATTTTTAATTTATAAAAAAATTATACGAAAAGTTATAATTTTAAAACCACAGGTCTGTATCTTAAACCGTTCTTTTTATAAAAAATGATGCAACTTTTAAATAGATGGTCAAATTTAATTTTAGTTAGAAGATTCGAAATCAGCGTGTCTCAATCTATATAATGATATCCATAATACTTCCGATCCGATGACCCGTTGAAGAGTTACGACCATTTTTATCTAAAATTTTGTAAAAAAAAAAAATACTTATTTGAGTTGCCATATCTCGAGAACGGTTTGAGATACCGACCTGCGGTTTGAAAATTTCAACTGCTCACGCCAATTTCTACCAAATAAACAAACTAACTTAATCTAAAATTCATTTTTTTAACTAAAATTCCATTTTTATTTAATCAACTAAAAAATACAAAAATCATAACTTACAACGTAAACAATAATTTTTAATTTATTTTCTAAAACTTTAATACGTTACATTCAAATGCATGGGTAAGTTGACATAACATAAAATCAATCACTATTTAAAACATGGCATCAACTTGTAATGCATCCCCTATTTTAATAATAAAGGATAATACTACCCTCGAACTATGACTAATCGATGATCTAAGCAAAATTGCTTCATAAATCAATCTATAATCCCTATTAATGGCAAAAAGAATAAATATAGTACACCCTCTGTTATATGATTCACAAAAATCTAAGATTCGACTTAACAAATTCAAACAATCAATTAAAAAACATCCATAATAATATTAGACGAGTAAATACGAAAGTGTGTCTGTTTTTTTGTTAACTCTTCACGACTAAACTGCTAAACCGATCTTGAGGAAATTTGGCAGGGAAATAGCTTGTATTCTGAGGAAGGATATAGACAACTTTGTATCAAAAAAATGTTAAATAAAAAAAATGCGTATGTGACATTTGTATGTACGAAAGATACAAGGTATGTATGTAAGTATAAGGTAGCTTCATGGCTCGGCTCGAGAGAGGGAAATACATCATCTGGGGTGCTAAAATGAGGAGAGAGGGAATGATGTGTCCAATCATAATACGTGTAGCCTCGGATGACGTCATTTGAGGTGCCCAAGTTGATTGGTCAAAAGCTCATGAGGCAACCTGTGTATTTACTAATCTTGCGAAAGACATTTAGCGTTTAAATGCGAAACTAAAAAACTTTTTTACAGAAATCTGTATTACCTATTTGTATTATTTACCTTATCTAACGCGAACGAAGTAGCAGGTAACAGTTAGTAGAAACTAAATCGGAAAAATCTGCTCTGTTATTTATTAATCCACATAAACTTGAACAGTCATACCAACCTTAAAAAAAATACAATAAAACCGATATTTTATTACAAGGTGCTACATACATACACAGGCGGTACCAATTTATTTGCAATAACTGGAACTTTGTAATAGCTCTCTCTCCCAATTCGAAAGCTATGTTCTAGCAACATAAAGTCGAGCTATAAATTTGCATATTTAATAAATACGCACAACATCTTTGCAGTCGTAAAACTCACATGTGTATGTGTGTGCGTGTGTGTGTGTATCACGGGGGTCCAACTGTTACCGACTGAGAATGAGGAAATTTTTCTTTATGTAAACGTCGTTTTTAGTAAGGTTCAACAGGTGCTAGATGGCAGCACTAGTATTAAAAATTAAAAAGTCATAGCATTATGATGAGGAGGGCGAGCGGTAAGAGGAACATTTCAGAATTATTGTCGCCATTTGCAAATGTATTTTTGTGCTAAAAACTATTTTAACTGTGTTTCGACAGTATTTTCTGTGGTTTCGACTTTAAATTGAATAAGTATGTCTGATCAGTTTAGTGCTAATAAAAATAAACATTTATGCTAACAATAAGTGTGTATAATTAATCAAGAACAAATTGGAGTAAAATGTCATACATTACGTCGTAATTTGGATATCAGTAAGTAAAACTTTATTTTGAATTTTAATTGATTATGTATATTGAAATAAAAAAAAATACATAAGTTGAAAATAACTGAATTTCATTGAAATAGTTTTATATTTAATTTAATATGATTGTTTCTTATGTATGAAGCATAAAGATTTAGGGGCACGAAACAAAAAAGTAAAGGAAATAAAACAAATAAGATAGTTTATGGTGCAAATAAATTCCACAAATTAAAATTAATATGATTTTTACCATTATTTTGAATATACCTACATATAATCATAAAAAAAAGTATAAGTACTAATAAAAATTATGAAATACAATTTCATTTTGAAATATATTTTTTTGTATTTACACATTATACTTAAATGTTAATGATGTGTTTTATTTATAATATAAATATATAATCATATATACCTATTCATTGTATGATTACAGTGCCACCCGCTGAATTTGTGAAGATGATGAATGATCTGTTCGACAGTATAAACTGCAGAGAAAAGACTCCAAAGTGGCAGAATGTTCTATCTTGTTTTGTTACAGAAGAATCCGAACATTGAAGGTATGTTAACATAAAGTAATATATTGAAATAATAGATATTTCTTATAAAAACATTTTAAAACAACAATATTTATGGTTCACTAATTTTAAATTTTATTTTATATGAACAGATTCTGGACACAGATAGAACAGAATCTTCTAAATTGGAGTTTTAACTGGAATGACAGTTCCTATCGATCACTTTCACTCAAAGGATGGTGGGGCAACGATTCAAGCTGTGAAGAACGTTTGGCAAGAGATTAAATCGTCAGGTGTCAGGATAATGAAAACGCCTTAATCAGGACCCATCATCAGAATGATGTACCGGACAACAATAATTCTGAGAAAACTATAATATCTGGACCAGTGTTATTAGTAATGACAGACATTGTATGTGTACATTTTGTACACAATGCTTGTTACCAAGATTAAGCATATTTTATTATCTCATTTGATATTTCGCTTTCAATGTTGATTAAAATCTGAACAATATCCAGTTTTGATTAAATCTGATTTCCATTAAATCTTTTTGTGGCCTTACGCCCAGTATTATCAGCTTTAACAAAATGCTCCTTTAACTAACTGTCATATTATCAACAGATCGAAGCATAACACATTTAATTAAATAGATTTTAAATTATCTGCAGTATTTCTTTACAACGTATATTATGTCTATCTTTCATTGAGAGCTGAAATATTGATTTAAATCACGTTTGTAATACACCAAATTTACTTTAAAGGAGCATTTAGTGCTAAAGGAGCTTTAAATTGAAGAGTACGTCCAAATTTTGTAAATAAATAACAGAAGAGTAAAAGAAGCTCCAAATAAAATCCTCAAATGATATAATACCTACGAGCAAAAGATATCAAAATAAAATAAATGTATTTAACAATGCAACTATAGAAATTGTACTCGCAATGTTTTCAGAATTTTTAATGGAACTTCTTTTACTCTGTTATTTATTTATAAAATCTGAGCTCACTGTTATTTTTTTCAATTTTCTGAGAAATTTTACAAATCATGCAATATTTATCTTTTTCTATCATTTATCAAACCTTGTTGCTTCCAGAGAAATACCTTAATTAAATATGATAGATATTGTATTAATTATAGTTAATCTTTTAATTAATTTAACATTTTTTTTGTTTTTCCAATTTATATAATATATTTATGTTTGCATGCTTTCTAGAAAAAAATGATAATAAATATTTGTAAAAATATTTTGTTTTATTTCAATTATTTTCATTACAGATTTACAGTTTAAATGCAAAATATTGTAATTACAATAAATTATATCATATTTGGTGATATATTTTATTGTAGTTGCAATATTTTGCATCTAAACTGTTGAGTATAATACAAAATATATATTGGAATGAAAAGGGATTTGAATTTCGCGCTACGGAATGGTATAGTTAGTTCAACAGTCGCCAGGTGGCAGCACATATAGCGATCAAAAATTTTTAACGTTGAGTTGAACACCCGTGGTGTGTATGTTTTCCTCAACCCTATTTGCAGTATCAGGATTTTTTACGTTTCTTTTAGGGTTACCAATGATTTATTCAGTTAATTCTATTTTTGACAGTTGGTAACTGATTTTGTTTAAACGTTCTCGTTTTCGGATTTTGTTTTATAAATATTTAGATTTTTTTTAATTACATGAAAACTACTGAACCGATTATGTTGAGACTTCCACTGTCATAAGGCCTAAGTCTAGTTAAGGTTGTAAGATAAATGATTTATGGTAGACGTGTATTAAACAAAAATATTAAATAAATAATACAATACAAAATTTTCGTTAGTTTCAGAGTTATTTGAAAAAATATGATTATTTTGCACATTTTCATAGGGGTGTTTCACCCCCTTAAACCGGTTTACCGCAGCTGTGATATTTTTTTTCTTATATACCTTGACCTCCTCTAACTATATACCTACAAAGTTTAAACTCGATACGAATTTTCGACTTGAAAAGGTTTCCTTGTTAGCTAACAATTGAAAAAATCAATGAAGGTATATTTTGGCAATTTCATTTAACTGAAAAATTATTACATTTAAAAATAATATCAAAATTTGTATTAAATATTATTAATAACAAGAAAAAAATCATTGGCAAATTTCTTTACAAAATCGTAACAACTTGTTGCTTTTAAAATATTTTAAACATCCCCCCTCTTAATTAAAGAAAACATAAACAATTTAAAATATTAACCATTCAATTAAAAATTCCATAAACAGCCATAAAACTTCAACCCCACCATATAAACTTTAAAATCTGATAACAAGTTTTTGTCTTTAAATGACTATACTTGCATCTATTTAGTAACGAAATTCCCTAAGGACATATATATTTAGTACCAGGTTGTCGTCATAGGACGGGGGGCGGGGGTGGGGGTAGGGGTGGGGATAGATTGTTGTCGAGGTTAAAAGGGGGTACAACACTGATGATGCTACCGTTAGCTGGTGACAGAGTAATGTTATCAAAAGGGGTGATACAGCCAATTTATAATTTCATACATTTAAATTGGATGGCGTGTACGTACAGGGTTAGGGGCTAATAAATTTATTTAACACGGACCCGCGGTAACGGGGATGCGAAGAGTTTAATCTTGTCAATGCGAGTCGATACCAAAAGGGATCGGGAAAAAGTTTGGCCGCTCAAGATACAGGAATATTAATGATGTGGTATAAATATGAAGGGTGACAAAAAAGATACTCACATTTTTTTTTGTAAGGATGTTGCAGTTTTAATTCAATGGGTTTTTGATATCAACGAAATAGAAGCAGTATATTATTTTTTGCACTGTAGATAATTTAGATACCTTTTATGGTTTTATATAGGAGCTACCATGGACCGCGAATTATGTATTAACCCATTACTTCTCACAGGGAACCTTTTCAAGTCAAAAATTCGTATCGAGTTTAAACTTTGTATATAGTTAGAGGAGGTCAAGATAAGTAAGAAAAATCTGCGGTAAAACGGTTTAAGGGGGTGAAACACCCCTATGAAAATGTGTAAAATAATCATATTTTTTCAAATAACTTTGAAACTAATGAAAATTTTTAAAAATCTATAATACAAAATTTTCATGATTTTTTATGCTCTTTCGAATGGCGATAGTCAAAATTCCACTGTGAAATGTGGGTGAGAGGTGGGGGTTAACGGTTTAATTTTTTCGAATTTTAACTATCACCATTCGAAAGAGCATAAAAAATCATGAACATTTTGTATTGTAGATTTTTAGAAATTTTCATTAGTTTCAGAGTTATTTGAAAAAATATGATTATTTTGTACATTTTCATAGGAGTGTTTCACTCCCTTAAACCGTTTTATCGCAGTTAAGATAATTTTTTTCTTACTTATCTTGACCTCCTCTAACTATGTACAAAGTTTAAACTCGATACGAATTTTCGACATGAAAATGTTCCCTTTTCAGTTACGTTGTTAATTTGATTTACATTACTGATATGTTTTTTTTAAGTCTCTCTACTTACAATAATTTTTAAAACGAACTTTAGAGTTCATTCAGTGACAAATTATAACACTTTAAAGCAGGGAGTCGAACCGAACCCGAACCCGAACCGAAAACCGGTTCCGGAACGAAATTTTTGGGCGAACCGGAACTGAACCTGAACCGAAATTTTAAACTTGACGTTGAACCTGAACCGGAGCCGAACCGAAAAACAAACTTTCGGTTACCGGTTCAATAGTGTTTAATTTTACCGGTTCAATGAAGTTTAATTTTTCATTGCGATTGTTTTTATTCAAAGTAATTCAAATATATTTATTATTCTGTTTCAAATGTAAAATAATTTTTGCAATCACTTATAGTTGGCACCACTGACAAATGTAGTTGCGCTTATATATTAATATATTAATAAGTACCTATAAGTATTAGAATTAGAATACTTGTAATTTTCGTGTTTTTTAGTTTAACTTTTGAGTTTTTGCGGAATTTAAAAATTAATAAAAAAAACTTTATGTTCATCTTTAAAAATTGGCCTGCTACCAGAAAAAGTCTTATATACAAGAAAAATGGGAAAGATTGATAGAAAAGTGGTATTTTCAGAAAAACATGAAAAGTGCTATTTAAAATACACTTTATAGGCTGTAGCAGGGTAAGCATTGAAAAATTGCCCCAGCGTATTTTTTAATGAAGTTTTGTTATAATTGGTTACAAAAAAATAATATATTCTGAAATTTTCAGCCATTTTTATTTAATAGTTTTTGAGAAAATTTTTTGAATGGTTTTATCGATTAATTTGGAAAAAATATATGTTGTAGATATAACCAGGAGTGATCTGTGAAAAAATTATAAACTTCCAGAACCCATGATATCTAACTGAAAAAAAATTCAAAATTTCATTAGAAAATACGCGGGGGCACTTTTTCAATGCTTACCCTGCTACGGCCTTTAAATTGCATTGAGCATAGTCTAAATATTAATTGTCAATAATTTTATTATTCCGGCATAAACCCATTTTTTTAAATTAATACAAATAAAAAAATAAGCCATAAAAAGTATCGATACATTATACACAAAACTGGAAAGTAAAGGTATGTAGGAAAATATTTATTTAATTTAAAAAATTATAGGGTAGGTTTAATTATAATTTAATTAAAATTATTATGTTTGAATAATTCACAAAAGTAAAAAAAAACCGGTTCGAACCGGTTCGGAGGTACATTGAACCGGTAACCGAAATAATAAAAAAATAAAATATTGAACCGGAACGAAAACCGGAACTTTATTTTCTGTGTAAACCGGAACCGAACCGGTTCGGGAAATAGTGCCGGTTCGACTCCCTGCTTTAAAGTAACAGCTAGTCAACATTTATAGTTACATTTTTTTCACTTAGTAAAGCGTTTTTAAATTGGCAAAACTATATATAATATAACTTATGAGAGTGCAAATAAAGCATACCAATATCAATAATTTCGAAAATAAATCCAGGTATGGACTATCGTCGTTAAAAAGTGCTGTCCTATTAATATGACATTGGGTTCTCATGATAATAATCTAGGCTTCGTCTAATATTTATTATGCAGACTAGATTATTATCATTTCTTGTATTGAATTTATCTTTTTTTTGTTAGATTTTCAACAAGAATTGAGAACTTGATCAAAAAATTCGAAGTAATAAAAAGTCGGGAAGTAATGGGTTAACAAAATGATGTAGCATTTCTTCAAAAATGGCATTTGGGATATATCTATTTCTTTTGCTAATAAAGACAGGTATATACTAAACTATTTTCCATCTCTTTTCTTTGAGACGACTCGATTTTCGAGTCAGATTTAATAAATCAATAGGAGCTAAAAATATTTGTTAGCTAACAAGCACTATCAACAGGGTATTAATTCTGCGATATTATCTATGGATTTGTTTTAGAATTTTGATCAGTGATACTTAGATAAAAATAAATTTGTCAAAAACTCAAAAAATCAGTAAAATATGTATTTGCTAAAAATATATAGTTATAAAAAATATATTCCTTTACGTCGCTTACAACGTTAAGACCACCATGAGCAATATATATACTTGTTCATCTTAATTTATTTTTGATTGTTGACAGGTAACAAATATGCACCAAAGAAAAAAATAAAATAAATTGTACGTTCATTAAATCATACGATATATAATACTACACATAAATATTTTTTTTGTTATACTATACCCTCTGTGTGTTATCGTAATATAAAAAATTACCCGCATGTTGTGAGTCGTCTTTATATTTTTATTTTCATCATTCTTTGTTGCATATTAATTACAAATTATTAAACTATATTTCATAATTAAATTATATATCAGAATAGAGTTAAATGTTTTATGAAATGATAAGAAGATGAACTAAAGGTTCGTAAAATAATAGAAATTATGGGGGGGGGGGAAAGAATTACATTTATTTACACTAGTTTAAGCTACGTTATGTATTAAATCAATTTAAATTACGCTTGAAAACGCATCTGATTGCGAGTTGCTAGGAATTCTTATTTTTTTAATATTGGAGTAAGTAAAGCTACTTATATGTGGTTCTTAACTTAATTCATGTCTTCAATTCTATACAATAATACATCTACACTTGTCGCTCCGAACAATGTAGGCATCGGTAATTCAAAATCTCCTAATAACGTCAGTTAGAGGGGCACCCACCACTTTAACGTTAATTGGTGAATTTAAATTTCGCGCAGAAATATAGCAGTCTCGGTAGTACTGTGGTAGGGATAGGAGAAGGTCGTTACATGGAGCGGTTGGCCAGTCGTTTCTCGGAGCGTACGTTAATAGGATGGTCGTCGTTTAGAGATTTGAGTGTATATAAAAAGAACTTCAATATCTTATAAGTAAAAAATAAGAAACATAATGTATATTAAATGGGTAAAGAGGTACCAAAATTTTACTAGAAAGCAAAAACCATTTTGCAGAAATTCAACTAGCAATAAAAACAAGAACTAATTCACTAAAACCCGACATATCAAATTTCATAACTAATATTTTTTAATACTCGCAACACCAATTTTTCACGTGAGAATTTTTTTTCTATAAAATAAGCAAATACACAGCATAATATTTTGACTCTGTTGTAACAAATGTGTATAGAACGCAATACTTCATCGCACGTCAGAATTAAAATTACCCTGTAATTTTTCGTCGGCAAAGAAAACCGGTACTTATACAACATGGTGTTGCCTGTCAAACGTATACCAGAGATAAGCAATTTACACTTAGCTACATAAATCTGTTACATTTGCGCAGAATTATTATGATAACTGTATGCGTTTCTTGTGAAATTGATATCACTTACTCGAGGGATTTGGATTTGTGTTTACACATATACAGGATGAATACAAAGTAAAGAGCATTGATACAAAAGTCTACCCTCGAGTTGCACAAAGCAAAATAATTCTCGATTAGTTAACCAGTTGTTTTCAAAGCATTATTACGTCAATTCTAAAAAAACAATCACGGTTATGATACATATTATAAGATAAAAAATGTCATATTTAGTGAATTGTTTATTTACAAATTGAGAATAAGTTTAGAATACACATTAATCATGGATTAAAAACAACCTATTAACTAATCGTTAGTTATTTTGCTTTGTGCAACCCAAGGTACAAGTAATTCACAAAATAGAAATTAGCAACTCTTGATAGTAAGTATATCTACAAAAAATTCACAAGTGCGAGTGGAACTCGCGCCCTACACGGTCCGTAGCGTTATATAAAACTTATTTTTTACAAAAAAAAATTATAAAAACATTATTTTGAAAAATAAACATTGAAAACAAATTAATTCAGAGGCGTGTGCTTTTTACATGGTAAACAATATATATGAGCGAGTCTGTCAAAATATGCTTTGAAAGGCCGTATCTTTTTATTGCATTGAGTTAGAAACTTAATTTTTTTACAGGGCTATTATAGTCCTTAGTATTTTATATTAATTTCAACTTAATACCTCTATCCGTTCCTAAGAAAAATGTTCTTCACATTCAGACAGACATACAAAAATCCTATTTCATTTTAAGGTACGGAACTTTAAAAACGATTCAGTTATTATCTGGCCCTTCAGTTAAAAAATGGCACATCCTTGGACTATATAATATTTTCAATATAATATTTATTTTTCTGACAAAATACTTCAACATGTTGTTCAAGCAGTCCTTGCACACACCACGTTGCAATTGTTCATAAAGAAAACAAAACACGTAGGTATATGTATCGTCTGGCGACTTAAATGTGTGGCGCATCCATGGAGTTAAGAAAGGGGTGGGAGGGGTCGTGCAGAAATGATGATATCATAACAAAGAACGTCCGCAAATCCGTTCGCGAATCGTTTATCTTAGACATGAAATGAATCCTTTATATCTCACACTAAATGCATCTGATAAAAATATTGTGTGCATTTGTGGCGTGTTGTGAATAACATACGAACTAAATGTGTATAAATTGTTATTTAGCTTCTACATGATAAAGAGGAATATGGTGGTCTAAATACGTGAAGATACATTACTACTTAACATAGAAAAGCATTCACATTCATAGTTAAAAAATTTTAGTCTTGTATTTAAATAAAAATAAACACTTTTTATTTTATTTAATCGTTTCCACTTATAAAGGCTGGTTTACACGCTACGATTAATCGTAACAATTCGATCGTTACGATACATTGTTACAATAAATCGAAAAAGTGTGTACTGTTTACATGCAACGATTTCTTGTCGACCGCGGTATACTCATTGTCAGTTTTGTCATGGAGGAAGTACTGTTGTGATCGTTTGTTTAGCAAGAAAAGTGAAAAGGTCACGAAGACCTAGAAGAAAGTGGAGCCGCCAGTGGCTGCTGAAGAAAAGGGTATTTTCTCATATACAATTATTGAAAAAATTGCGAAATGAACCCAATCACTGGCGGAATTATTTAAGAATGTATGAAGAGACTTATGTTGAGTTGTTAACAACCTTTCCCGTGAACAACTAATGCAAACTGAGTCAAATCGTAGCAATGAATGGCTGCTACTTGTTTACACGTTCCAACTTGTCGTTACGATTTGCAGAAATTGATGCCGGCCGGCAACAATCATCCAATCCAATTCCAATAAATCGCTACAATGTCCTGTTTACGATCGTTACGATAAATTGTTACGATTTATCGTTGCGTGTAAACCAGCCTTAACAAATATACTGCACGAAAAATTAATTATTCAACATTAAACAAATAATCTGAACTTAAAATAAATTATATCACTTTAATTATATAGTTTCCAGTAAAAACAAAGCACTTTGCATTAAAAAAATAAGACTTTGCATTTGACCTCAATTTAGACCTGTCAAATTTAAAAATGATATATTTTTGATGTATTCATTTTGTGATTTTCTTTATTTCAACCTAACATAAACACTAATCTCCCTCTTTTCACCCCAAAAAAATCAAGTTTCTAACTCAATGCAATAGAAAGATAGGGCCATTCAAAGCGTATTTTGACTGATTGATCACCAAAACCGATAGGGTACCTCCCATTTATCTAGAATCTTGAAATTTGGTACAAAGTAAGGTCTCATAGCATAAGCAAAGGAACGAAGGATCTGAAAATCATTAATTTCTAATTATATGTGAAATTATAAACAATGTATAGCGTTTGCGATGTAAGAAGTACACGCCACTAAATTTTTATTTTTATTTTTAATAATTTTTAAAAATGTTAAATCAATATCCAAAAAGGGTACTCGCATGTTCTAAGTTTGAGAAACACTGTTCTAGAAATCTACTTACAATAACGTCAAAAAAATACTTGTATTTGAAATTACAATATATCTTAAATTAAACGAACATAAAAAAATAGATCACGAAAGTAAGGTCCATAAAAAACTTCACCATTCATTAAAAATATATAAAAAATTGTTAAAATAATAGGTTTATTAATATTACTGATTTATTATTATTATATTTCGAAATCCAGTACAAAACCAGTACCATATATGGTAAGGAATTATGTCTTCATTTGAAATTAATCAACAGTAAACGTATTTCGAATTTACCAATTCGATACGGCTGTATGCGTATATAATATACGTTAGAATTTCTAACGATCCGTTCGTATATCAATTTACAAATGATTGCATTATCAACTGTCAAAATATTGCTACACGTCAAATATGGACAATTTACTATTCTCCTAACAAAACTGTATAGTATCACTACGACATTTCGACCATTATTTTTACGAAGAGCGCATAAAAAAATATTTTCTACGAAAATGTCTTGACTAATAGTTTTTTTAAATCCTATATTTTGATTTATTTAAAAAATATATGGTCTCGCTGACTTAATTTAAATATTTTATAGTTGCTCAGTTAATTTATTCACTGTTCAAATGTTTTGTGTACACAAGTAGAAAGGTTTACTTGAGCCAAGTAAACCTCGTTTTGTATATAACGAAAACAATATTTTCTTAAGATAAGAAATATATTCTTAAACCAACTATAGTATTCTTGGACGAAGAAATAATGTAGTTGGATTAAGTGTACTTTTTTGTGTGTAATTGTGTGATAATATATACCTACAGTAGTTTTAAGATTTCAAGGAACATGTTGATGCAAATTTCATCAAAATCAGTTCAGTAGTTTCCGAGATCTATTCCCTCAAAAAAAGAGTAAAAACTTAAAATTTTATTTTTATTACTCAGATTTACTATTGGTGCATTATTTATTAAAATTATGGCAAATCTCAACTTTCAGTAGCTAGAAGACTATGACAGAGACAGACGGACGGACGGACATAATGTTGATTTCCTTGCTTTCCAATATATAATGTTGTAAAAACTCGAAAACTATCAATACAGTAAATCAAGGTAACTGTTCGTTTTAACTAGGTTCAACTATACACTAATTTACAAAAGACTACATTACGAGCTGCCATAATGTAGCTTGACATCGAAACAAAATTTACTGTTCTCTTAACAAAACCGAACACGCGGTAATTGCGGTTTTTATGATAAACATAATACTGTTTTGGCATTATTAAATAACCGCCGTATTTGGCATCGAACTTTCTCTCTTCTAATGACCTTTTCAGAAAACAAAATAAAAATTATACCTATTCAATCACTAATAGAACATAGATAGATGAAATATTTGATATATTTGCCGGTTTTAAATTACATACCTCTGAACACAAAATACATGTTTGAAATTTTAGATGTTATTTTTTTTGCACGGTGTTGAGAAATTTAATGAATTTTATTAATTGAATTATTTTATAGAAGTTATTTTGTATTATATTATGTTAACATATTTGTTAATAGGAAGTATAATACATAGAGGTAAAGAAAATTTCATGTAATTTATAAAATCTGATACCATTTGTATCTGGAACAAATTAATATTATACCCCTTATAAATGTTGAATTTTGAAAATTCGCAAATTGCATATTTACTGGCACTCAGAACTTCTCTCTTAAATGATTATTATTAACCCTACAGTGGTGACACCTTGTTTCATGATAGTTTGATAAATTCACATAGATTATTATTATTAAATAAAACGGGCAAGTGCGTGTTGGGCACGCACATGATAGGGTTCCGTAGTCATTCTCACTACGATTTATAAAAAGTATTTTTCAAAATTTTCGTGACTGAAGGGTTAAAATCAAAAAGTCATATGACTTTTATTATTGCATTTTAGGAGACCTATCAAATGACACCCCACTCAATAGGGTAAGTGGGGAAAAAAATGTAAGTTCAATTTTCAGTCTATGAAAGGGGGGTCCAAAATATTTTTGACAATGTTCGTTATAATTTTCAGTGAAAGTACTAATAAAAAGCTACATTCTGGAATTTTTTCAGATTTTTTAAATTGATAGTTTAGAAAATAGAGGGGGGGGACGCTTTTTTAACGACTTTAGAGAGCAAATACATTGTGATTAAAGGGTTAAAATCAAAAAGTTCTGATACATTTTTTGTTGCATTTTAGGAGACCTTTCTAACGACACCCCACTCAATGGTGTAGGTGAAAATTTTTTTTTGAAAATACTTTTCATTTTATGAAAGGGGGGTCTAAAAAATTTTTATTTTCAAAAATCTTATTATTTCTGTTTTTGGGTCATCAATCTACGACCGTATACCAAATTTCATCTTATTATCTCAAAATTTTTGAAGACGGACGGACGGACGGACGGACATGGAGAAACTATAAGGGTTCCTAGTTTTCTACGGAACCCTAAAAATGTGGGTTAAGCTACGGTTTCCTAGAAAAACAGTATTGTTATCTTACGGCCGTAATACGGCAGGAGTTTTTGACGGTCGTCTTAAGGGTGACAAAGTCATGGTTTCCTAGAAAATATTACCTGTTTAACTAAAAAATTATAATTGTAGGATTAACGTATAATAAATGTCATATAATTATTATTTGTGCAATATTTTTTCAGTTTTTGTATTTATTTATTCTTTGGTGACATATTCATTTAAGAAAATAATATTTTTTAGTTATAATTAATACATTTTAAAAGGTGTGTATTTCACAATTAAATATGTTTAGGACCTTTTGATTTTAATCCTTTAGTCACGATATATTTGCTAAACTATCGATGTAAAAAATCTGAAAAATTTCAGAATGTAGCTTTTAATTTAGTTCTTTCAATGAAAATTATAACGAACTCTGTGAAAAAAAATTGTACATCCATAGACTGGCCGTTTTATTGATGTATAGTTCCGATATTGTTCCATAGATTTTGTTTTAACTGGGCTTCTCTATACTCTTTGCAATTACTTGTATAATACTTCATGATTTTTGACAAAATCAATTTTTTCGTAGGTCCAAACCACTCATTGTTTTTAATGAAACGTTCACCGCTACACGTGAGAAAACGTTCGACAAATTTTCGTCATCGCTATGGCGACCGTCATATAAATGACGGCAGCACTATTTAACGTTACGTTCATATACTCAACACTTTTTAGGAAACCAACACCATTGGTTTTCCTAGACAACGCTTTGGTGATGTCACCCACCGTTACATTACGGCCGCTAGATAACGACACCGCTTTTCTAGGAAACCGTAGCTTTAGCAATTTTTACAAATATTAACAAAAAAAGAAGTCACGATGAAACTAACCATAGAAAATAACAGTTACCGAAAAAGACACTATTTTTATGTTATTTTTTTTTTAAACTGATTGGTTTGTGAGACTTGGCGCCACCACTACAGGGTTAATAAATATCCTATATTTTTTTTATAAATATACATGTACACATTTTCAAGCACGTATAAGCGAATCGGCGTAGTTGGTAATAATATCAGCGCTTAATCATGTTTGTAGATATATTCATAGCTAATGGGCCAAAAGTATAATGCAGTAGAAAGATGAACGCAACAGTGGTTTTTGCTCTTTGTCTGTCTAATGGATGCCATTTGCGTGCACGTTCCAGTTCATTTAGTTAATTAGTGTTTATTATCACTCATAAATAATACAGATTCACTTTTTTACTGCTCAAGATTTGATTGATTTGACACTTTGTAAAAAATAACAACTTACTAGTTTTATCGTGTACAAAAAAAAAATTGAAGTGAAATTTTTATGGATTAGTGATGAAATATAATTTTATTATAGTTATTAATATAGACTTAATTAGTTGATGTGCATAAAATATTTATAAGTAGATAATAAACTATATTTATACATATATTAAAAATTATTTTATTAATATAGAGAGACATAATAAATTAACTAAGTTATATGCACTAATGTATGAACCTACACAAATATCAATTTTTTAAGTTATGAATGCAGTTCATTTCAAATTAAAATTTACAATAACTCAGATTTAAAAAAAATATTAAAACTTTTATTTAACAAAAATGCTTTCTCCAAAAGTAACTCCCCTCTATTTATTTGAAGAGAGAATGTTATTAAAATACAATGTTTTTCAGATTTTATTAGAAGATTCATCTAATTAATCAATCAAACGCCAAATTACTTTATTCAATAGAAATAAATTTAACAAAATCAATTTTTCTTTGCGCGCATCAAAAACGTTGATATCTCGCAAGGTATGTAAAGTATAAGGTAGCCTCATGGCTCGGCTCGAGAGAGGGAAATACATCATCTGGGGTGCCAAAATGAGGAGAGAGGGAATTATGTGTCCAATCATAACATGTGTAGCCTCGGATGACGTCATTTGGGGTGCCCAAGCTGATTGGTTAAAAGCTCATAACATAAGGCAACCTGTGTATTTACTAACCTTGGATATATCGAAATGTACAATGTCAATTGATACTTTAGTTAGTGGAGAAAATAGTACAAATATAATTGATATCGTCTTGTGTCGAGACAGAGAAAGATAAATGTCTCGTCTCGTATAGACGAGTAACTCAAGAATTTATTCAAATCAAAATACAAAGTAGGCTATGTCCTTTCTCAAGATTCAAGCTATCTCCCTGCCAAATTTAATCAAAATCGGTCCAGCAGTTTAGCCGTGAAATGGTAACAAACAAACAAACAGACAGAGTTACTTTCGTATTTTGTTTAAATTACTCCCCCTCCTTATGTACACTGCTGTGCAAAAGTATTTGGACACCTGTGATTTTGAATGTTAAATATACAGATTTCAGTCAATAAAAATCCCCAAAATAGCGAAAAGAATATGTTTACTTACAATCAAAATAGTAAAAAAACATTTTCTCGTTATCTTGAAAGACAAGTGCGTCAATACTTTCAACTTGAGTAAACCTGATCTTTCAGACATATAATTTAAAAAATTTCCTTAACATGGAAAATTGTAAATGCTGTATTTAAGACACTCTAGGATTATTACAAAAGTTGTAATTAAGTACTCTTTAACAACATTTAAGATTTTTTATCACCCTTTTTGCAATTTTATATTTACAATACTCAAAAAAATGAATGTCCAAAGAGTTTTGCACGGCAGTGTAAGATAAAAAATAATATAATTTTTAACACCTCGCAAAAAGTGTTTTCTTCGGTTTTGATCAGAACCAAATTATTTATTATATAATAAACAGCAATTCATCATCCGAGTTCATAAAATGAAAGAAATGTCGATTCCTCATGCACAAAAGTCAATAGAACTCAACCAAAAAACACGAATGTATTATTTATTTGTTTGTTTTCTATAGAATTGCGTGTGCACTGACACTTATACCCAATTATCCGATATGATTTAATAGTTTTTACTAATATTGTTACACTGTTCTAAAAATAGTCTACTATTTTTCATAATATATATTAAAAGATTTATTATGTAAATATCGACATATTCTGAAAGTACAAGGACTTTGTGAATGCTTGTATACACTTTAAAAATAAATCAAATGTAAATTCATACATAAATAATATGTATGTCATTTTGGAAACGTATGTTAATTTCTCTAACAATAGATTTCTTTAAAAAACTGTTAATACATAAAAAATTATATAGAAAACAAGCATACTATTGTGTCTCTCGGTATCTGGGTGTAAGTCACGAAAGCTATAAATCTTGCAACGAAACTTAAATTGAAAATTTTCATGCAGTGATTTTTTTTACATTTATTCTGATACTAACTGTAACCCGCAACTTCGTTCGCGTGTAATTTTGGTTAGGTAAGACTCGGTAAGAGCTGTCAGAAAAGGAGAAAATCCCCTTGACATAAAATCCATGAAGAAGGAGGAGGTTGCGTAATACAGAATTCAATTTCAATAGTCGATAAAACAGGTGTTTAGTTTTTTTTATTTTCACGTGCGTACAAATGTCACACACTCATTTTTTATCTAATAAATTTTCGGGATAAAAAATAGCTTATATCCTTCCACAGGATGCAAGCTATCTCCCTGCTAAATTTCAACAAGATCGGTTCAGTGGTTTAGCCGTGAAAAGGTAACAAAAATACAGAGACACTCGCATTTATATAATATTAGTATATGTATGTAAAGAGCATTTTTAAATTTGACGAAATATGAAGCATTTTTTTACTAATTATTGATCATTTTTTAAAACAGCAACTCTCGACCAGAATAGTCTGGATATCGTCTCATTCAAATTGAAACTTATCTCTTTTCAATATCATAATAAGTTGGAGGAATTTTGTTTCCAATTTCTTCATAAAACATAAAATAGATTGTTCTGAATACTACACTAATATGATTTAATACAGTGGTGCCTCGCACAACGAACGCTGCGCACAACGTACTTTCTGTTCGTTCATTACGCGACTCACACAACGAACCTCGCTTCACACAACGAACTGCATCGTATTTCATTTTACCGATCGAACGCTCCTACGTATCACGAAGCCGCCCGAACTTCCAAGGTCGCACGCAGTCAATGCTCAAACTTACACGAACATGCATCAACGCGCGTCGGTCGTTCTTTTCTGCGCTTAACTCACACACGTGTTTGTTTTATAAATGTAATTTTGTGTGTGAGGATTAGACTCTGCGAGCCTCGGTAAACTCGCCTAAATCTGAGTTTGACTAAATAATAAAAAAACGTATGTACAATCTTTTTTATGTTACAGTACTATATTTTATGCTACAGAACGAATTAAAATTTTTAACATGTATTGTTATGGGAAAACGCGTTTCACATAACGAACTTGCTCCTGGAACGAATTAAGTACGTTATGCGAGGCATCACGGTATCTCTATACTTACAAAACATCTGTTACTTAAACAAATACACTATAGGGATGAGTGCAAATAAATTTATTAGTACCATGAAACATTTTTCACAATTTAAATCAACCAGTTTCGAAAACTGACAACAAAATATGTCGGCGTATAGTTTAACCGTTGATTTAATGTTAACTAAATGTCAGTATTATTTATGTTGCAACAATATAAAATCAATTTACATCTCGAGAAAATATCAGCACAATACACCACAGAATATGGGGTTTTATTATTTTATTTTACAATTACTGTCAGACACGTTTTAATAACCCATATATGATATATGCACTATGTGTGCATATTGCGACTTTGACGTAACGGTAATTTACTAAAATGTTAATTATAAAAACCATTAATAAGTGATAGGTACTACAACTTGCAGCTGGATTATATTTCATACATATATGTACCTGTAATGAACAGAAGTACATAAATTATTTCTATATGATTTATTGCTTATTTTAATCCAACAAGAAGTGTTTTATTTAATAAGTTTTTAAGAAATAAAAGTACATTTATACTTGATATATCAAACACCATAAAACTGTTTATATTACAGTAGAACCATTATAATTCGAAGAAAATGTCTGTTCTTTTCCCTTCACCCCCCCCCCCAAAAAAAACAACTCTATAACTACCTTTATAGTTTGAACTAACTAAGGTTTTTGAAGTTCTACTTCTTTCATTGAAATTTTTAGTAATATAACGGAAATTAAATACAGCGGAAACAATTTAACCCCATGAAGTTAGGTCAGGTACAGAATAGTGTAGATCAGCGGTTTTTTAACTGTGGTCCGCTGAATTTCTGCGCGGGGAGAGGGGGGGGGGGGTCTGTGAAATATGTTTGGCATATTTTTTTACAATATCCATATTTTCCAGAGATTAATTAGTACCTAACGACTTTCTTTGTTTTTCTGTTAGGAGTAATCCCTGAAAAATAAATGTTCAAATAGGGGGTCCCGAGATTACATAAGTTTAAGAACCACTGGTATATAAATAATACAGTTTTGTTATGATGTCCGCGGAAAACAGGTCATTTGTTTTGTTTTTGATGTCACTACGTTAACGAAATATAACTTCTAATGCGCATACATAAGCACACACAGTTACTTTTTTTTTCAAAACATTTTTACTCTCTTGCAAAGTGATCAATATTGACGACTTCTGCTATTCGAAGTTATTTTACTGTAAGCTGCACATCGAAACGAGAGTGCATTTAATTCGGACGAGACAAGACTGAAATTCAAGATCGAGAATAGAGACTCCGTTTCGTCTCACCTCGTGTGCCACCCTAACCTCAATTCTTTTAACGTTTTCATTAGTATTTCGAGTAATAGAGGTTATACTGTATTAGTAAGAGAACAATATTTTAATATTTCAACGCAATTAAAATTTAAACATAACCTTAAATATCTAGTGTTGCCGTGTGGGGGGGAATAGGGTAAAGTATACATTTAAAGAGGTTCTACTGTATATATATAGTATATACATAACTATCACATTGCACAAATATAACCAGTAAATAAATTAAATCAATCTTTCGGCCTTGGTGTTTACGTTTGTCGCCGGCGGCGCTGTAGTCGCATGAATTATGAATTGTTTTATTCGACTTAAAAATCACGTCTAAAGTAATTGGTATTTTACTTTATCACGTCATTATGCACAAACTTCACCGGTTTATCATTTCATAATTATAACGTGCTTATTTAATAATATATCAAATTTTAATAATTTTTTTGTTCTGTAGAAAATAATGAGAATTTTTTTGATTCTGGATGCAAATTGAATAAGGACAGAGCCGAGCATATAGGTACTTAAGTACTTCTTGGAATAATTGTACTTGTGCTTAAGTACAATTTTTAGCAAAGTACATTTTTTATACTTGTACAAAGGAAATATAATATAAATATTATTTAGGACTAAATTAAAAAGAAAATATTGTTAAAAAAATCATAATGGCTGATGATTTCTGTTAAAATAAGGTCGATAAAACTGGTTTTAGTTTCGCATTTACACGCTAGATGTCTACGCCAAAAAAGGATAACCTATAATGCATACAAATGTCACACACCCATTTATTTTTTATCTAATAAATTTTTCGGGATACAAAATAGCCCATGGCCTTCCTCAATAAACAAACTATCTACATACCAAATTTCATCAATATCGGTTCAGCAGTTTAAAAAATTTAAAGATCGAAAAGTAAGAATATGGAATAAAATTAAAATAATATACTTATTGGTAATAATTACGAAATCCAACTAATTATTTTGTTTCCAAACTTTTGCTTAATTTCATATAATTTTCTATTTGTTAATCAAACTAACATTTTTATTTCAGATATATTATAATCAATAGAAGTGCACTTCCTTTAATAAAATACATAAATAATCATAGGGGAAATCATATTTATATCATTTATACTCCATAATTACAACATATTTATAACTATTATATTTTTAAACCATTGATTAGTTCGCAACTACAAGTTGCATTACATAATATTATAGAAACGTTAGACAGAGATAGTTTAAAGTATGGGATGTATAACACGTACATTTTTTTTCATGAGACATTTTTTTGTACCTACTTACTTGAAAAACTATTGCTTAAATCGATTTTTTCGTCGCCTTTTATTTCTATTTTAACCATGTCCCCTATATCCTAACATGGGTCCTTAGACTAGAAGTTTTTTTCGATCAGGTTTTTTTAAAAGAAAAAGAATCATGGAAAAAAACGAACTTTTTTATTTCAGTCCTACAATAAATTTTTTTTATTAATTTTTGCTCGCCACATCGAGACCCAGATCCACAGCCTTACCCCTCCCCCCCCTCCCATGCGACTTTAAGTTTTTTAATAAATTATAAATTCCCTTAAACCCACCCCACTTCCCCTGAAAACTACATTAAAAAATTCAGAAAACAATATATGAAAAATATTGGATTTTCTAACATAGAATGCATTTCTTGCAGAAATTAAATTTGTGTTAGTTAAGATTGATTTCAGTCCATTTTAAAATCTTTCTACTTACAATAATTTTTAAAACGAACTTATAGAATTAATTCAATAACAAATTATAACACTTTTAAAGTAACAGTGTAATTATTCCATCTAGTCGACATTTATAGTTACATTTTTTTTACGTTTTTAAATTGACGAAACTACACTCGACAAATTAATTAAGGGGACACCTAAAAAATAGCATGTTTTCAAATGCTTGTAACTTGGTCAAAAATTAACTTTTTTCAAAACTTTTTTATTATTAAATGGAGCAAATTTACTCTACTTTATGATGGTCTAATTCGTTCCTCAACATCTTTTCATTTTTTAACTTTTTTATGTAATTATATAAATTAAAAAAAAACTGCATATTTTGACACTTGATGTAGAGTGCATTTATGTAGAAAATGAAATTTTGAAATAACCTTTTTGTAGAGAATTTTAATACCTTCAAATTTATATTCGTGCGGAAAAAATGTGACGAAAATTCGCAAAAGTATTACAGTTTTAGTGAAAATCAGGAAAAAATAATTCAAATGAATATAGCCGGAGTAATTTTGGTGGTACAGAAAATAAATAAATACAAAAATGAAGCTCAAAGTATCACCTTTCAGATTACGCAATGTAATGAAAGATTTTTTTATGAATTACAAAAAATATTCAAACTTTAAACAAAATAGAAAATATGAATAATTAGACAGTAAAATTAAAACAAAGAATACATACCTTAAACATTACATTTTAGGTGGCCCGAGCTAGAGGTCTCATTAACAATACATGTTCTTTATAATTCATTTTTAATTTTTTAAATAGGACCATATTACGCGAAGATATTTAACTTTGATGTTTCAACATCAGAAAACCCAAAAAAATTACAAATTGCAAATTGTTAAATTTTTTTCGTAAAATAAAGCAGGTCATGGAATGTTTAAGAAGTCAAAAAATACTTATTTTTACTAAGTATTTATTTTTACATGCACAAATGCATGTATACAGTAAGCACACATATGTAGGTACAATTTTAAACCCATATGGATCATTTTGAGTTATTATTTCAGTAAAATAATGCATTTTTTGACTTCTTAAAATTTTTCATAAGCTGCTTTATTTCGAGAAAAATTTCAATAAATTCCAATTTGTAATTTTTTTTAGGTTTTCTGATGTTGAGACATCAAAGTTGAATATCTTCGCGTAATATGGTCCTATTTAAAAAATTAAAAATGAATTATAAAGAACATGTATTGTTAATGAGACCTCTAGCTCGGGCCACCTAAAATGTAATGTTTAAGGTATGTATTCTTTGTTTTAATTTTACTGTCTAATTACTCATATTTTCTATTCTGTTTAAAGTTTGAATATTTTTTGTAATTCATAAAAAAATCTTTCATTACATTGCATAATCTGAAAGGTGATACTTTGAGCTTCATTTTTGTATTTATTTATTTTCTGTACCACCAAAATTACTCCGGCTATATTCATTTGAATTATTTTTTCCTGATTTTCACTAAAACTGTAATACATTTGCGAATTTTCGTCACATTTTTTCCGCACAAATATAAATTTGAAGGTATTGAAATTCTCTACAAAAAGATTATTTCAAAATTTCATTTTCTACATAAATGCACTCTACATCAAGTGTCAAAATATGCAGTTTTTTTTGTAATTTATATAATTACATAAAAAAGTTAAAAAATGAAAAGATGTTGAGGAACGAATTAGACCATCATAAAGTAGAGTAAATTTGCTCAATTTAATAATAAAAAAGTTTTGAAAAAGGGTAATTTTTGACCAAGTTACAAGCATTTGAAAACATGCTATTTTTTAGGTGTCCCCTTAATTAATTTGTCGAGTGTATATATAATATTACTTACGAGAGTGTAAATAAAGCATAACAATATCAATAATTTCAAAAAAAAATCCAGGTACAGACTATCGTCATTAAAAAAAGTGCTATCCTATAAATATGACATTGGGTTCTCATGATAATAATCTAATCTGCGACTGATAATAATTATATGTCTTGTATTGAATTTATCTTTTTGATCATATTTTCAACAAGAATTGAGAACTTGATCAAAAAATTCGAAGAAATAAAAAGTCAGGAAGTAATGGGTTAACTATATATATTTTCATTACAACTATGCCCATCTAAGATAGCTCTAATCGTTTTTATCAGTTAATTTCACACACGCCTGCAGCAACAAACGTGTTCTCTATTAGAACAGTATTTATATATAATAATAAAAAAAATGTAGCACGTAAGTAGCCGGTGTCTGGATGGCCGCTAGCCGAGGTATCAGCCGCCGTCATTCATTAAAACTGAACGCGCGAACATTGCCCAGAATGCTCAGCTTGATTAGCCGCACATTGGCTATTATTATTATTATTACTATTACTGATGTCTTATCGCAGTGGTAATAAAAATGTATATAATTACAAACAGTTGTTTTGGAATATGATAGAATATGAATAGTTAGTAAACAGGGTGTCAACGAATTATATTATTTTTAGAAAAAAAAACTTTGGGGAGGCAACCATGGATTTTTTTTAATTTTTGTTTGGTGGACGATTTCAAGAGCAATTGAAGGTAATCTTATTTGTATTTTTAAATGGGAACCAATATTATTACGTATATATTTTTCAATTTTAGGGACAAAAAGTGCTTATTATTAGATGAATAAGGATTTTTTTCGGAATTAATTTTATTATACAGGGTGACCCATTTTAAGTGCACACCTCTAATAACTTTTTATGGTGAATTGTTATTAAAAAACTTTTCAGATAAAAGTTACACGGTTTGGAGGGGGACATAGACGCATGAGGATGAAATTTTTTTAGGTGGTGTTTTCAGGATGATATGAAGGTCAACATCATTTTTTTAAATAGGAACCTATAGTTTTAATTAAGTTATTTTATTTTACGTAAAAAAACACGAATCTTTCATTGAAAACTTTTTTTGAAAAACTTAAACCTTTCCAAGATATCTAACAAAATAATTCGTGATTTTGAACTTTCAATATTTTTTTACCAAGAAACCATCGACTTTAGAGAAAAAGTACCAAATACAAAAAATGTTCATTTTGATCTAATAATACTTATTAAAAAATTTATTTTAAAATTTTAAAACTTTTTCAATTCATTTTATTTAAGCAAAAAAAAAATTGTTAAAAAAAAATTAGAATAATTTTTTAAATTTTATTAGACTAAAATAAACACTTTTTGTATTTTATACTTTTTCCCTAAACCTGATGGTTTGGGAGTAAAAAAATATTGAAAGTTCAAAATCTCGAATTATTTTGTTAGATATCTTGAAAGGTTTAAGTTTTTCAAAAAAAGTTTTCAATGAAAGATACGTGTTTTTTCACGTAAAATAAAATTACTTGATTAAAACTATAGGTTCCTATTTAAAAAAATGATGTTGACCTTCATATCACCCTAAAAACACCACCTAAAAAAAATTTCATCCGAGTACGTCTATGTCCCCCTCCAAACCGTGTAACTTTTATCTGAAAAGTTTTTTGATAACATTTCACCATAAAAAGTTATTAGAGGTGTGCACTTAAAATGGGTCACCCTGTATAGTAGGTACTTAAAAATCGAAAATTAATATGAAAATGTTTCAGACAAAAGTTCATCGATTTCATTCATAAAATGTAATGGTATACAGGATGTCCCATTTTAATCTATCACCCCCCTAATTTTTTTATCTATCAATTAAATAAAAAAATGTTTCGAATGAAAGTTGTTTGGTTTTGAGGGGGACCCAATATGGCGTTATTAATTTTTGATTTTTTGGACGTCTTCATGGTCAAATAGAACCAACATTTTTTTTTTCAAATGGAAACCTATATTTTTCATTACGGTATCTTATTGTTTGGAAAAAACAAACAGCTTTTGTTTCAAATAATTTTTTGTATGACTTCATTTTTTTTAATATTTAACAAAATAATTTTAGATTTCAGATTTTCACTAATTTTTTACTCGAAACCCATTAACTTTAGAGGAAAAGTGTAAAATACAAAAAAGGTTTGTTCTAATCTGATATAACTAGGAAAATTATATCAGGATTTTTTTTAAACTTTTGCTCTTCAAAATATTAAAGCAAAAAAAAAATTAAATTGAAAAAATCTTAAATCATTTATCTAGTTATATCGGATTAGAATAAACCTTTTTGTATTTTACACTTTTCCTCTAAACTTAATGGGTTTCGCGTAAAAAATTAGTGAAAATCTGAAATCTAAAATTATTTTGTCATACAAAAAATTATTTGAAACAAAAGCTGTTTGATTTTTCCAAACAATAAGATACCGTAATGAAAAATATAGATTTCCATTTGAAAAAAAAATGTTGGCTCTATTTGACCATGAAGACGTCAAAAAAATCAAAAATTAATAACGCCACATTGGGTCCCCCTCAAAATCAAACAACTTTTATTTGAAACATTTTTTGATTTAATTGATAGATAAAAAAAATTAGGGGGGTGATAGATTAAAATGGGACACCCTGTATAATACGTATTTTTAAAACAATGTTGACTTTCAATTGATTTTGAAATCATACTATTTTGTTGCCCCTTCAAAACCATACAACATTTATAAATAACATTATTTTCTAAAATACGTAGCTCACGAAAATTTCATTTTGACAACTTAAATTTAATTAGTAATACTTTCGAAACGAAGTATTTTTAACATTTATACTTTTTAAAACAACAAAAAACGACCCAAGTTCAAATAAGTTCAATTTTTAATTTAAAATATAAGATAGTTCACCACGTAAGCCTTATAAAATATTGACAGTTAATTTATACATTTACTGCTAACACCTTTTATTAACAAAATTGCATATAGTACGAGTATGTAACAAAAAATATAGTATAAAAAAAAACATTTTAACGACCTCTGGTTTGCTCTAACAAGTCGTGTGAAAAAACTGACAGCTCATTTATTACTGGTGTTTAAGTATTTTCATATTTAGAACCATTAACTTGCAAAAACTAACCATACACATTATTATTATATGTATGTGTAATAAAAATAATAATAAATGTGTGAAACATATGATAGAATACTTAAAAAATTTTAAGTGGTTCAACCACTAAAAATACCGACTGGCGAACAACTTTTTTTTAATTTAAATGATAAAATCAGATATTTATTAAAAGCATATTAATTTTTGTGTTAACACGAGCCGTATACGTTATTTTAGAAAAATTTTAATTACAAACATTTTTTAAATGCAACATAGATGAAATATACACTACTACAATGGTATTGAAGCCCTATTGTGTATAACTTATAAAGAATTTGCTCAAGAGAAAAAGCTAATTAGTTTTTACCAACGCTATCTGCGAGGTGTCAAATCGTTATGGATTTTAGAGCAATGGTTATAAATACCTAAGTAAATACTATGCATTTTATGAGGTACACTTGGTAGCACTTATTTTAAGTCACTGATTTCTATTTAACGCGCATGCGTCAAGGTCATCATATACACGATTTCATTCGCTACATATAAGTGATTGTCATTTATATTTAATACCTATCAGATAGTGTTAGGTCAAAACAAATTATCTTTTGTTCTGGAGCAAATTCAATGTTCTTTATGAAAATTCAGTATCAAATATTGCATTTTATCTAAATAAATGTGATTTAAATTATAAGTAGTGAAAATAATTGTTTGTATAGTTACTTATGATTCTAATTCTTATTTTTTTTGTAATTGAGTTGATATTTCTATGACAAATTGAAGTTTGATGCATGAAATATTACCAAAATATTTTGTGTTTTAGATTTGATTAAAAGTATGTTTATTTTATAGAAAATGACGTGAAAAGTTGAAATTTTCAAACCGCAGGTGTGTATCTCATAACGTTCTCGAGATATGGCCTCTCAAAGTTTTACTTTTTTCAAAATTTAGGAAAAAAATGGCTGTAACTTTTGAACGTGTGGTCGGATTTAATTTTTGTCGACGGATTTGGAATCAGCGCGGCAAAATCTATATAATGACATGTATAATACTTTGAAATTCGACAAAAAAAATTTGTGAAAAATCGACATTTTTTAAAGGTGTACCCCTTCGAATTTTTTCGATTTTTCACAAAATTTTTTTGTCGAATTTCAAAGTATTATACATGCCATTATATAGATTTTGACACGCTGATTTCAAATCCATCGACAAAAATCAAATTCGACTACACGTTCAAAAGTTACAGCCATTTTTCTCAAAAATTTTGAAAAATTGAAACTTTGAGAGGCTATATCTCAAGAACGGTTTGAGATACAGACCTGCGGTTTGAAAATTTCAACTTTTCACGTCATTTTCTATACAATAAACGTACCTCTTACGAAATATAATAACTAAAAAATTTTAGTCAAATTTCATGGTTCAAATTTTAACTTTTCATAGAAATTCAACTCAAACAGAAAAAAAATGAAAGAAGAACCAAAACTAACCCACCAGAATAATATATATTTCTAATGTATAGAAAAAATCTTTAATCTTTACGAGCTTTACTAGGATCGCTCACTTTTGCCGGGGATCCGCAAAACAAGTTTGGCATAAATTAAAGTAAATTTTACATTTCAATTTACCAGTGATTAATTAGTACCTAACAACCGTCTAAAGGGAAAGTCCCTGAAAAATAATTGTTCAAAAAGGGGTCCCCCACACAACAAAAATTTAAGAACCGCTGCAGTCTATACAACTTCTGAGATTTCAAGTAAAATATTCCGCGTCACATTTTTGTTGCACTTGACGTTTTTACTTCAGTGCATTTAAAAAATAGAAATAACTAAATAACTACATACATTATAATAATAACATGTGATGTATAAAACAGTGACAACTAGAATAATTCTTATAAAAAAACGTGAACTAAATCTACCATGTAATTGTCCACGTTTTATTGGGGTGTCGATTCTAATTTGTGCCTAATTAGACTGAGATGCGTGTTAACTTGTTTCATTTTAATTATTTGTTCACTAATGACAGTGTTTACTATGATTTCTATTCTTTTTAATTTGACATTCGGAGATAATGACATAATTTATATATAATAAGAATTTTTCGTGATCCAAAATAATTAGTTACTATTTGAATTTAAATTACATTTAATAAAAATACGAAATAAGGTGTTACATAATTTATAAAATTTATATTAAATTGTACTGATAATAATTTACCTTTATCGCCATTTTGACACATACACTTTATTTTATAAGATTATTTAAATAACCAATATTAATTTCACTCTAATTATATTAATAATTAACTAACACAACACGTAAAATACTAGAATAGTATTTAATATTAATTAAATTCACAGAACAATATTACATTATATATGTATAATTATATTAATGTAGAACACAAAAGCGAGGCACGTCTTTAATGGATTTTTATCATTTGTATGAATATTATAGTACTCTACATTACCGACTCTTGATATGAATGCAATTTTGAATTGATATCCGGTCATTTGATTTTTATTAACAAAATATGTAATATATGGTTAACTAAAGTGAAGATAGAGATACATCCTAAACAATACTCTATCTTTCTTACACTCACGTTTAAATAAAGACAAACATAGACCTAATATACGCTCTATCTCTTTATTTTTTAAGACTTGATATTCGAGAATAACCAAATATAATAAAGTGAAACTTGGTTAAGTGGGACTTGGATAAGTGAAAAACTTCTATAACTAGAATTCATACTGAGGTTCCGTCACTTTTACATTAGCAACTCTATAACTGGGAAAATGGGTCACCTCTTTAAATGGGATAAAATAACAGGTCTCAGTTATCCAGGTTTCACTGTATAAATTAAGTTACTATATTAATTACAAATAATTATGAGTTAATCCTTGGATAAAAAGTTTCTGTATTTAATTATTATAATTAAAATTATTATAATATAAAAAAATACAGTAAGGTGTCTGATATTAATTTCAAAAATTGAAAGTAATATATTTTTGCCAATTATAATGCATGGTTACTTAGGTTTAATTTATTTTTACTTAATTATATGTTAAAAATAAAGGAAACACGTTATCAATCAAAAGATATACGAATATATTAACCTATTCAAATTTAGCCACCGACATCTGCATACTGTAGCAGTGGTTCTCAAACAATGTAAAAAAATAAGCGCATTTTTAAAATAAAAAATAACAACTCGAAATTTAAACGTGAAATGCCCGGAGATTTCTTAAACGGTAAGAGATACAGAATTATTAAAATGAGATTAATTATTTATGTGTAAGGGGTGAGTATTATATCAAAAATATATACCTACCAAAAATACTGAAAATTATGAATTTTTAATTTTTCGGGTATACCGCCTAAACCACAGAAAATTATTAAATTTGTTTAATGTATAGTAATACTCACCCCGTCATTACAAATAATTAATCTCATTTAACTAAATCTGTATTTCTTACCATTTAAGAAATCACCGTGCTTTTTATACTTCTTGGACACACTGTATATAGAAGGATGCATGATTTTGTGACGTAATATTATTAAAAATAACCAAGCTAATAAAAATAATGTTTTATAAAAATCGTAAAAAAATTTTTCAAAAAAATAAAAAATTCAATTGTATATTATGTTATTAAATTTCATTTTAAACGAACAAAAGACAAAATTAAAATTATTGTAGCACATTCACACTGATTTTCTTTCTTCCATTAATGTAAATAATTAAACACACGTCAACACGCATTTGTTGTTTGTACTTAAATTAGAAAAAAAAACATTTTTTTAATAATAATGTGAAATTTTACGCTAGATTTAACCCACATTGTTTTGTGGTTAATTAAAACAGATTTTACAAACAACACTATAAATGTAGTTAACAACTCTAAAAAATATAGTTTTCTCGTGTATACTTATAGATATTCATATTAATATTTCACAACTAAATTATTTTATTGAGATTCTTTTTCTGAAAAAAGAAATAATTAAATTATATTGGCATAATTAAATGCCAACAAACTCCCCACCCCCACCGAAAAACTTTATGCAAACGGCCCTGATAGTGTAGTAAATTAATCTAATAATTATATTTTGTATAAATGACAACTAAGCAGTTTAGAATTCAAAATGATTCGAATTCAAATGATAAGAAGATAATTTTAGTTCAAATCAAAAATAGTATATTGTGTAGCAAGGGTTGAAACAAGACGATTTCTGACTAGGGCGAGAGTTGATTGCCCGAGCGAAGCGAGGGCTGTCATCGCACTGGTCAGAAATCGTCTTTGTTTCATCCCGTGCCACACACGCTATTTTTCATAACACATGCATTGATTGAAACAACGAGTTTTGATTTCTGTAGCCAGTCGAAGTAAGACTATTTCAGACAAATAGCGCAGTAATATCTTATACTATTTTAATAATAAAATAATTCAGAAATAGGATCCGCTTTTGTTTATTACAAATTCGATTCTGACAGATTTAAAATTAATGAATTTGCTAGTCAGGAATAACGTTGTTTATTTGTTTCTGCTCGGTACAATCGCATTGGTCTGAAATTGTCTTGTTTCTACTGTCAAAACTGGGTTCAAAACTAGTTGTTTCTATGCATGTGATATGAAAATGATTTTACTTTAGAGTTTTGGTGTTGGTAGGCTTAGTTCTAGTCCGACAACTCAGTAATATCGGTAGTTATCAAGTTTACCCACGAAATGTCAATAATAATAATTATTTCGATATGATTCATGACTGAATTATAAAATATTAAAAAATTCGAATTCATTAAAAAAAATTAACACTTAGAAGAATGTCATCAATTTTGATGAGCTGAAATTTCAAAACATTTAAGGTCATAAAATACCACCGATTAGCCAAATCAAGAAAAATATATACACGTAATTTATACGATAATTTACAAAAACACGTTAAGTATTTGTAAAAATAAAGTAGATAAAATCGAAACAAAAAATTGCACACAGCAAAAAAAAGTGACGAAAAATTTGCATAATTGGACGATCCGGTAAAAATGTATAAATTAAAGAACAGATAAGCGACCCATCGATGTAAATTATCGGTGAACAGAAGCAAAATGTGCAAGAGTGTAAATCAAAGGTGAAATTATAATAAAACATTTTCATCTATCAGTGATAATTGTGACATCGGACCCGTATAATGTTACAGTACAGACAGGGATTAAAAAAATATTTAATACTGATATATTTCAGAAGCAACAATGACCAACTCCACTATAGTTCAGGCTATCTAAGTTAAAAATTGTCTAAAAATTATTTGTTTATCCGCTACCTTGAAAAAAGTGGCTAAATTAAGCCGTAATAACTAATAAAGTTTTTTTAAGTTGGTATCACTGGAAAATAAAATTTTAATTAGTTTACAAAACATGGACCTGATATCTGCAATTGTTACTATTTTATTAAATTGTTAATAATGGAATCATAGTTGTCTTTGATTAACAAAAAAAGGTTTTTGTAGAACCTTTATTTTCCTAAAGATTTATAAAATCGATTGATACTACAAATTTTAAATTATTTGACTAATAATAGCACTCAAATTTCATTGTTAAGTTTTTTTTATTTTATTTAAAACAAATTCAATTATTTCATAAAACCAGCACTATTAAAAAAAATATAGCCAAGAACCTGCTCTGAAATGTTATTTATCTTTTGATGAAAACCGCATTAAAATCGGTTCAATAGTTTTCGAGAATAGTGATAAAAGATACAAAAATAAACTTCCTTTGTTTAATATACTTTAAATAACTCAAACACTATAATGCTGTTTTCACCAATAGTTTTTCAGAGCAGATTTGATCCTAAATGAACCCAACACAATATCCTTTAAACTCGACTCCCTCATTTACCGAGACCTGCGATGATCGGCACATCAGCAACTTCTCAATCGTCATTTAAATAAGAGATTGTACTCACAAAGATTTCCTTAACCAGTTGATTTGAAAATATCCTATACAATAAATTAATGTGTGCCTGTCTCATGCAAGGAATTTAAATCATTATATTTTAATTATTACTTCTACAATTGCCATAATTATTTTTCACACATTCCTTATAAAACTATTAAATATAACCATCAAAGTATAATATAATTTTATTTCCATGCCCGTCCCTGGTCAGAATATACATGCACACATAAAAACGTCGGCGAGTCTTGAGTTATGAACAAGTTAATACAGAATGTTTACATGACAACACGGTGATAATGTAGGTACCTGCATTATAGCTACAGAAGCACTCGCAGAAATAATAATAAGATCAAACTCACCGCGATCTGATGGGAACATGAAGATATAATATAAACAGCAATGGTATACTTGACTCTGTATGTACGAGTACCTACCTATAGACGAATCAATTGTACAGAGATTGTTTATAATTGTTAAGTATAGGTGTTCGTCTGGGTATTATCTCAAGCACTTAGATTTCATAAAAGATTGTAGAATTACGAACAAATAAAATAGACATGATCCCAGTAACAAGTCTCATTGAAATTATGATTTAAGGTTGTTGTTCACTAAAATCGATCACTACAGAATTTGTTAAAATTTTAATACTGTGTTAAGCAAGCTAGTTCGCATTTGTAAAAAAAAAAAAAATCAGGTCAGTTTACCATTTCGTTTATTAATTATAAACGCAGGGGTCGAAACAAGTTCAGTGTTCAAAAATACTGATTTTACTGACACAGAAATCTAAAAATACTGACTTTTACTGACTATCTGAACCGAGTTAAAAAAATGAATGAGAGATGCAATTGAGAAACGGACAACTTTAATTTTGATTGTTCTTTATGTTTTTTTGAGTCTTGAGATGATGCATGTTGCTCAATTGCCTCGAAGCCCCAATTCATAGACATTTTTTTCAAGCACACACAACAAAAAAGTCACTTTCACCATCCCTTTTTCCCAAATCAGATACATTTTTATTCAGCCAATCAAGTGCATATTTAACAAATATGTATTGAGTTTTGTAAATTCACAACAATGATTTACTTATTTAAATTTTAAATAAGTAAATCATTGTTGTGAATTTACAATGAAAACATTATTAATAATTTGAATATATTTTTCACGGTAATTGTATCGTTTTGAAGTCAAAATAGTGAGTTTTTTCACAATAAATTCGGCTCCGATGTGAAAACTTTGAGTGCCAAACCCAAAAAAACTGAAAAACTGACCATTTTTCCAAAAAACTGACTTTAACTGACCGGGTTACAAAAAACTGATTTTTACTGATTTTACTGACCAGTTTTGACCCCTGTAAACGTGCAAAGTTGGCCTCTTATACATTGCAAGCATAGGGATCCACTTGGAATTTGACATTCGTTTAATTAGTGTATTAAAACTAAACGTCAGATTTTAACCAAAAACGGATATGTTATAGATTGATAATTAAAGAATGTATATATAAAATTCTAGAATGATTTACCACCTACTTAAATAATTATTAATTTTTAACTTTGATAAATTCCCGAACACATGACGTAAATATACGATATGGCAACACCGCATTCGGCGCGCTCTTCGAAATGTAAAAACGTGGTATTGACAACTGACGCGCGTTGTAAATAGCAAGTTATTATTATTAACATTTGATGTTTTTATTTATAATAATAATAGTTACTATTGTTATTATAATTATTACCATTGTCAGCAATAGTAATACTTATAATATTGTTAAAAATATATCTTCTATTCTTGTCTAATATTGTAAATTGTTGCCAGATCTATTTGTTCTTTTTTACCGACATATCAAAACCCTGTAGTTCATGCTAAATTCCGCTAGATGCCACGACTATTAGTGAACAACAACCTTAAAGAAGATTCTAAAAAATGTATTTATATTTATATTAAAAGCGAGATTAATGTAATTTTTGTTAAAATAAAAATGCAAAATACAGCAATCCGCCATGTTAACCATTGGAACACCAATCAGAGCGAATGAATTTATTTTAGACAAATATCAATTACTCTTACAAGATTATTAACATAAGTACCTTATTTAAGAACTTATATACTTTGGAATTCATTTTTAACACACAAAATAACTAAATTATTGTCTAACTCTGAATGTTTGATTATTGTTGACAAAGAGTGTGACCTGCGAGCGTTTTGGCGTCAAATTCAAAATTAGTTTTAAAAGAGTCAATTTTTGCGATTAAACCTTTATTTTCTGCAAAAATATGAATTATTTTGGAAATAAGAGACACGTAAAGATCATTATTCTATAATGATCTTTACGTTTTTTTTTTAAATTAGTCATCGTGCCTATTATAATCACTTGAGTGCAATATTTAAATTCAACTCAAGTAAGCTTTGGAAAAAAGAATGGTTGATTTTACATTTATTAAAATGCGAATTCTATGTCGGATATGTTTTCTTTATTATACAGGGTGACCCATTTTAAGTGCACACCTCTAATAACTTTTTATGGTGAATTGTTATCAAAAAACTTTTCAGATAAAAGTTACACGGTTTGGAGGGGGGCATAGACGTATGAGGATGAAATTTTTTTAGGTGGTGTTTTCAGGGTGATATGAAGGTCAACATCATTTTTTTTAAATAGGAACCTATAGTTTTTATCAAGTAATTTTATTTTACGTGAAAAAACACGTATCTTTCATTGAAAACTTTTTTTTAATAAATTAAACCTTTCCAAGATATCTAAGAAAATAGTTCGAGCTTTTGAACTTTCTATATTTTTTTACTCAGAAACCATCAACTTTAGAGAAAAAGTACAAAATACAAAAAATGTTTATTTTGATCTAATAAGACTTGAAGAATTATTTTTAAAATTTTAAACCTTTTTCAATTTATTTTATTTAAGCAAAAAAAAAAAATGTTAAAAAAATTAGAATAATTCTTTAAGTTTTATTAGACCAAAATAAATATTTTTTGCATTTTATACTTTTTCCCTAAACCTGATGGTTTGTGAGTAAAAAAATATTTAAAGTTCAAAATCTCGAATTATTTTGTTAGATATCTTGGAAAGGTTTAAGTTTTTCAAAAAAAGTTTTCAATGAAAGATTCGTGTTTTTTCACGTAAAATAAAATAACTTGATAAAAACTATAGGTTCCCATTTAAAAAAATGATGTTGACCTTCATATCACCATTAAAACACAACCTAAAAAAATTTCATCCTCATACGTCTATGTCCCCCTCCAAACCGTGTAACTTTTATCTGAAAAGTTTTTTGATAACATTTCACCATAAAAAGTTATTAGATGTGTGCACTTAAAATGGGTCATCCTGTATTATAGTTTCAGTGAGTAAAAAATATTTTATAATCAAACAATAGATGTTGCTTACTATCCGGAATGTATCACAGGGAAAACTAATTCTTTAGGTTTCTTTTTTTCTGTATGGGAAAAATAGTAATGCGAACAAAATTTTTATAAGAACATATACTTAAATGTAGTAATTTTTACAATATATATAATCATAGCAAATTTTTCTCTATAATATTAAATACTCCGCACATTCCTCAGCATACACTGGTAGAAAGGACTTCTCAAACCAAGTAAACCTTGTTTTGTATATAACGAAAACAATATTTTCTTAAGATAAGTAATAATCTCTTAAACCAACTATAGTATTCTTGAACGAAGGAATAATAGTTGGATTAAGAATATGTTTCTTATATTAAGAAAATATTGTTTTCGTTATATACAAAACAAGGTTTTCTTGGTCCAATACAGTTTTTTTTTCTGTGTAGTATATTATTTTTTCAGAAATGTATATAGTAAAAAAAATGTTTTTTCCGTAATAAGTCAACACACCATAACTGTATCTATTACCTGATATAATTCCCATTAAACCTTCCCATTAAGAGTGTCACAACAACCGGTACCCGACTCTAAATATAAATAAATATACATTAATTATAAAATATAACTAATTACATTTGCATCTACACGAAAAACCTATACCCGGCGATACAATCGTGTGAACTTATTAAAAAACTGTTCTCTGACCAGAAACAATGAACAAACGCAGCACACACTGCTTTTAAAAATTAAATTGAATTAATAAATAATACTTGGGTGTTTAGCGTGTTTAGTAACTCATTACATACACGACGGAGTAAGTATGTATGTTACGCTTTAAACGCGGTACCGCGGCTGTAGGGGAAGTGTGGGTAAAGTGTTGGAATTCTTACTTGAGTTTTTTTACTTCTATAAAATATTTCTTCGCTGGAATTAAAATAGAAAAAAGACTTTACGTGATTAAACATGATTAATGGCAGGTAGTACTTATTTTATTACATATGTATGTAAAGTAGGAATGTTTGCAGAAGGTAGGGGGGCTTAAGGTGGTAACAATTATTGTTGATCTAAGGCGATCTATATCTTAACCCTTAGCTGCCACTGTGGGGTATCAGGGGCCTACATTGTTTCAACTTCAATGTAAGCTGTTTAAATTATACAAGGTTTTCAATTTTTTAAATATATTAAATGTTAGCTATTTTTTTAAATAACCGATTGGAGTGCAATCCGTATCGTTCGAAGATGATAGAGGAATTTTATTGAATTAAAATATTCAATGGCTTACGAGTAGTGTCTGGGGTACGAGGTGACCCCAGTGTGACAGATATGTTATTCTGAAGAAGTGTAGCAGCTAAGGGTTAAATTCACATCTGCACAGTGGTCTCGTATATTTAACTTATTGGACAAAAGATCGTAGAGACTTTCAAAAATTAATTATGTATTGATCAAGATTTTTATTTATTTTAATATAAGAAATTTTCTCCACTATCTATTAATTATAGATTGACTTAAACTAAAAATACACCTTAACCACAAAATTTATGTCACTCGACACGTGTTTCGACTTCACAAGAAGTCCTCATCAGGAGCCTAACAATTCCAGACTGATACAGTCTTGGTCAGAACCTATATATATACTAAAAGGACTTATCACGCTTCAATGATTCAGACCAATCAACGGCAAGGTCTAGAAGGATTGAAGCTGGGATAGGTCCAGTACCTCCATTAAAAATACTATTCTTATCCCTCAAGATTTCTAAGCTTTCTGCTGCGTCTAATTGATTATATTATTGCATGTTTTAATTAATTTTAAATTATTAATGTCCGTTTTATGATTTAATGTAGTCATATGATGAGCTACGCTAGATTTATCCACCCGATTGTATTTAAGGTGAGCCATGTGCGCTTTAAATCTAATGTTTATAGATCTCCTAGTTTGGCCTAAATAACTTTTTTCGCAATTTAAACAGCTGATTTTATAAATACCGGATTTATCATTTACTTCTATTTTATCTTTGGGTTACCTAGGAGAGTTTTAATGTTATTATTATTAGAAAAGGCTAATTTAAAATCAAATTTCTTAAACATTCTTAGTTTAAGTGACTAAGAAACCACAGTTTCTCCGTTTTTCAAGTAAAAATTATAGATTGGTTTGCACACGAATAAAAATGGAGTCAATTTTTTAATAAAAATTACAATTGTAGATTAAATATGTCATTTTTGTATCAAAAAAATCAGTTTTAACTACTGTCAATTGAGTAACTTCTACAACCTCCATTGTAATTTTTATAATACGCAATTTTTACTATATTCACGTAAATATCATTACATGAGTTATTCATTTAAAACTAATTATCCATAAGTTGAATTATTTGTTAAGTACTATACAAATTATTTAATTTCAATTAAAAGACAATGCAATAATAGTAGGTATAGTTTTTATAAGTATAACAAAATAACATATATCAATAATATAGATTTCGATCCTGCACACAAAAATTAATAATTGATATTGTAACTTTAGCAACACTTGACCTAGCAAGAATTACAATATTTAAGACCATAGCGCAAACTCAGATTGTCAAGGGCCGCACATATAATTTTTGTGTATCTATATCTATAAAAGAGTTTGTCCTTAACCACTCACTCACTCACTCACTCATATATCAACGTACAGCCCAAACCCCTGGACCTAGAAACGTGAAATTTCGTAAGTGCCTTCCTTTTGTGATGTAAGCACCCACTAAGAAAGGATTTTTCGTAATTCAACCCCTACGGGGTTAAAACAGGGTGTCAAAGTTTAAATAAAAAAAATATTTTTTTGTTCGCATTTAATTGAAATTTGTCGAACATACTCTACAATATAAATAATGAAACAATTACTTCAGTATTTTCCAAAATTTAACCCCTAAAGTGTTACGGGGGTGGAAAAATGTGTTAAATATTTTTTTTGTATTCACTGAATGAAACATGGCACAAGCAGGTACTCTACAAGACAAATATCAATTACGAAAATTCAACCCCTATGAAAATGGGGGGGGGGGGGCTAAAATTTTGATATATTTATCTTCATAATTGTTCATGGTATTAAAGTAAATTCGGACAAATTAATATTCAATTAAAAATTAAAGTTCGATATTCAAGCCCTAATAGCATGGGACGGGGACGAGGATAGATTTAGATATGTTTATCTGCATACCTGCTTTACTTATAAAGGTAAATTCGGGCAAAATAGTCATCTATTAAAATAAAAATGTCGACATTCAACCCCTAATGGCGGGGGTAGACAGAGTCTGTGTTTTTGCATAGTTTTATCTGCATAGTTGCAAGTTATAATGGTTGAGTCGGACAAAATACAATTTTTAACCAAGATCCGTGATATTTACGTTTTTTATAAGCAATGAATAAAAATCAATATAAATTTTTTTAATATGTCATCCCCTATCACATATGGTTCTAATTAGTTTCGAAGTTTACGCGAGCGAAGCCGCGGGATTCCGCTAGTTTAATATAAAAAAATACTTTTTTTTTCGTTGTTACTTAATGTCATAAATTATTTTCATATTTATTTTTATTTTTATAAGTCTGATGCGGGCCACAGTTGGACAAGCCTGTTTTAGACCGTTTCAAGATTATTACGTTAAATAGTAATTTTTCTTTAAAAATTGAGTAATTGTTATGAAATATTTTTCAACTGCATGCTAACTGAGGCCATTTATCCATTTAAATACCTTTTTTGATCAGTTAGAATTAAATTTGAGTCCACTATGCGTCAATAAAACGTTTAAACCTTACCGAAACATTACAATTCAACTATTTTTAATAATAAATGTATCACCACAATTCCAGTTATAATAAAATCTTCACAATGACACTAACAGTGTTTAGAAGTTGTTTATGAAAGGCCATTTGAACGCACAGTAGGAGATTTCCTTGGTCATATTCTTTATATTATTATTTGTCAGTTGATATACTAACTATTACACCTTTTTAATATTGCATGAATGTCGCTCAACTCTAAAGCCAGCGGGGTGTGGACCTATTTAAATTACTAAATTGTAATAGTTCAATGAAACTATTAGTTGTGATCAATTTAGATATACATTGATCTAGAAAATAAAATGCTATTATGAATTACATTTATTCATTACATTCTATTACAAAGATTCTAATAAATTATAATTTTTTTATTTTAAATATCGTTGTTTTTTATAAGTAATTGTGTGTTCTGATTTTACTGTTTAGATCAGCGTTTCTCAACATATATTTTATTTATTAAGAGCACATTGGACCCGGTGTTACCCTGGTTAGTATTCACAAATTATACACCTAAATATATAAAAAATATTGAAACTGCAAGTTATAGAATTAATTATTCCATGCCTACTATGTTTTTATATACATATGTATAAATAGCATTCGTATGCTGTGACATCATAGAAACAAAACACAATAAATGATTTTGATGTTAAATCTTAAGTTTTCATTAAATATTAATAGCTATAATCATGCTCTGAAAAATGATTTAACTATTAGTAAAAACCGCATTAAAATCGGTTCAGTAGTTTTCAGCTCAAGAAGACGCGTATTTTGATTTCTGCTTATAGGAAAACAAATGTGTGCCCGTTGTGATTGGGTAATTAATTATGCAGATATATACCAAATTTGAACCCAATCGGTTCAGAAACTTTTGGGTTATGGTACAAAAAGATGGACGGAACCATAAACAAAAAAATATTGACTCATTAAGTTCGAAAATAAATGCAACATATTTTAAATGTTTACATTATTTGATTAATCATTTCTACATATCTAAAGTCGAAGATAATGAAGAAATTTTGTTAAAAATTTATATAATAACATAAACTTGTAATTACATGTAGTGTGCAGAAAGATGGCAGGTTTAAAAGACACGCGAAATTAGCACGCAACTGCCTGTAAGCAGTCGCGAAAAATGTACTTGCTAGTACGGAAAAAATAAATCTAAAAAATAATAGCCATCACTCAACAAATATATGTAAGAGTACATTGTACATTTACTATTTTGTTTAAATAATTTATAATATATGTTCCTGCATTTCAGAGGTACTAAACCATTATTTTGTACTGAAAAAAATTATATTTTGATGGGTAAATGTATTATAAATATAAAATAATGTTCTAATATGTAAAATATTAGAATATAAATTACACTGACCGACAGCCATTTTGCTGCAGGGCATACAATAACTTTTTAAGGGTAATTTAGACACGCTGAATCCAAAAATGACCACCATTTTACTCAATCAGCTCTTGTTTTTGCGATATTGCAAAAAAAATGTTTTTTTCGATATGCAAAAATTCAAATTCGTGTATATATACCTATATATATTTTTTTTAAATCAATGACTTCAACCAAAGATCATTCAGAATGAAGCTATGGGTCCTAATTGAACTAAAAAAACTTAAATTATAGTTATTCCCTTCGAAAATCATGTTTTAAACAAAAAAAAAAAAACGATTTTTTAGCAAAAATTCAAAGCGCTGTAACACAAACAATTTTTGTCCAATTTGAATGTTATTCAGTAAATTTATAGCTTTATCTATCTTCTTTATTGTGTTAAAGTTTCAACGTAATCGAATGAAAATTAGCGAAATGGTACTAAAATCAACTGCGCGTGTCAAAATTGACGTCATCAATTAAAATTCTAGAAAGAGACAGGTATTGGCTACTTTATCGCTTTGTCTCTTCGCCAGTATTTACTTCACAACTGGATAGGGAAGGTTCAGTCCAATAATATCATATATATCTACTTTTACACCTGAATTATTTACAAGCTCATTAAGAACACAAAAGTTTCAATAAATAAAAACCGTTTTAAGTAATTTGTCGACGCGAGATGATTATTTTGGCAGATAAATAAACACAATAACGGCCAATGACGTATGTAACAGCGCATGGTCCATTCACAGCTTGCCTGATCAACCTGCGGACCGTCACCACTCGCGTGGGCACTCAAATATACCGCAAAATACACACACACACAGATATATGTGTGTGCATTAGGTAAATAGAATTAGTGAAAACCCACTGAGAATATAAAAATTCTATTCATTCATAAATTCTGAATGGATGAATGAAAAAGATTGTTCTATTATTGTGGTAAGTATTCGTTTTATTTATATAAAGATTGTGTATCATTAATATAAGCGAATTTTGATGATAAGGTTATAGTATCAGTTATTTTAGCCCATTAGTGCATAGCGTCTCTGATAATGAATGTATAGATTGATTTATTTTTTTATGTCACGTGAAATTGTTTGTATTTAAGAAAATATACAGTCGAAACCGGTTATAACGAAATCGAGGGGACCAGTCATATTAGGTCAGGGGTCGACAGTCTTTTAAGTTAGATGAGCCAAGTTGTTAAGGAAACAGGATTGCAAAGGTATCAGAGAGCCATAGGTATAAATGATGTCAATTGTAATGATCTTTTTTTAGATATTCAATTCTAATTACTTTTTTTTTTAGACATTCAATTCTAATTACTTTTTTTTTTTTAGACATTCACTTGTAATTTCCTTTTTTGCCCTTGCATTTGAATAGTTAAAATCACTGAAGAGCCGCAAACGACTGTGCAAAGAGCCGCATCAATTCTAATTACCTTTTTTTAGACATTCAATCCTAATTACCTTTTTTTTTAGACATTCACTTGTAATTTCCTTTTTTGCCCTTGCAATTGAATAGTTAAAATCACTGAAGAGCCGCAAACGACTGTGCAAAGAGCCGCAAACGACTGTGCAAAGAGCCGCATCAATTCTAATTACCTTTTTTTAGACATTCACTTGTAATTTCCTTTTTTGCCCTTGCAATTGAATAGTTAAAATCACTGAAGAGCCGCAAACGACTGTGCAAAGAGCCGCATCAATCCTAATTACCTTTTTTTAGACATTCACTTGTAATTTCCTTTTTTGCCCTTGCAATTGAATAGTTAAAATCACTGAAGAGCCGTAAACGACTGTGCAAAGAGCCGCATGCGGCTCGCGAGCCGCGGTCTGCCGACCACTGTATTAGGTCGTCAAATCTGATAGTGGTTAAAACCGGTAAAAAGGCAATTATATGGGATTCAGCTGGACTTATATAGTCCTCTAAAGTTGTGGATCATGCTCGTCTTTAATTTACAATAAAAAAATTTGTAGAACCTATTTATATGTGTTCCCAAAGACTTATATAATCGATTGTCACCATAAAAAAGTAAACTTTTAAATTCTTTAGCCAATGGCAGTACTTAAATCTTATTATAACGTTTTTTTATAATAATTTTTTTCGTATTAAACAATTGGATTTGTTTATAGTTAAAAAAAACGTAACAATAAGATTTAAGTGTTGTCATTTCTCAATGAATTGAATAGTTGACTTTTTTATGGTGGCAATCGATTATAGATGTCTTTGGGAACACATACAAAAAGTTGAGCGAAATTTAATGTTCTACAAAAAAATATTGTAAATTAAAGACAATCATGATCCCCAACTTCAGAGGGCTATATCTTAAAAGTTTGAGTTTTGAGGACTTAGTGTCCATTAACACTTTTGATTTACTCATCAAGGACTATCATAAACCAAAGTTTCAAAGAGTTTGACCGAAACCCATTTCCCAGAAGGATTCTGCGGGGTCCTTTGTTATTTTTGCGTTTTAGACAAAAATACAATAAAACAAATTCTTGTTTACTGATTAATATTCTTTTTTCTTCTTTATTATCAATCATGCACCTACATACAAAAAAATGGTATCGTACTCTTAATCGTGTTTTTTGATTTTTTTGCTTTCGTAAAAAAATTGGTATCATTTTTGAGAGCCCTCATGGACCGTAATAATTTATTTTTTTACCAAATCTATCGAATGTCTTTTGTAGATCAATCCATTTTTTGTATCGTTGTACGACCATTTTATACCAAGTTATTTACGATCAAAGTTAATTTATTTGTCTTAAAATAGAATCATGAAAATAGTCTTCACAAAAAAAAATTAATATTCAAAATTCTAACGTACGAGTAATCAAACATATTTTATTAGCTTCTATAAAAATTTAGAAATATTTAAATTTCAATTAATTTAAATAATCTTCATTTCTAACACATTCAAGATTATTTTGAATATATAAGTATTTGCATAATTGATTCTAAGACCTATACGATTTTGATTAAATGTTAATTTTATAATTAAATGAGCTAATGATTGGTAAACATGAATATGTTATTTTTAAATGTATTTGATTTTAATTAAATCAAATATATCGACATAAATTCCGTAAATTGTTATTTAATGTTTTCTTCAAATTATTTAACTAAATAGTTTTACCCATGAATCCGGATGATACAATATTTATCAAAGTTTTAATTTAATTCATAAGCCAAAGTGATCCAATACATTTTTTTATTGTTGATTTCTAAATATCAAAATTCTTGACGAAATTATTAATTATCAGTATTCAACAAAAAAATACTTTTGTAATATAACAGAGATCTGAATAGAAAATTTAGGAGGCTTTTGGTATGCCGAAACCGAATTTGTTGCCCAATTGGTTTCATCACGTCAGGGTTTTGAGATATTCTAACCTAAAAGTCCCATAAGGCAATGTTAAAGAATTTATTATCAAGTAGGTAATTTTTTTCTAAAGTTTTCGGTCACGGTAACAAATAGTATTATCTTTCCTCTTTAAAATGAGTTTTAACTTTTTACTGTACAATTTTTTTAGCAGAGATGTACTAGTTTGAAGATATGATATTTTTGTTAATAGAGTGTAGTATAGTAGATACAATGAACTTTACTACACATATCTTCAAAGTAGTATATTTCGGTAAAGAAAAATCGCAAAGTAAAATATAAAAAATCATTTTAAAGAGAAAAGATAGTACTATTCGAAATCATAAAAGAAAACTTCAGAAAAAAATTACCTACTTAGTAATAAATTCCCCAATATTGCCAAAATCGTCATTTTTAGGACTTTTAGGTTCGGATATCTAAAAAAACCTGACGTGATGGAATCATTTGGGCAACGAATTCGGATTCAGCATGACAAATACCTTCTAAAACACCTATTCTTTATGTGATTTTTTTTTTGTTACATAGTCTTATTTATATTATTTTTATCTTTCCAATAATATAAAATCGCAACTACAAAAATCAACTTTTAAATTCCCAACAACAAAAAACTACTTTCCAAACTACTGTAAACAATAATTCAATCAATTTGACATATTCGAATCATATCGAGTATGTTTTTATTTGTTTCACTGTACCGGCGTAGGCGGCGCCACCTATGCACAAGTGCACACACATACACACAAGCATACACAAACATAGAGGGCTATGGACACCTGTTGATCTCCAAAGCCCGCTGTCATCAATATGCTAATTAGACTGTGCGGACTTGGCCATCTACGATTTAAGATCAAAGAAATTTTAATATCGATGTGTCTATTAAAAATAAATAAACATTAGTGTTGTTTTCTTTGATTTTATTAAAAGTTGTAGGTAATTATATTATTTTTTAATTCTCTCTGTGGAGGGTAAAATAAAAATAAAATACATCGGATTGATTGATACAAGATAATTTTAATTAACAAATATTTCTATGAAAATAATTAAGAATGTAGGGGTAGAGAGGGGAAATATACTGTTAGAGAGGTTTTTATACGTTGATTAATATACGTTCAAAATGTATTATTAAAATTTTTTTGAAGTTATTGAAAATAAATAGTATTGTAATTATTTGAAAGTGAGAAAATAAATTTATGTTCATTTATCAAAAATAACAACTTTCTTAAGACGAGTACTGAATTTTTTTCCGTTCTTTCTGTTTTATATAATAATATTAATGTTTATTTGTGACAAGTATAATTAATAAAAATATTTTAGGACAATTTCTACAAAAGAAAAGAGAATGAATCATATTATGAATCATACAAATTTTATATACCTATCGAACGATATAAAATTATTGTAAAGAAGTTGCTTATGTGCAGATCACAGTAGACAATAATAAAATTGTTTTTTATAAATATTTTTTTAAATATTATCGATTCTATCATTTTAGTATTTTATATAAATATATATTTATTTGATATTTTAACTCATTGCTTCTCATTAGTGTCTCACAGCTGATACAAGTGAAGTCGAATGTTTTGTTACAAGGTGATTTACGTATTCTTTTTATCGGAGGTTTTATTTTCATACGATGTCATTTTTTACAAGACTTTCTTTGAAGTTTTTTTTTTATTTGAAGAAATAAATTTTGGATTTAATTTTTTAATTAATGATATGTTTTCTCGGAACAAATACATACATAGGTATATTTAAAAAATAAATTTTATTTTTAGCACTTCATCGATACAAAATTGCATACAATTTTGACGAAAAATAATGTAGTGACTAGTACACCGATATTTCTACTTCTTCTAAAAAAAATCCCGAAATATTTTTAATTTTCATAAAAATAACCATCCATATATTATTTCAATTTAATTTAATTCTATCCCACGAATTAAATTTAAATTTTAAGTAACAATATTTCACATACCTTGCAAAGAAAGCAGCCGCAGCTGAAGCCTGAGACGACGATCCCGGCATACCATTCACAGCAAACGTATACTTCGTCTCTGTATACATCCCGTAAACACCACTCGGCATCGGCACCGGCGTCTGTGCGACCCCCAGCACCCCGACGGCCGTTGCAACCGTCTCGTGCCTGGTATACGGCACCACGTGATACGCCTGCTGCCTCCCGGACGACGCCACAACACCGTTACAACTCGCACTTAACTTCAAACTACTACTCACAACTTTGCTCGTTTCATTTACGACACTCACTTTCTTTGATATTTTCGTATCACCACCTTTCGCCGGTTTCTTCATCACCAGTTTCTGAGGACTGTTGTTCGGCATCTTGTATTTATTTGTAGCAGCGCTTGTCGCCATCACGTTGCCGTTGCTGGCACGATGGCACATGGACGCCGATGAAGCGATCGTTGGCTGCTGCGATGCCAGCTGCTTGTGACTTGATCGGTCCGCGCACCGCGCTGTACTGACAGCTAGCGTGGGATCCGCGTGAGGCGAGTGCGCCGCGTTCTGTTGCTGCTGCTGTTGGTGATGGTGATACTGCGAGGGGGGGTGATGATGATGATCGGGGGGAGGGGGGTATGTCACAGCCACCGATGATTGCTGCTGTTGTTGCTGGTGATGGTGGTTGGGTCCATTCACAAACCATGATGGTGTACCTATATATAATGTTTCAATTGTAGTAACAAAAGTTTCAATGACATTTCTTCATAATTAAGTAACGTTTGTTACCTCAGGCGCGTATACAGTAGGGTGATTCATTTCCGCAAAACATTTTTTTTTTCAAGGTCCTCAAGCAAAATTTTAATCTACATATAGAAAAAAAAATTCTCACCAAGATTGAGCTCTTAATTCCTATTTTAAGTACTTGCAATTTAAATATGAAGTTTTCCCATTTAAAATGCATGTAAAAAAAATTTTTTTTTTCAAATTTCTAATGCTTAGACACCTTTTATCATATTGCGAATCGGTTTGATGGACCTTACGGGAAATTTCACGCTCTTTAAATTTGCCTTAGTGTTTTTTTTCTGTAACTCACACTGGTTCGCCAGTAGGAGTCATCTAAATACTAACTAATAATGCAGCATTATTAGTTAGTATTTATCAATTTCTTGCGTTTTAAGGCCTAAAAATGGCTGTAAATTCATTAAATATTGGTAAAAAAAACTATTTTTTACGAGTCAGCTCTTTTTTTCTCCCTAATTTTTGCGGTTTGCTAAATAAAAAATGGAAAAAAAATTATTCCAAAAACTGTATTTAGATGACTCTTACTGGCGAACCAGTGTGAGTTATAGAAAAAAACACTGAGGCAATTTTAAAGAGCGTGAAATTTCCCGTAAGGTCCATCAAACCGATTCCCAATATGATAAAAGGTGTCTAAGCATTAGAAATTTGAAAAAAAAAAAAAATTTTTACATCCATTTTAAATGGGAAAACTTCATATTTAAATTGCAAGTACTTAAAATAGGAATTAAGAGCTCAATCTTGGTGAGAATTTTTTTTCTATATGTAGATTAAAATTTTGCTTGAGGACCTTGAAAAAAAAATGTTTTGCGGAAATGAATCACCCTAGTATACAGCCTAACTTCTCGCAGGGGATCATACATATTCTTTAATAAATTTAACTTAAAAAAGTTCTAATAGCAGCATAAACGGGTGTCCCAGATAACTTTTCTAGCATGGGGATATCAGTATCTATAAGAGATACAGGTTTGGTTAAATGAGATGAATTATTTGTAAGAAAGGGGTGAGTATTACTACACCAAAAAATACTAATAATTTTATGTGGTTTAGACGGTATACCCAAAAAACTGAAAATACGGATTTTTTTTAAATGGCTATAACTTTTTTGTCAAAGTAGATACATATGTAGGTACTTTTTGTATAGGCGGTTTCTTAAAGCACTTTTTTGTAATAATAATATCCTAATAATGTAGCGTTATTCATAACTCTTGTTTTGAATAATCGTAATCGATAGCAATTAGTATTGCGTAATCCCTTGCTTATGTTTTATTGATAACAATTTTGGAAAAAGGGACGTTACGCAATACTCGTCGAAAATAAGAAATAGTGAAATAAAATCTAGTCAGTCGTTAGTACAGAGAGCCTAGAGTACCACCATAAGATGTAAAAGTGTTCAGTGTTAGTCAATTCAGTAAAATAGCACAAATCCTCCTTAGTGCTGTAATTCACACCAAGGAGAAAAGTGAGGCTTTGTGATAGCGACTCAAAGTTAAAATTTAAGTGTCAACTAGAAATAGGTAATATTAAATAGTGTTTGATTATTATAATATAGTGTTTAAATTGTTATTAAAAGTGTTCGCCGTTAATAGTGGTTAAGTAACGTGTTTTAAATGATTTGAATGATATTTAAATATTAACGTAGATGTTTCAGATATATTCTATGGGTAATATTAATTTTGTTATTTGTTTTTAACAAGAAATTTATAATATGTTGAATCTTTGTGATGTTATAACAAAAAGTGTACGTTTCTAGTCACCAATAGGTTATTCTGCCTAGCCGATAAAATGATAAATAGAATATTAGAAGAAATTAGAACCCAAAACCGTTACAATAATATCTAATGTTATCTCTTTCTTAGAGCTGGTCATGACCTCTTGAAAAAATGCATTTTGAAGCTAAAACTACACGGACAAAATATACTGTATGAATTTATTGGATTTTCGATAATAATTACAGTCTTTTTTGCTATCTAAATTCTTTCTTGGTCACTTTTAACATTTTGAAAATGTAATAATATAATATTATATTATAATTTTATTATTAGAGATTTCAACTTTGAATAATTATTTTTTTGGAAACTATACGAACATTTTTAAACAACAATGGCGTAACCATGTTTTTTTTACAGAGGGGATTGAGATATCTTGCCCTCGTTTGTTACAACACTGCGGGGGGAGGGGGACTCTCTCCCCTCTCTAGTATCGCAACTGTTGAACAAATATCCAAAACTTTGATTTCATGAGAATATATTTAATTTTAACTACTGAATAAAAAAAAAACAATTCTCACCGTCACTAAAGGTCTACACTGGTAGAAAGGATTTCTCAAACCAAGTAAACCTTGTTTTGTATATAATGAAAACAATATTTTCTTAAGATAAGCAATAATCTCTTAAACCAACTATGGTATTCTTGAACGAAGGAATAACGTAGTTGGATTAAGAGTATGTTTCTTATATTAAGGGGTTAGGTGTAGTCAGAATTTTCAAGAAATCTATTTTCTTTTTTTGCATTTTTGGAAGCTGCTACAACGGCTGAAGAACTATTATATGGCCCATTAATAGATGACTCTGTGTAAGTAATTAAATAATACGTATTACTTTACGTAAATTCAGTGTAAAACTTTAAATGCGTTTTTCTCAAAACTATGTTTTTTGAACTGGTGACCACTGTAGCTCGAAAACCGCTCGGTAGATTTTAATGAAATTTATACAGCTTTTTGAAAACATGAAAAACTAGTGCCTGATCGAAGGATTTTTATATTTTTTTTTTAATTTTGATTTGTTATAAACAATTAACTGTTGGGTTTTTCCCGAAAATCTGGAAAAAAATTTCCTGAGGCTGCCATTTTGTTAATTTAAGAAAGAAAAAAAAAGCTTCGATCAGGCACTAGATTATCTATTAATAAAACTATTTTTTTTGTCCGATTGAATTTGGATGAATCTCCAAGGATAAGTGATGGTCACCGCAAGGAGCTTCGGTTGGAACTAGATCAACACAAACAGCCATTACTTTTAAAATTATTAATTTTTTTTTCTAAAATTTCTGTCAAGTCAAGTCGAAACCTTATTTAATGATGCTATGTTTTTACTTTTATAAAATAAAATAATTTACTGGCAAAAAAAAATTATTTAAAATTTTCATTTTTTCGTGTCTCTGACTACACCTAACCCCTTAAGAAAATATTGTTTTCGTTATATACAAAACAAGGTTTTCTTGGTCCAATACAGTTTTTTTTTGTAAAATACATATATTCACTCACCACCACGTTGCTGCACATTATAATTATACTGGTTCTGGTAGGACGCGACAGCGGTCGCCGGCTGACCTGGTGGAGAACACCTCTGGTGAAGATGAGTGTTAGCGTTCGGATGTTTTAACAAAGACGGGGGCGTGTCGTAGTTTGTCGACGTCACCAGCTCCAGGTCGATCTTTAAAAAAGACAAACAACAATTCAGTATCTGTATATGGTGAATGAGTAATTCTAGCCCACTCTGTCGGTCTCGGTGGGTTTAATTAATAAATAATACACCTCGCATAAATTATATTGTGTATTTGTTTCTTTATTTAAATTGATTTCGTGCAAATCATCGATATTAAAAATGTAAGAGATTTTTTTTTACTTCCTTATATCTGGTATAGCTCGTCTATTACAAAACAGACTGTTTCAAATATGGGTACAAACTCTTGTTTATTTGATTTTTTTTTATAACTTCCTCTCGGTAATTTGAACTTTTTCTCTGGTCCCTTGAGTTTCAAATTATCGAGAGTCGACTGTATAGTATATATTTTTATAAAAAAAATTGTTTTTCTTTTAAATACGCGTAGTGGATGATTTTTATAACAATTTCTAATTGCTTAAAGATTTTTCTCACTGTTACTTTCAGAAATAAATACCAAACTATTTTTACGATTTATAGAAAATTTGTGATACGAAGATTTAAATAATAACAAAACATTTGGACATATTAAAATTACTTGAATTGTCAGATTTGATAACTCATTCACCTAAATTGAATAATAGTACCCCCCCCCCCCCCCCCCCCCGTCCCCATAAAAACTAATTTTATTTTTATAAATCAGGTCTATAATTTACTATAATTATGCTATAGATCAAACGGTTCAGTAACTACAAGGCTGTGACATACAGACAGACAGATAGACAGTGTTGATTACATATAGGTATATTATTCCTTTCATCCAATTTTGGTTTGTCAAATTATTATTATATTTATTATTTTGTTTAAAAAAATATATCTTCGATTTAACATTATTCTAAATTATTTTACTTTTGTGGAGATATTTATTGCATTAGCTTATGAATTACATTGATTATGTTATTATGTAAAAAAATATATATCATCCCTCATTATCAACGGGAGTTAGGTTCTGCCGATTACACTACGATATTATTTTTCAGACATTTTTCTGTGCTATTCAAAAAATATAATTAAAATTCAAAAATTAATTGTATAAACATTGTACTCTTTACTAATCCATTAATTCATAAAATACATAAGATAAATGACATATATAAATATATTCGTGTTTTATAAAACCAAAGCTGTAATTAAAATACATTCAATGACATCTATCAATTAATCAAAACAAATTAATATAAAACGGGCGACATTGGCTAGAATTTGCATATTTAAAATATATTACATATAGTAATTATGTTTAATGTAAATCAAACAGAACGCGATATTTCAATGTTAGCCCACACGGTTGATTAGAACAGGGCAGGACTAGTTAGATTTTTAACCAATTATCAGTATACAAATCGATAAAAACCAAATCGCTAAAAAAAATTGTTCGCAGTTTATTATTTTCTAACGGTTCGAACCGGTTTTTTTTTATGTTTGTTAATTTAATAATAATAAAAACATAATTAAAATTTTGATGAGTTTTTACGGAATCACTAAAAAAAATTGTTTTAGATTTTGTTAAAATAATGTTTATTTTATAGGAAATTGCATAAAAATTTGAAATTTTTTAATTTTTCTCTAGATATAGCATCTCACAGATTTTTTTAATTTTAATTTTTTTCAAATTTTATCAATTTTAGTATTCAAGAAAAAAAACATACATTCTGATGATTTTATAGAATTTTATTAAATTTTTTACCTTTTAAATAGTAGTAAATATTATAACAAAATTATTATTCAACTAATTAAACAAAATACGATCGAATTCTCTTCTAATTCAAAGCACTTATATTCGATACTACAGACAGACTTTAAAACGGGGTATCAAACATGCATAACAGTTTTCTAGAAGTTTTTGACAGATAAGAGCATGCGCGGTAAGTAAAAATCAAGGTAGGGTAGACCGAGGCGAATCGGATAAATTTGACATTGACGTTAAAAAATACAACTTCTGTCAAAAAAACATTATATTTTTTAATTGAACTGTAATCAGTATTTATTCTACTTTACGTTGTACAAACTTAAATTCATATAATATTTAAATCTTTTTTTGTGTTAACAAAAAACTGAACATCGAGAATTATCCGATTCACCCCAAATCTTGGGGCGATCCGATTCGCTTCGGTCTACCCTATATGAAATATATTTACTAACCTTGGCAAAAAACGGTAAAAACTTACTGTGCATGCAACTATCTATCAAAAAATCCAAGAGAACTGTTATACAAGTTTGTTACTCATGTTTGCAAGCTAAAAAAAATTGCTAGCTAATCTGTAATACCAGACATATGTATATGATATTTAGTTAAATTGCTACAATTTTTAACATAGGTACTACAAAAATGAAGTCTTCCGCGGTAATCGCTCGATAAAATATCCTCCAAACAAGCTTAGACCGACCCTGCATTGCATACAATACGATACACAATCATTAAAATCTAGTTTTTATGCAAATCAAGCTCGGGAATTGAGATGTTTATATATATGTTACAATAAACATGTCGATTAATCCATTGATTATGGCGGCCTCTGTACAAAGTCCACAGTAAATTGAGTACTCGTGCATTATGTACAGGGTGTGGCAGAACACGCTAATAGCATGTAATAATGTAACAATACAATTCAAAAGAATAAATGACTTAATTTTAACAACGAACATGATTTCAAGCATCCGTAGTTTTTTTGCTTTAAAATAAAATAGTTCTATGTCTGGAACTATAAATATATTGTTTAATTTTGTTTGCTATAGTTTAGTAAGTAAAAAATTAAGACAGGTGGGTTCCATGCTATCAGTCTCCCACTTAAAATATTGAATTAAAAAAAACGTTCCCTATTTTTTTATCGAAAAACTCTTTCTCTAAAACAATGGTGTATTGTATAATAAAAAAAGTCAGAGAAAACAACTGTATTTTATAAAATTCAAGTCCCCCCCCCCCCCCCAATGCAAATCAATTTTGATACACCGGTTTTAAAGATACTACAATAAGAATTATGGCATCGTCACCATTTTCAGTCAAATCAACGGTGCTAGCGATTTTTTTTTTCAAAAATTTGTATTACGTATTTCAAACAAGCATCAAAAAATTAAAATTAACGTATTAATAGGAAGTATATTTAAGACATTGATTGATAAAATCACTAATTTTGGTGAGAAATGTAAAATCGATTCGGGCTGTCAGAACTCTTTATATGAGTAACTCTATTTGGTGCTACGTCAAAATATTTGTTACATATAAACCAAATAAATATATCAACTATAATAAAATTCACGTATTACTACTCAAAAGTTACAGAAATGTACACAAGCCACACCCTGTATCTAAATGCAATAACTCATATTAATTACTGTATATTTTATACACTGTTCACTAATAAACTATATCGGAATCCAATTAAATTATTTGTGGTACATGCAAATGCATTATTCAGCATATAAATAACTCACAAGTATATTTAGGTTATTTTTTCCCTACTTCTGTACAACTCAGCTATGTATGTTGACAGTTGTTGCAAAATGTTCAAAGATTTATTAGTTTTGTTTTTTTCTGTTTATACTCCATACGTATTGCATATATTTCAAGTAGATAATTATTTTTGTTATCAATACATAAATAAATGTATAATTTTTTTATATATGATAACACTGGATCGATATTTACTTTTTTATATAAATTAGATCGATTTTTTGACAATAAACAGTGCATGGGAAAAAATAATATGTAGCAAGTTATAAATATGTATAAGTACAAATAATATTTGTATGACAGTTTTTTAATAAATAAATTGTTTCTGAATAGTTGGTAATGATTACTGGGTTACAAGTTACAATCCATTTTCCTGCGTGATTCTTAAAGCTCTAACCAATTTCCCTAACAGAATTATATACAGGTTGTATTGTAAATATACCGACAAAGTTTCAAGAATTGTCGAGGAAACTAAAACAATCACCTTTTGTTAATAAACCCATAGATTTATAAAGTGGACTGAGCATTCTCTATTCAACTGTGTAGTAAATACTGGCGAAGAGACCAAACGATAAAGTAGCCAATACCTGTCTCTTTCTAGAATTCTAATTGGTCACGTCACAGGTTTGTAGTCATTACAGACCTACAGAAAAGATACAGATATTGGCTACTTTATCGTTTTGTCTCTTTAAAGAGAGTGCTCAATTTTGTGAGGCTATTGCTCAATCCATTGTATAAGTCTATGAATAAACCTATGATTTTATATGTATTTTTATTTTTATCTCCTAAGTCTTAAAGAATCATTTTTTAGAAAAATTTTCAAAGAATAAAAAGTGATTCGAATTAGCTAAGATTTTTTGGTAACATTTTTTAATGTTGACGGTTTTTTAATAAAATTAATAAATATTAAAAAAAATCTAAAAATATTTTTTTATTTGTATGTATTATCTGGCTAATTCTATGAACTTTTTTGCTAAATTTACTAAAAGTGGATCCATTAGGCAGGGCCGCCAAGAGCCAAACCGGGCCCCGATGCAACATGTCAAAAATATGTTTTTTGGACCCCCCCCCCCCCAATAGACTGAAAAGTGTACTCAGTTTTTTTTTCACTTATCCCATCATGTGGGGTGTCTTTAGATAGGTCTCCTAAAATGCAACAAAAAAGTTCTATAAACTTTTGATTTTAACCCTTCAGTCTCAAGAAGAAATATAATTAAGAAATTTATCTACTTACTAAATTGAATGGATGAAACGTATTTTTGACATCGATAATAAAATTTAAATCCTACACTTGCTTCAATAAAAACACAACTGTTTGTAAAATAACTTAAATTTCATATAATTTGGTTAGTAAGCTAATTAGTTTGTGTATTTCAATAATTTCAATTTATCATATAAAATAAATTAGATTTTCTTATGTGGAGCCTCTCGCATTTTTATTATGGATTACCTAATATTTTTCCAGAAGTATTTCAATAAAATGATGTATACTTCTTTGATTTAAAATTTACTTAAATTTAAATCATTTTGGTCAAATTTTTTACCAAAATGCAAAGGACCGGGCCCCTGGATCCTGAATGTTAAATCATTCTTCATACGGTTTTTTCTTCTGTATTTATATTTATTTACTTTGGTTTTAATAAAATTTTATATATCTTCTGCTTCATTTGTGAAAATTAAATTATTCTCTCTTATGTTAAATTTATACCGATATTTAATTATGATGAAGATTAGTATAGCTGCCATCAACAGAACTATTTTAAAATTTAATATTTCAAATAATTTTCAATATTATTATCTACATTTTTTTTAAGAATAGATTCAGTCCGGGCCCCTTCAGGTCCCGGGCCCCGATGATTTGCATCGCCTGCATCGCCCTCTTGTCGGCACTGCCTTTAGGACAGAAGATAAATATAAAAATTAACAAACGAATATTTGGTAAATATAGGTTGTATGTACTTACTCATAAAACTTTTGATCAGCAAGTTATTTCAACCAAAAGTCAAAATCCATAGCTTTTGTGTGGGGGTCCTTTCTTTTGTTCTACTGCTAAAACTACTCGTTTGTACACATGGGTTTATTAACAAAAAGCAATTGTTTTAATGTCCTCAACAACTTGTCGGTATGTTTCCGGAACATCCTATACATATTTACATAATAAAGTACCAATAAAAAATAAATATTTGTTACCTATATCAATATAGGTATATTTATCTAAACATTCCGCAAATAAATATAATATGTCACAAAAATATGATCTCAGATAAACAAACAGAAGAAAAAAACTTATTGGGATTCCCGCATTTGTTGAAGGCTGTAAACATACGCGCAGTGTTTGATCAAGAACGCTGTGTCGCATGTAACCAATCATCAGTCAAGTTTGACAAGCGACTAACGTCTTACCACCTGAGACATCTGTGTTTCATTGCTGCAACTAATCGCGCCGTTTGTTACATGGATTGGAATAGATAAATGACACATATATTTTTAAATAATGATGTGGACTACGTATATTTTTTCCTCGCATATGATTTATGATAATTATATTTGAATTATATGACTATCGAATTTTGTAGAAATAAATCTTATTTGGAATAAAATTCGCAAAGTCTTTCTGTCATATCATTCGAGAACCACTTATCCGATTTACGTGTTTTTTTTTTTTTAATTCATAAATATGTTATTTGTCCATGTTTTAGTGTATATTGTGTTACGTTAGGTAACATAAGGAATAAGCAGTGACGGTAATAGTAAATCAAATCGGAAAAAAATTTATCACAGCGCGCTCTTTTGCAATACGCTGCCTAAACCGTTAAATATTGAACAATATAATGTAGTTATCATGAAATAAAAAATATTTAAATTTTTCGAAAATTCTAAAGAATAATTCTGTAGTCCACGCGAGCGAAACCATGGGCACTGCTAGTTAACGATAAACAGTAATTAATTAAGTCTTTCAAAAGCAATTAAAATGCATACAGAAATTTCTGTAACCAATCGAAATTCCATACCTATACATGAAAATTGACTAAAAAAAATTTCATTTTTGATTTGGTTAAGGCGGTAAACCACCCTAGAATTTTTTGAAAATCGATTTTTTTTTGGCTTAAAGAGTTCTTTAATATTTCAAAAATATCCTGGAAAAGTTTCAACCGTGGGTCCAGTTTCTAAGTGCCCGAATTTTGAATGTAGCGCGGGTCTCATTATCCGTGCGTGTGCTGCTCAGACGCCCCACCGCGTGCTACTGGTAATAAGAACGCTTTTTTCTCGAATTCACATTTTCCAAGTCGGGCGGTAAGTTTACTCGCACAATTTTCATCCGATCGACTTCAAATTTTAACTGTATATTCCTGACTGCTTTCTCTACAGAAATACCTGGGGTTTTTGTAATATATTAATTTTTTCAAAAGTTATTAACAATTTTGTAGTGAATTTTTAGTAGTTTTTTTCATATTTTCTGTTCAAAATGACGCCATTTTGTAAAAAATCGATTTAAAAACAAAAGCTCAGGTACTTCTGTAGCTATTCATATATATTTTGGAAATTTTTGTGTCTCATGTTCATATCTTTAAAATTGCAGGTAAAACGCTACCGCCCCCGAATGCTGCCAAGCCGCCATTTTGTTTTTTACAGCCAATATAAATATTGAAAAACATTGTTCAAATGTTGTATAAACAAGAACTTTTTACCGAATTTTAATATCTAGTATAGTTTTTTTAATAACCTATCCCGAAATTTGATCAATTTTTCGGTCTCTAGGGTGGTTTACCGCCTTAAATCATATAGAAAATTGAAATTTTCAAATCGCAGGTCTGTATCTCAATTCGTTTTCAAGATATGATGACTGAAAGTTAAAATTTTTCAAAAATTTTAAGAAAATGACTATCTTTTGAACGGATGGTCGAATTTGATTTTTGTTAACATTTGAAGTTAGTTTGTAAAAATCTATATAAAATAAAAAACATATGTCAAAAATCGTAAATTTCCAATTAAAAAAAAATTTACCAAAACTTTCCTGTCGAAATTTCTATATGACACCTCATATGTTTAAATATTGTAAATAAGTAAGAACCATGTAATGTAAAAACATGTTATGAGTAACTAACCGCAAAAAAAGACCAATACAATTAAAACCGTACAGATAGAAAATACATATTTGCTAAAGGGAAGAAAATGAAATAGTGTAAAAATATCTCTTGTAATACAGAGACTGTACGATCATTAGACACAAATTTGGTAATAATGAGAATAGTTCTTAGAATGATACAGCACAAATGCAGAGACATAGTACAAAGCGATTAATCTGTAGCATTGCGTTTTTGTTGCCGATCCCATTAATTTCAGATTACTCCTATTGTTTTCGGGAGATGTTTCAATCGGTGCAAACAACGCCTCATGCCGAGAAATATAAGTAGATTTTTTTTTGTATTCAACATCCTGTCTGTAAGCTAACAGTAGGTATGCATATTGTATGATGCGAAATGTGTTCGGAAAAAAGTACAACATAATTATTAGAAATGATTCTTGGTAATTCGTTTAATAGCCAGTTCTTCGTGTTGGTAGCTGGAACTGGAACCGCCTCGACAATTAGAGTTTGTTTTTTAATAAATTAATAACGGATGTTTACATTTTTTATACATGTAGACTATAGATGAAAAAATATCGACTAAAAGAAGACTAAAAATATTGAAAAGTACACCTATCCCCCGATTTACACAGCACTTGTTTTACACGATTTATAAATTGACAATTTTAAAAAAAAACTAGTAAAAATGTTTATTCCGCTCCATATACGACTATACAAAGATTTGATGACAGAATCAACTTTTGAAAAAAATTAACAGAAAAGTCGGTAGGTAGAAAGTAAATGAAAAATTACAATGACATAATGGTTAATTTTAACATAGTACCTACCTATTAAAATTTATTTACTCTGAAAAAGTAATATACGCTATTCTTTAATTTAATTTCTTGCATATGAAAATTTCACGTACATTCTCTATAATTTTACTATGTTTGCTATATTACTATTCATACATGGCCTATCGCCGTCATAGAAACTGCTATACAGTATATTGAATGGTAGTAGACGTTCTTTTAAATTTTACCATGTCGGGTGTTAAAAATTTCTAGAATCAATTTCGTCCTCCCGTTAACATGTTTTATTATGTTAAAAATTAACATTAAATTTTTTCAGAGTATAACTTAAAGAAAAATGATGTAATAAAATGCGTAATAAAACTAATTAATTGAAGGTGTTTTTCCAGTCACATCAAGAATCACGTACGTCTGTGAGTCTGTCAGTCTGTCTGTGGACGCTCTACACCAAAAATAGTTAAACTTATAAATAATGAATTTTAATACAAATACGAACTTCGTAGCTAGATACATAGATAGGTATACGCCTGCACGAGGTACGTACGATTTTACAGACAAAGCGTACAAATACACTCATTTTAGACATCCCCGTTTATTCTCACATTGTCAATCCTGCCATCCACCTGCAGTAGAAATACAACAAAAACTGAAACACAAGAAGCCTGTATTTGGACAATAGACGGAAGAGTTTTTGTCTTCTTGTTTTATTTATTAGTTCTTCGAAAAATTCCACCACTCTAGATGTTTTATTTATCTATTACAAATTGATTTAAACTAATTTCCAAATACGGGCCTGAAATTTGGGAACTTCAAAAGATAATTATTGCACATATATTCTAAAAATATTTGCATATCCGTTACGAAAGAAGAATTCGCAAGATATTATGCAATAAAATAAACTAAGAAGAAAGAAAAAATTCAATTTTGTATTTACGTTGTTGAAGATATAATTATTGTGTACTCTATACAATGTTTATATTAGTTTTGCGTCTTCCCCCATTGTTTGATATTAAATATTGACCCAACTCTTAACTGTGAGTTCCCCTTTCTCTTCACTCCTCTACGCCACACAGGCTGCCCACCTTTGTACAGGAAATAGTCGAAAATCGTGGACCGTAACAGATATTTATTATTTTGGAAATCGATATTTTATATATTTTTACAGATATTGTTAATCACTTAAGAAAATTTATACATAGTGTCCTTCGCCACGTCTGTCTGTCTGTGAACGATTTTCTCAGTAACTATTGAACAGATTTTGTTACGTTTTTCACTGATGAATAGAGTGTTTAACGAAACTTATGGACATATTAATTTTCTTGAAGTCGAAAATATGTTTGCGAGCGCTTAGCGAAAACAATGATTAATAGGTTTATTGCAGATTAAATTTATATCGCCGCGTAACACAGTGTCCTATGCGTTTCTATAAATATCAAATTGTTTGAAGTTTAACTATTTTTAATAACATTAAAACAGAATTCAAGTTTTCAAGATATCATAACTTAAATGTTAGAAAAATTATGAATTTATTACCAAGTATTTTTTTTTACTTTTCGTTCACGGCAAATAGTACTATATTTCTCCTTTAAAATTAATTTTTATACTTGAGATACAATAGTTTCAATATTCGTATGCAGATTGTATCTAGCTAGTAAAGTAGTATTTATATCGGCGAAAAAACTCCTACAATTCAAGATATTAATATTTGTTACTGCGAAATTTTTTTTGTAAAAAATTGTCTGATCTTTTTTGCATTTGAACTGTATTTATGAATACAAAAAATATATATAAATACAGTTTTTTTAATTTATTTATTGGCATTTCTGACAATACCAGTAAGCCCTATTGTAATTAAATACAATTGCAAAAAAACATTTTTTTTCTAGTTATACTTTTTCAACACGATGAAGAAAAGCATTCTTTCAAAAGTGGTATATGTGGAAAAAGGTTAGGAACCCCTGGTTTATTGTATAAAAATGATTAAAACATAACCTCAAACTAGCGTAAAATGGCGTTGAAAGAGACCAAGTAAAAAAAATATACCTTAAGAGAAATTTATAACTTTATAAGGAGTAAAGTATACTTAAAAAGTATATACTGTATTAAAAATTCAATTTCTAAAACCTGCGCTGTTTAAGTTGTCAAACAACAAACACCGTGTGACATTCGGCGCTTGTTTCAAATATTTATGTAGGAAGATGATCATTATTAAAGCCGTTAAAATGTCGTCTATTTGTATTTGTATTATTTAATTGCTATATTTGGCTTATGTGTGAACATTTGCAATGCAAACAGATCTGTTAAACGTAGGTATACTTAAAATATCATCGCCAAAAACGATTATGCCGTAATACAAATATAACGTTTGTTATAACTACAAAATTAAATTAGGTTAATTATTTTTTCAGCAAATTGGGTTTTTTATTTTTTATTTATGTTTAGCCGGAAGGGTTTCCGGTTTATGGAATTCGGTAGAGGGGTACCTGTTGTTTTCAAAATTGTTAATTTATGCGGTAATTGTAGTTTTAATTAATAAATGATTGTGTAAATGATTTGACTGCGAATTTGTTTCGAATTTTTTATAAATGTACATAAAATTTTTATTAAAATCAAGTATAAGCGGTTCTTAAACTTTTGTTGTCTAGGAACCCCCTTTTGAACAATTATTTTTCAGGGACTCTTCATTGACAGAAAAATCAAAAAGGTTGTTATATATACTGAATAATCACTGGTAAACAGAAATGTAAAATTTACTTTAATTTATGTCAAACATGTTTCGCGGACCCCCGGGCATAAGTCCACGGATCCTAGTTTAAGAACCGCTGGTATAGATCATTGGTATGCGAATTTTACTATACAGTAAAAATATATATTATTCTGGTGGATTAGTTTTGGTTCTCCTTTTATTTTTTCTTGTGTTTGAGTTGATTATCTAAGAAAAGTTAAAATTTGAACCATCAAATTTGACTGATAAATTTTGTGTTTTCGATTTGGTTAAAAGTATGTTTATTTTATAGAAAATGATGTGAAAAGTTGAAATTTTCAAACCGCAGGTCTGTATCTATCAACGTTCTCGAGTTATAGCTTCTCTAATTTTTATTTTTTTCAAAATTTTGAAGAAAAATGGCTATAACTTTTGAATGTGTGGTCGGATTTAATTTTTGTTGACGAATTTGGAATCAGCGTGCCAAAATCTATATAATGACATGTATAATACTTTAAAAATAGAAAAAAAAAATTTTTGCTGAAAATTGAAATTTTTCCAAGGGGTATTATATACCTTAAAAAAATGTCGATTTTTGACCAAAATTTTTTTGTCGAATTTTCAAGTACCATACATGTCATTATATAGATTTTGACACACTGATTCCAAATCCGTCGACAAAAATCAAATCCGGCCACACGTTCAAAAGTTACGACCATTTTTCTCCAAAATTTTGAAAAAACTAACACTTTAAAAGGCCATATCTCACGAACGTGATGAGATACAGACCTGCGGTTTGAAAATTTCAACTTTTCACGTCATTTTCTATAAAATAAACATAATTTAAACGAAATCTAAAATTCAAAATTTTATAGTAATTTTCATGCACCAAATATCAATTTGTCATAGAAATATCGTCTTTAAGATAAGAAAATAAAAATTATAAATATAATAATTTTAAAAGTTTATTTCAAAATCAAATAAAATGCATATTTTTCAGTAATGGATTTAAAAAAATCAATAACAATATTAAGATTTGAATTAAAATATTATCTCACAAAATTATTCGACAATTTCAACAAAAATTGTATTCACACACGATTACTTGTATAAACACTTATATAAAATGCATTTTCGACAGACGAAACTCACAAAGTGCAACACGATACAATTCTTGCGCGTTAATCCTCATGCAGACTGCAAACACAGATGCCGCTAGGACTGACGCTAAGATTGATTGATGGAAGACCAGTAATCGCCGATAAACACCGGCTCACTGGATCGTTACAATGATGGAATTATTGTAATAACTTTCTACCGGGATTGATATGAATGGAGTCGTCGTAGATTTTTCAAAATTTATTTACTTTTCCTTAATTATTGTTTAATGAGATTTGCGTAAGATTGATTGATTGGCTGTTTTTAGTAAGAATATTTATTATTATTTTGATATACAATGTAAGTAATTTGTATGCGGTATTAAAGCACTGGCACCATTCTTGGTCGCTTTAAGAGCGAGGTATGCTGTTCTTATGAACTCCTGTTACTAATAAAACAAGTAACCCTATATTTAATCAATATAATTACCAAAGTCCGGTGTTTTATTTTGTTTATGTTTTTTCTCCAGTGATGATAAGTACTTATACGACACAAAAGTTATAAAATATAGAATCGTAAATTTTAAAACAAAGTAAAGCAGAGATGCTATGATAATATAATAATTATTAAATAGATTACACTTATAATTTGTTTAAATGTCCACCATTTTGAAACCCCCTAACCGATTGTCATAGAATTAAGCTGTTTTACAGTTAAGTGTCTACAGATTATGATTCAGTTATGGAAGTAATCGAATATTAGCGAATTCTAATTAAGTACATTAAATTAAACAAATGTTCAACGCTGGGGTATTATTCAAGACAGGTGACAGTACCTTATCTAGAATTTTCTATTTTCAATACGATGGTCTACATTTACGAATTAAACCAAATTCAACATAACACAATTCCATACCCTGCAAAAAGATTTTATTTAGTTGAGATAAGTGAAATATATAAATAAATAAATGTTTTTTTGTCGGTTTGTAGATATTTTAAGTTTAACACATTAAAAAACTAGTGTTCAGTCGAAAAGTTAGATAATAATTCATTATAGTCAACTGAACAGTTAAAACTGCAAAAAACTGGTTACAAATGCATTTTTCTTCACAAATTCATCCGATATATTTTTTCTTTTATCTAAATGAAGTATTAAATTTCTTATATACCGCATATAAAATAAAAAGACACAATTCAAGAATGGAGATTACCAATGTACCCATCAGGGCAGATGCAAAATAGTTTTAATGAAGGGATTTTCTTCGTAGCCATTGACGTTTTGATTCTCATGCCGGAGTACTTCAGAAATATTATCGCGACAACGTGAACTATAACTCAAAAACCAACTTCATATAAGGAGGAATAATAATAAAAATCAATCCCCAATCAAAAATAACAATATCATTATATCAAAAATAAAAATACATCATATATATCTAATTGATACTTCACTCGCGTCTGGAATCAATCAGACCTAAACGTGTATCAATAATAAACATTCAACCTTCCCCTTCTACGCATTAACATCCCCCCTCCAGCCTCTTTCCCCTCCCACACGTACAAATCAGACTGCAGACATAAAACTCGAGATTCGAACCCTGTTGACTGACTTGTACACATCTGGGTCCATAACTGTGCTGAAATTAAATCAGCATCGGCAAATTGCTCAGAACCCAAACACGACTTGTCGGAACACTGCGTGGGTGAATAAAGAGGGATGGGAGCGGGGGCAAGGGGTAGGATATGTGGGATTGTACTCATTAGTTTAATAGGTTCCCTGGAGTATTGCTGGAATTGATCCGGTATTCTTTTGTATACTTTATTGGTAAAATAAAATTATTATTTTTATTATGTTTTGTATGATAGAAGAAATATTGTATCTAGAGAAGTACTGAGCAAAAGCTATCTGCTGGAGTATTAAATATAGATGACAGTTCACTGACAGCTGTGTTTAATCAATTGCATGGTATTGATAAAAGACTTAGCTCATATATGTGGCATTCTAAAAGCAGTTATGATTGGTGGATACAAGTAATGCCAAACTCAGCCTAATGTCCGGTATCATAAAGGGGTTAACAAATTTCCTAGCTTACTTGCACTTTCAAATGAGGTATTAAACTTATATGACAGTTTTCTTGGAGTTTCATGAAGACTTTGACAAGTTTCGCGTACACGTTGTATATAAATACCAACGGTATTAAAACACTGGTGATATTATGAAAATTATTTTGTATAGTCAAGAGTCGCCAACTGTGTTACAATACATTGAAGTATCACTGCTTTAAATTTCATAGCAAATCTATTATACTATCACAAAATTAATACCTCATTTGTGAGTGCTTGCAAGCTAGCAAATTTGGCTAACCCTTTTATGATACTAGACATAAGAGAGTCTGCGACCCCCCCCCCCCCCTTCACACGAAAAAAAGGACAAGTAGAAAAAGAAATTTGAAAAAATCTAAACTATGTATACTTTGAAATGTTTTAAAATGTATTTTATATTTCTTTGTAAATTCCATTCGATTATATTAATATCAACTATAAGATTTGGGCTGCAGGCCGCACTCTAGAGTCTTAGTGGGCTCTCACACCGGAGCAATATAGCAACTAGCAATTTATAACTAGCGATATTATTGCTATCGGTCAATATACGTTACATATCTCACACCAAAGCAACATGATATCGCTATATTGCTAGTTTCTAATTGGTAGTTACTATATTGTTATATTGCTCCGGTGTGAGAGCCCACTTACAGGTCGCGTATTTGACATCACATAGAATGCATATAACAACTCTACATTATTCATAACGTATTGACACATTTTGCTCTTGCGATACTGGACATAAGACGATACAAGAGTAGGTTTAGGTATGAGTTTAAATTATAAATAGTAGATAGCGAGAGCATAAACTATATATCAAGCCCCCCCCCCCTTCTTTCCGTACCGGAGAATTAACACTTTAATCTTCCATTCATTCTATCGCGTCGCCTTTGATTACGTCACGCCTAGCGCGCACGCGTTAAATCAGACGCGTGCCAAGTTTGATGAGTTCTCGACACCTTTTCAATCATTCCATATTTAATCAGCAGAGTTTACGACCCGTGATACGCCTCTCCCTCTCCCTTCTCCCACAACTAACTACACAGGTCCTTTGTCAGTCATGAAATGTAAATACAACAATGAAACATGCAAGTACGAGACATGGGAGTAGAAATGGGGGTATATGCTTAATCAAAAATTATTGATTTTTTGTTTGTTGAAAAATTGTCCTTCTATTTCTCTGCCAAATTTCATAAAGATCGGTTCAGCGGTTTAGCTGTGAAAAGGTAAAAACGGAAAAACAGACAGTTACTTTTGCATTTATAATATTAGTATGATGAATAAAGATTTACCTTGAATTGCACAAAGCAAAATTAATTAAGTATCAGTTGTTTAAAAAAATTATTACGTCAATTCCAAAAAACAATCACAGTTATGATATATTTTATAAGGTAAAAAATTATCATACACAGAAAAAAAACTGTATTGGACCAAGAAAACCTTGTTTTGTATATAACGAAAACAATATTTTCTTAATATAAGAAACATACTCTTAATCCAACTACGTTATTCCTTCGTTCAAGAATACTATAGTTGGTTTAAGAGATTATTGCTTATCTTAAGAAAATATTGTTTTCATTATATACAAAACAAGGTTTACTTGGTTTGAGAAATCCTTTCTACCAGTGTATTTAGTGAATAAACTTAATCTTAATTTACAAATTAAGAATTAACATTAATGATGGATTGAAAACAACTGATTTACTAATCGTGGTTAATTTTGTTTATGCAACCCACGGTTAAACTAAAATACTAAATTTTTCATTCAAAAACAATAATTAAAAAAATATATGTATTTTAATTCGTCGAAAATCTCCACATTTAACACTATTACATCTTCATAATTAAACACCCAAATCCCAAATTGCACAAGAAGGAAAATGGATTGATTCAGTTCTAAACCACCACCATCTCCACCTCTCTCTTGTCTCCCCCCCCCCCCCCCCCAAATACCGCGGTGTGCAAACGCACCCTAGACAAAGTCGCCACACTGGGCTGGGCTGTTATTCCGGTACACTTTCCTTTATTTCCCCTTAGTTTCCTCGGCATGATGAAAGAAAAATAATCATTCGTCTTGTTCATGCTTCGAGTAAGTTTTTGTACAAAAAAATATTGTATATACACACTCAGCCCTTCTGTATTAAAAACGGGTTCCAAATTAAAGAAAACAAACATATCGGTAGGTAAAATTACACTGGGACCAGTCTTAGATCATACCGTCAGTATTGTAGCCTTATTGTACTTAATGTACTAAATTAGAAATATTTGTTGATATTTATTTACTTCCATAACTGAATCATGAATAAAATAGCTTAATTTGATGACAATCGGTCAGTGAGTGTCAAAATGGTGGACATTTAAATAAATTATAAGTGCAATCATAGTATCTGTTTTACATTGTTTCAAATTTTACGATTTTACTTCCATGTTCGAAGATCTGCAAGTATTGTAATAACGACGAAAAATCGAGATAGGTAAGAGCAGATCTCTAGAATATTAGAAAACTAATATTTATAATACAAAGGTGAGTTTTGAATTAAAAAATATTGTAAAAGATATTTTAGAACATGGAAGACATATATATTTTATTACTTAGTTTTCGTAGTAGGGGAGAGTGGGGTAAAACGATCACCCTGTGTTTTACCGAATTTAGCAGTGCCATCTAGTAGTTTGAGTGAAAATCGTCTCCGGTGCCACTAGTTTAACATTCCATCAAAGTTTCATATTGTTGTGAGCGGCACGGAATATTTTATTGTAACAAAAAAAAAATCACAAAATATATACAATATAATATATACAAAATAAGTAGAAACAATTTTTCACTACATTAGACAATTCCCCTCTAACCCTATACATATTTCATCAAATTACAAAAAAAAAACGACAAAATCAAATGTCATAACTTATCAAAAAAAAAATTACATAATCAACTTTGACTGATATAAATTAAAAATAAAATAAATATGAATAAAACATAAAAACGGCCCCTTCTTAAACGGGGAATATAATATAGAGAGCGAGAGAGTGCTTAGAAACAGTTTCAAGGAGTATAATCCTAGAGACATTCTTATGCAAATCCTTTAACCCCCAAGTGCAGGATCTATGTTTATACAGGACCTCGGAGGTGATTGTTGTGTGGTAAACGATACACCACTCGACTGCAATGATGTTATTCACATCTATTCATAGCTCTAAATAAACTCCATACTACAATTGATTGGTAGTGAAATTCAATTATGCTCAGACCCTATTCAGTGCATAATGTCATTACAAAACTATATTTTTATGTGGGAGGTAATTTTCGATAAGATGATTTCTTTTTTAACTGGCTGGCTTCAAAAAAAGGTTTTCAATTTGACAGCATATTTCCAACACATATGCACCGATTTATACGATTTTTGTTTGTTTGAAAGAGTATACTCCTTAGGTGGTCCCATATAAATTTTATCAGAATTTGACCATGGATTTATTATATACGCCACTCAATAGGGTAAATATAAAATACTTAAAAAACATTAAATTTAAAAGTTTTTTCTTTTTCAAAAAAGAAGAATTTTTTCTTGAAAAAAAGAGACCAAAAGGAGGAATTTTCTAGCTCTTGAATAGGTTATCTATAAATATATTTTTTAAAGTTTCATCTAGAAATATATTTTTTTTACGTTTTTGCATTATTATTTCTTACTATTAAGAACAAAAAACATTCCCGAAAATATTAAGGACCTAATAGAGTTCTGGGTATTTTATAAGAAAAAAAAATCATATAATAAAACTAAAAATTATATTTTTCCATAAGAAATACATAATATTATCAAAATTAAACTCGTTTTTTACTTTTCTGTCTTAGCCTCTCTTAAATCGAACAATTTTATTTTTTAAATAAAATTAAATTCAACTTGAAATCAGTAAAAAAAGAGGAAAAAGAGGTGTTTTTTTGAAAAAAGGGTACTTTAGGGTCGACTTCCCAAAAAAGAGGAGCGCTAGCATCCCTGAAGTTGTTTTAGACATATTTGATTAGTTGTCAATATTATATTTAATTATTAACTTAAGTATCACAATGTTAGAGCAAAATATCATACATTAGAATTTCACAAGGAGGTGCATCGTGAGGAGTAGAGGGATGATGGTGGGGGGGGGAGATAGGGGTAGATCTCGGGCGACTGGTTCGGTTTACGATCGTTCTCTGATATCTGATGAAGGAGTGCCAATGCTGCGGGCAATGATGAGGTTTTACAGCGGCTCTCACCCACAACCCAACTCATTCCACCCTATCCGCGTGACGTTAGTGTTTTACGACCGACACCAAGTTCTACGATGTCAGCTAGACATTTACGAGCGAACGAACCGTTGCTTGTGTATTAATACTTATATATTATATACACTACCATTGCATGTACAAGTTGTTGTAATAATTATTTTATGTGTTCGAATGGATATTACGCTTTTGCTTCTGTACATATGCTTGAAGTATCGTTGTTAAGATAAGAATTTGCATAATATATGTCAGTAAAGTTAGCCCCCCCCCCCATTTTCGAAGTTAATATCACATTTTTGATTTTGTAAAAATATATTTTATGCTGAATTGCAATCAATATGACAAGAAACTAGACCCAAATTTTTTGAAACTATGAAACAAAACGGTTTTTATTAATATTATATTTTACGATACTCTGCCCTAAAGACCTGATTATAAGTACAAATTGAAAATATTTATATATTTTTTTTTTCGAAACAAAAATGGCGGGGTTAACTATACTGACCTTATATATATATATATATATATATATATATATATATATATATATATATATATATATATATATATATATATATATATATATATATATATATACAGGGTCCTCCAATAGTGCGTCCGGCATTCCTCACGCACTTCCTGTAGTAGATAGAAAAAAAAGTTTGGTACATAATATTATTGGTTTGAAAAGATCAACGTCGTAAAATTATTTTCAATAATACAGGGTGTCCCATTTTTGCGCTGTAACAAAAACAAACATTTTTTTAAATGGAACCCCCTATAACTTGTTCGGTATTCCGATGCCATTTTTTAACCTCCACATAACCATCTATTTATTTTTTGATTTAGTGACAGTGTTGCCAAATTATAATTTTTTTTCCGAAAAATAATCCATAAACAGGGTCAACTTTAAAAAATCGTAGCGACCTCGTTTTTTTTGAAGCGATTGATTTTTTTAACAATAATATTAGTCCTGGTAAAGAGTGACATTTTGATAATAACCAATTTGAAATTAGTTATACAGGCTGTTCATAAAAAAATGTCAAAATTTGCAAACTTAAAAATGATAAAACTCATTTTTTTCAAATGAGACTACCCTTTTTTTATTTCGCTATTCGATGGGGGGTATTCTCCTTTTCAATTTGTATAAGGAATGTCCTATATCTAAACCCCATAGTTTCCCAGATATTCAATACCTTTAATAAAATTAACCTTTTTATTACACTTTTATGCATCGAAGTAGGCCGTGCTGACGAAAAACAAATGAGAAAATGTAGTACTTACGTATCAATGTAATATTTGATTGAAATTAATAGTTAAAACGGATAATACTTATGTAATAAAATTATTTCTTTTATTTAAAAAAATTATGAAAACTTACAAAATTGAAAAAACATAAAAGATAAAAGACCAAAATAAATGTTCTAAATATCTTTTATTTTCATCCAGGCTCAAATTAATTTGCCGGCATGTATTTTTTCATCAGCACGGCCTACTTCGATGCATAAAAGTGTAATAAAAAGGTAAATTTTATTAAAAGTATTGAATATCTGGGAAACTATGGGGTTTAGATATAGGACATTCCTTAAACAAATCTAAAAGGAGAATACCCCCCATCGAATAGCGAAATAAAAAAAGGGTAGTCTCATTTAAAAAAAATGAGTTTTATCATTTTTAAGTTTGCAAATTTTGACATTTTTTTATGAACTGCCTGTATAACTAAATTCAAATTGGTTATTATCAAAATGTCACTCTTTACCAGGACTAATATTATTGTTAAAAAAATCAATCGCTTCAAAAAAAACGAGGTCGCTACGATTTTTTAAAGTTGACCCTGTTTATGGATTATTTTTCGGAAAAAAAAATATAATTTGGCAACACTGTCACTAAATCAAAAAATAAATAGATGGTCATGTAGAGGTTAAAAAATGGCATCGGAATACTGAAAAAGTTATAAGGGGTTCCATTTAAAAAAATGTTTGTTTTTGTTACAGCGCAAAAATGGGACACCCTGTATTATTGAAAATAATTTTACGACGTTGATCTTTTCAAACCAATAATATTATGTACCAAACTTTTTTTTCTATCTACTACAGGAAGTGCGTGAGGAATGCCGGACGCACTATTGGAGGACCCTGTATATATATGTCTGATAATTTATATCTCATGTATCTTTATGATGATTAAATTATAGATTGGTTTCCTGGTTACAAATATTTAATTATTTAATCCTAGGTTTGTTAAAAAGGAAGAGTACGTTCGAATTAATTTCAGGACCGCATTAAAATATCCAGAAGCAACTAGGTAAAACTTGGATTCAATCAATATCAAATTTTTTATTGAATTTTGCGCATAATTTATTTATTGTTCGCCAAATTATGACATTGTAAAGCAAATTAATTTCTTATTAATTAAACAGAATCTGCTGATGTTTTTTTAGAAAAGTAAGTAACACGGCTAAACCGTTGAACCGATCTTGATGAAACTTAGCAGGGAATAGCATACATCTTGAGGAAGGACATATGCTAAAAATAATTAGATGAAAAAATACAAATTCCACAATATGCCAAATATCTTTGACAAAGATTTGAGCATATATTAAATTATAAGTAATTTCGTAGCCGAAACCGTCCACGAACACTTTTTAGTCGCCATTTTGATTTATCCGTCAAAAAACTTTGATTAAATATAAGAAACTGTCATTATCTATGATAAAAGAAATATTATGAAGGTAAATATTACGTAAATATTATAAAAGTTGACATATTACACTGTCATATTTCTTTGATCAAAGTAATTTTATCACATTTCTTTGATAGTGTAATAGCCGCCTGACAGATAGTATGCAATATATGTAATATTGCAATGACGGTTAGGTTAAATGTATTAATTCCCCTCACTTTTAAACAATAACTCGGGAAAAAATTGAAGATCTGTAGAGATCTACTCAGATCTTAACAGATCTCCATTTTGAGACATTATATTTTTCACTGGTTTTTGATCTGTAAAGACTTTCAAAGATCTACAACGATCTTCAGAGATCTTTAGATTGTTGTAGATCTTTGTAGATCGTTTTAGATCTTTGCAAGTCTTCACAGATCAAAAACCAGTTAAAAATATAATGTCTCAAAATGGAGATCTGTCGAAATCTGAATAGATCTCTGCAGATCTACAACTTTTTCCCGGAAATCCATAAACGCAAAAAAAGGTTAAGTTAAAAATTCGATTTGATAACTGTCACTTTTTGACAGAGATTTACCCTTGAGTCATTATCAGTAATACAAACTACATAAAATCCTCCAGCGTGAACTAGATCCATGTATTGGCACTCCTTCATCAGATATCCGCGATCGTAAACTCAGTACACGACCCTTGACGCCTGCATATACCCCATACCCCCTCCCGTTACAACCTCCCTGCATCCTCCAGCGACGACATGCGGAAATTTAACGATAACGAATTATTGCACTTCCGCCACTTCTAATCTAAACCGCACACACACAGACACACACGTATACACATAGGCAGAATCTTGAGTTGGGGATGATGCCTCCTCCTCGTGTAACTCTCAACGTTTCAGAGTTATGGCGCCAAGGGTAAAAAGCATAAAAATCATTTCGCATTATTAAAATATCTCGTGTGAGGATATAATTTTTATTTGAACGATTTTTTTTTATATTTTTCTATATTTTCTATAGAAATGATGCACGATAGACATGATGACTAATTTAAAAAAAAACTATTCTATGATGATCTTACGTGTCTCCTATTTCTAAAAAAAATTCTTATTTCTGCAGAAAATAAAGGTTTAATCGTAAAAATTGACTCTTTTAAAACTAATTTTGAATTTGACGCCAAAACGCTCGCGGATGACATTTTAGAGTTGTGACGTCACACTCCTTGTCAACAATAATCAAACATTCAGATTTAGACAATAATTTTATTATTTTGTGTGTTAAAAATGAATTCCAAAGTATATATACGTTCTTAAATAAGGTATGTACCTGGTAATCTTATAAGAGGAATTGATATTTGTCTAAAATAAAAGTCAATCAGTTTTGACGTTTACTGATGCGTGACGTCATTCACACTGATTGGTGTTCCATTTAACATGACGGATTGCTATATTTTGCATTTTTATTTTAACAAATATTATATTAATCTCGCTTTTAATATTAAAAAAAACATTTTTTAGAATCTTTTTACCCTATTTCATTATTTAAAATCATAATTTTAATGATACTGTGTTACTGGCATCAAGCCTATTGTACAAATACGGTTGCTAATAGATAATTCATACTGTAAATGTAATCTTTATATTAATACGGGAACACCGTCGTACCTTTTTTAGTATTTATTATGTGGGGGGGGGGTCGTTCAAAAGGTACTGTAACATAAGATATATGTTGACGTTATGGCAGGTAAAATAAAGGTCGAATTTCAAACGCATTTTAATAAAAATATAAAATCAACCATTCTTTTTTCCAAAGCCTACTTGACTTAAATTTAATATTGCAGGGCTCGAATGATTTTGGCTGACGTCTCGACTAACAAACGTATTTTAATTTTTCATGGCTACTGTGATTTTTATTCAATAATGAATAAAACACGTGTTATATATTTTTTTCATATAATTACATATTATTATAATCACTAATATTACAATTTTCCAGAAACTATTTATTTTAATAAATTGAAGAAAAAAACATTTGTGCATAAAGTATGTTTATATTTTACATAAATGGTTTTAACTGTTTTGGCTTCTGATCAACAATGAAAAATATGTATCCAATATTTTCCAACTGAAATCAAATCTAGCGTTGAATTTTTATCGAAGAAAACATTTAAATAAAAGTTCTCGCTATTTCCTGCAAACATTGAATGAAGTTATCCACGCCTTATTTAAGACTTCTTCTTGAACACTTTCACCCAAACCACCCCTCAATAAAGCCGTAGGTTTCTGGACCAGTGCACAACTATGACGTACATATCCGTCGAGCAAGTTGACGTGGCCAGCACACCCCCCGATATAAAAACTTGTCACCCCAAACAAATCCAACCATACACACCCCTTATATTGTACACATACATACATATACAGGACGTACAGGAAATTAATGTTAAATAGAACTTCGGTTCTTTTAATTACATAATAATTTTGCCTTATTTAAAATATCGAATAATGAAAAATAACTTTTTAACTACTTAAAAACAGTATATATATATTTTTTATTATAACAGATAGTATGCAAACAAAAAATGCAAAAGGCATTATATACAAATAAACCTGATAAGAATATCTTGTGAAAAAACAGGTGCGTATACAACCTAATTTCTTAGAGGTGGTCATACAGAAAAAAAATACATTTAACTTTTATAAAAAACTTTCTAATAGCAAATTTCTAATAATAAATTTTAAAATATTTTATCGTTTAGTTTTTGTAAAAAAATAAAAATAATATACATGCTGTTTCAGAACAGGATTTCACTTATTTGAAAAATTCGCTGCTTAATACTGTAAATCAAAATTTATTTAGAGCTGTTGTGTGCGAGATATTAGTTAAAATATTTTCTTGACTGCAAATTCTTTAATTTAAATTTTTATAACTTGAAAATTCGAATTTTGCAAAAAAAAATACCCACTAGTGAGATAGATGCACAATAAGGCAACTAGTAATGAAGTCAAATCAATTTCCTATAACTCAGTGGTTCTTAAACTTATGTGATCTAGGGACCCCCTTTTTAACCATTATTTTTCAGGGACCCCCATCCCTGATAGAAAAACAAAAAAAGTCGTTAGATATTGATTAATCACTGATAAATAGAAATATAAAAGTACTTTATGTAAATTAATTTTTTGCCAAAAATGTTTCACGGACCCCCGTAAAAGTTTGGCGGCCCCCCGGGGGTCCGCGGACCCTAGTTTAAGAAGCGCTGCAGTATAACTCATATAAAATAATTTTTTAGCGATGTTAAAAATTAATTATATTAAAAATAATATGCTAATCTTAATTTCTACGTGTTAAGCAGCTAATTATCATAATATAAAATTTGTATTCAAATAATTTTGTAGTTGAAAATTTATAAATAGATAGTGATTTAAACTCAAACAGTGTTCATCATAACTTTCAGATTTCCTCATAATATCTAGTTTATCTCTTTAATTATTGAGGGGGGGGGTCATATCCCCTTGACCCTTCTTGTATACACGCCTGCTAAGAAACCACTGCTTTTCTGTTTTCTTAAAAATTTAATTAAATATGAATTGCAGATCACAATTGCCAATACAAAAAAAAAATAGTTAGAAATAATTTCCAAAGAGTAAAAAAAAATTGGATTAAAACTGAAAATAAAAAGGGTTTTCTCTACGGTGGTTAACTTCCTCCAAGTTAACTACTGAAAAAAATATTTACGTTAATCTAAAAATCCTATATTTTCAATACAAAAACAATGTTTTCAACACTCAAAGTTCGATATATAAAATAAAGTTAGTATTTTTGACTTCAGAACTTATAATACATAAATCTAATCTATTCACTATCACAACCCCCGGTGCACATAAAAATCTCACCCCGATATAGAAATCCGTCTACAACTTACCCCTGCCCCTTTGTCCCCCCCCCCCCGCCCCCTAACGCCTGCATCATACACACATATATAATATTGCTTTCATTCCAAAACATCAATTTCGTCTCACGTTGGTTGGTGCAAGCAGTGCTATGGGTATGCAGAAAAGTCCCCACTAAAGTGGATTAACTTAATGTAACTGACTTTTAACTTTGTTACTTTTGTATGTATACTCGTACCAGAAACATATTGTGCTTACAATAATAAAAAGTCTTCAATTTTTTATTTATTTGAAATAATTTGAATAAATTCTAGATAAAATTTGCTCGCAAGGAAGGACATATAATTTTTTTTTGCAGGGTACCGTTTTTTTGTGTATAACAAATTAAAAATTCAAACATATCTGTCATTCTTACATGGTAGCAAAGAGTCTTTTTAAAACGTCGCATATTGGGGTATCTGCACCAAAAAGCTGGCCAAAAATCGATTTTGTCGAATTCGTCGCATAGTAGTAAATATATGTACAGAAAAATAGACAATTTTGCCATTTATTTAAGTGCATAATACAATTTTAACCCATATCTGCTTCACTTCTCCAGAATAACATACCTGCCACACTGGGGTCACCTTGTACCCCAGACACTAAAATGCTACTCGTAAGCTATTGAATATTTTAATTCAATAAAATCCCTCTATCATCTTCAAACGATACGGAATGCACTCCAATCGGTTATTTAAAAATATATATAAAATTTAATATACATATGTACACAGAAAAAAAAACTGTACCTATTGGACCAAGAAAACCTTGTTTTGTAAATAACGAAAACAATATTTTCTTAATATAAGAAAAATACTCTTAATCGAACTACGTTATTCCTTCGTTCAAGAATACTATAGTTGGTTTAAGAGATTATTGCTTATCTTAAGAAAATATTGTTTTCGTTATATACAAAACAAGGTTTACTTGGTTTGAGAAATCCTTTGTACCAGTGTATGTATTTAAAAAATTTAAATTTTTGTAAAATTTAAACAGCTTACATTGAAGTTGAAACAAAGTGGGGCAGCTAATGGTTAAATTACTTAAAATAAAAAATAATTTTGGCCAACATTTTGGTGCAAATATCCTTAATGTACACCATGCCGTTTTGACGGAACTAAAGCGTCACTCGTATTAAGTTACATACCTATGACAGATTTTTAAGGTAGATACGATGACAATCTCCTTTTTTGTTAAGTGCCCAGCGCTTTATGGTTTTCTCCTGATCGTACTATACCTTTTATAAAATATTCACACTAGAATCAGGAAGACAGAGTTGATGGCCGTAATATTTCATACATAGCTTTTTTAAAACTGTTAATGTTGTTCAAGATATTCACATAAGATTTTATGTTTTAACTTTTTAAGTACACAATTTATGTTACGTATAACACGATATAACAATTTTACATCGATCGCGACTTAAAAATATTATTTATTATTTTAACACTTTTACCGTTGTCTCGTACAATAATACATTGTAAACAGTGTTGTTTGAAAAATTGTTTTTATTGAAAATAAAACTTTTAATACAGCAGTAACAGTTTTATGACCGTAGTAAGAAATTTTGGCAGTGAAATATTTTTAAAAGATAACAACTTTTATAAATAATAAATTTTATAACGCTATATTTGTATATACACTACTTAAAATTTTGTTTTATTTATAATATAAAAATTAATTTTCATACCTCTTTAAAAAAATTAAATTATCTATATTACTTATAAAGGTAAAATTTCAAATGTATCTTGCACCCACTAAGAAGCCTGATCACGCTCGTGATGAAATTATTAAGGTTATCAATAAAATTAAAATATTTTTTAGTTGATATTTCTATGAAAATTTGAAATTGGAACCATGAAATACAACAAAATTTTTTTTAATTTTAGATTTGATTAAAAGTATGTTCATTTTATAGAAAATGACATGAAAAGTTGAAATTTTCAAACCGCAGGTCTGTATCTATCAACGTTCTCGAGATATGGCCTCTCAAAGTTTTAGTTTTTTCCAAATTTTTGAAAAAAAAAATGGCTATAACTTTTGAACGTGTAGTCGGATTTGATTTTTGTCGATGAATTTGAAATCAGCGTGCCAAAATTTATATAATTACATATATAACACTTAAAAATTCGACAAAAAAAATTTGTCAAAAATCGGCATTTTTTGAAGGTATACCCCTTGGAAAAAACTCCCTTTTCAGCAAAAAATTTTTTTTTCTAATTTTAAAGTATAATACATGTCATTATATAGATTTTGACACGCTGATTCATAATCCGTCGACAAAAATCAGTTCCGACGGCACGTTCAAAAGTTATAGCTATTTTTCTCCAAGATTTTGAAAAAACTAAAACTTTGAGAGGCCATATCTCGAGAACGGATTAAGATACAGACCTGCGGTTTGAAAATTTCAACTCTTCTCGTCATTTTCTATAAAATTATAAAATTAACAAATTAACGAAATCGAAAACACAAAATTTTTCAGTCATATTTCATTCGATTTGCCATAGAAATATTAACTCAACACACACAAAAATAAGAAATAGAATCTAATTTTACTATACAGGGTGTCCAAGATAAGCGTGCAATGCATGGGGATATCCTAAACGGTAAGAGATACAGATGTGGTTAAATGAGATAAATTATTTGTAAGAAAGGGGTGAGTATTACAACATCAAAAAATATTAATAATTTTATGTGGTTCAGGCGGTATACTCAAAAAACTGAAAATTCAGAATTTCTTTAAATGACTATAACTTTTTTGGCAAAATAGATAGGTACTTTTTGTTTGCGGTTTCTTAAAGCACTTTTTTGAGTAGAATTGTTTGGTGTATTTAGAATTTGTATATTTGTACTTTTAGTTTCCGAGTTACAAGCCCTAACTTTAGTTTTTCTTATGGGCCGCCAAGTTGGCTATATCATATTTGAACGTGTTTTTTACTCTACTTTACAACGATATATCACATGACATACTTATTATAGAAAATAAGTCGAAGTACTAAATATTGGTGATATTTATAAAGTATTTTATTACAAACATTTAAGTAAGCCATGAAAAACAAAAATTGTTAAACAAAAATCGCAATAACAGCAATGAAAATAACAAATGCATTTTTAAAAACAATAAACTATTACAAAAAAAAGGTTTTTACTTTTTTTTAATAATAAGTATGACATGTGACATATCATTGTAAAGTAGAGTAAAAAACACGTTCGAATATGATATAGCCAACTTGGCGGCCCATAAGAAAAACTAAAGTTAGGGCTTGTAACTCGGAAACTAAAAGTGATATACAAATTCTAAATACACCAAACAATTCTACTCAAAAAAGTGCTTTAAGAAACCACAAACAAAAAGTACCTATCTACTTTGCCAAAAAAGTTATAGTCATTTAAAGAAATTCTGAATTTTCAGTTTTTTGAGTATACCGCCTGAACCACATAAAATTATTAATATTTTTTGATGTTGTAATACTCACCCCTTTCTTACAAATAATTTATCTGATTTAACCACAACTGTATCTCTTACCGTTTAGGATATCCCCATGCATTGCACGCTTATCTTGGACACCCTGTATAATCAATAATTTTAACTATTTTCTATGTATTTCGTGACTTAAACCAGAGTTAATTAGGTAATTTGATTGGAACCAAGATATTTGCGATTTTGTATAATGAATAAAAAGCAAAACAATAGACAAATTTAATATTTCACCCCCCGAGAGTAATATACTATCAAATACATCAATATGACAACAGCAAAAATAATCTAATTGATTCCCACTGCAATTTAAAGTAATGCATTCTCCAAACACTACCACACAAACTTGGCATCAGTTCTTATGTGAGACAAGTTTAGGGGGGGGGGGGGCTGAGCGATTAAATCCAACGAGGGGTAGGTCGAGACGTCGACCCCCTCCCACCAAATCACCCCAGTTCAGTTTTGTGATTGATAACGACATCGTAACGCCGTCATTGTTGCTACCACCTACGCTGAATGGGTCATTTCTCTCGGCTCAATGCACCCAGACCATGCACGCCCCGATATATATATTTTGGTAACGCGCGAGTCATTTTATGTAAGTTATTGCTATCGACTAAGTGAATAGTCGGTTGGCCGAGGACATGGATGGGTGAGACAAGTGGGTGGCAAAACAGATGATAATAAGACGTGGATACGAATGATACGATCAGTTCAAACCAAGTGCAAATGATTTCATGTAGGTATACTGTAAGTCAAATTTCTAAAGATTTTCGAATGTTTTAATATATTTTTAATTTAATTTATCATACATTTGTAATATTAAAAAAGCTTTTAAAATAGACAATTTAATCTCCCCGACCAAATCAGAGTAAGAATATCTTAATAAACATACTTTAAAATAAACCAAAGATTAAACATAAATTACGGTTTATAATTAATAGGTACAATAACTTAAATAATGATATCAATTTAGTACGCATTTTAATAAAAATATAAAATCAACCATTCTTTTTTCCAAAGCTTACTTGACTTGAGTTAATATTGCACTCGAGTGATTTTTAACATATTTAAGTTTTTCATGGCAACTGTGATTTTTATACAATAATCAAATTCAAAAATCTTTATTAATACATTTTATTAATAAACATTTTTCGAGATTCCGACATTGGCTGCCAAGCATTATTTAGGGCAGTCTTTTATCTATTATAATTTAAAATTTAATTTTAAAATTAAATTAAAAACATATTAAACACAGCGGTCGAACGTATCTCTACATTTTAGGAGTAATCTCCAAACTCGATGTCGCTAAATGATTTTACGCGGGTTCTACTTCAATAACTATTTACGGTAGGTACATAATTTTTAAAAACACTATTGTGTTCGTATTTTTATCAGCTTTATGATTTTTTAAACCTGATTTCTCCTAAAACTGACAGCCCCAATGGTATACCCAAATAACTGATTTTAGACAGCTTTGTAAGCCCCTAGAAAGTTATGGGGGAGTTATCACCATGTTCTATAAATCGAAATCTACCAATTTCTCGAAAAAAATGTACTCCGTCATTTTTTTCTAGCTTAAATTTTATAATTTGTTGTAAGAATTTTTAAATAGAGTATTAATATAATTACATATTATTAACACAAATATAACAAAAACATTTGTCACAAAATAATACAGTAAATTAAAGTATACAATTTCTATAATTTATAATTTTAGCGAAAATACTTTGAGGTTTAATTGATTATAAAAATTCAATTTTTTTCACATTTTATTAGAAGATGTATCTAACTATCCAACCAAACGCCAAATTACTTTTTTCTAATAAAAATAAATGTACCAAAATCACAAATCATTAAAAACGTTTGATACAGCATTAATGGACAGATATGAAAATAGTTAAACAATTCAATATCAATATCATTTATACAAAAATAAAAACAAATCATCTACAAACAAATTAATCATCGCTAAGTTGTTTTTTTTTTCAGCAAACCACAAATTTTCTTTTCTGGCAACGAGATTGAACAAAAAAAAACACACACACAACTATCTCAAACAGGGGTTGAAGAAATATGTCTTTACGACTTTTCCTTTCTTAATCGTTCCGCTTTCTCATAGACATTTATAGCGCCATAAGAGAATTGATTTAAATCTGTTTTATACTGTGATTCAGGGTCTATATATAAATTACAATTATAAGTACATACTTTCAGATAACTAATTGACATTACATTACTTAATTTTTTTTTTTTGAGAAATGAACATATATTTCAGCCATTATTTGGTCAATTTTTTCATTTAAATTAAAGATGATTTTTAAATTGATTATAGAATATTTTCAATCTTCCATGAATAATTTTCAAGATACTGCGGTACCAGTCTTGGATCATACTCCAAAAGTTTTGTTAAATAAAATGTAGATACTATAAATTATACATATTAATTGATATTTGATTACTGTCATTACTGAATCATTATCTATAGACACTTTATTGCAAAACTACTTAAGGGGAGGGTAACGTATTAAGAAAAATTCCTCTCTTTTTATTCGATTTTCTGAATGAAAAACCTTTCCAGAATATTGTGTGAAAATTTGAGACGGATCGGAGCAAATTAACGAAGATACAGCAATTTAAGCGCTCATGAATGGGCGCGATCAACTGACTCCATGCGTATAAGCAGAGCGGAGCAGGAAGCTGAAAAACAAACTAAAGAAGGCAGAATTCGTCGGAGACAAGAGCAAAAAGATGCTTTAGACATTATGGATGATAGCAACATCCTTTATGGACCTGGCATCGATGATTCAGTGTGAGGTAAGCCGATAAAACTCGCTTATGAACGTTTTATTCTAAATTTTTTAGTGTTTATAACTTTAAAGCGTTTTTCCCACAACTCACGTTTTCAAAGTCGGTGCCCCTCATAATTTCAAAACTACTGCACCGATTCTTTTGAAATTTTGAAAACTATTTCTGTACATAATTTTCGAGGTAACGCTGGAGTTTTTTTTTCAAATTTGTCAATATTTATTATTTTATAATAACAAATTATCCGATTTTTTTTGCAAAAATCGCATTTTTCACTTCAAAGTATTCCCAAAAATTGAAAAATTGAAATTTCGAAAAACCCTTCCAGCGTTACTTGGGAAAAGCGATTATCTAACGACAAATTTTTTTTTTATTTCAGATGATCCAGCACCGAGTTATGAGGGGCACCGCAATTCTACTTTTTTCTGAGACGCTTCCAAATAATTGCTGCCAATGCCGTATTTTTTAATATTTTCTACATGAAAATTTTACAAAATATTCTTCAAATGTTGTACTTTGATACACCATTGGTTTTAATAAATAGATTTTAACTGTGTTGTCGAACAAAATTCACAAAAATGTGCCTTTTTTTGTACGAATTAACGTAACCAATTTGATGACTATGGGTGTCAAAATTGTTATTTAAACTAATTATTTATTAATTTTAATTATTATATTATCATAGTATCTAAGTATTTTACATTATAACAAAATTTACGATTCTTTATTTTACAACTTTTCTGTCGTAGTAGGTACATATCATTTTGTAATCATTAACAAGTGGTTTTTTACTGGTTTTACTTTATCAATTACTGGAGAAAACATAAACAAAATAAAATACTATAATTTAAAAAAGTACGAACGGATGGAAAATCGAGCAAATAAGCGCTACCACTTTGTGGGTTGCGCTAACAAACTATATTTGCGGACTTTGGTAATTAAATAATTATCCTGAAGCGCTTAGTGCAATATTGTATTGATTTCATTAGTATCTATTAAATGCAACTGTAAAATGTTATATGTTACAAGATATTATTAGATAGTTAACTACTATGTTATATTGGTGTAATAAAATCACACATTGTATAATTATTATGTTGGAAAAGGGACATTATTTTATATGTTTTATGTTATGTGACCAAATACGCGACATTTTGGCCGATATATAGGGTAGACTGGGGTCAATTGAAACATTTTTGACAAAGTCGCTTACTGTGACTACACTTCAACTTCGATATATTAGCTTATACGCTTAAATTACAGCCTAATTACCTGGGTATAAAGGGGCATTATTATATTAGCTTGATATTTACTAATAAAATAGCTAGACGCATTTAAAAAAAATATAGAAAATGTTTCAATTGACCCTACCCCTGGGTCAATTGAAACAGTACCTGGGGTTAGTTGAAACACAAATAAATGATAGGCAATCAATTTCTAATGATTAGTTTATTAATAATAATTTTTATTTCCATGACTGACAGAAGTAGTATAAGAATGTTACATTGTATAAGGTACATTATGGTACCTATTTTATCTAACTAGTTCGATATTTGACAATAAGAATCAGTCTTACTACTTATATAAGTACCTGCTCATGGAAATCATTAGAAACAATAACTAAAATTATTAAATTATTTATCCTAGATCTAATCAACATTAACTAACTGAAACAGTAAAATATAATTAACCTTTTCAAAGGTTTCACATGCTTGAGGTGCAACAATTGAAGTACTGATAGGTTGATTGTCTTCAGCACTAAGACCTTCTGCTTCAACATTGGCTGACTCACGATCACTTCCTGCTTCTTGGTTGTTGGTATCGTTATTGGATGTATGAAAAGGATTTAATACCCATCCCTGGTTCAGACTGACAGACGTGGAGGGGGACTTAATTTTTGTTTTATACTATGTATAGAAAGTATACAGGGGTCAGTTGAAACGCGTTTCAACTGACCCTAGAGATATTGTTTCAACCGTCCCCAGTACCTCATTTATTAAATTTCATTCTGCAACAAAAAAACTAAATATCGTTAGTTGGTAATAATCACATTTCTCTAACCTTGTATATTAATTGTCATTATATTTTAAATTACAAGCTGGAAAGTTCAAGAGTTTTGGAATAATGTTCAAAAGAATATGAATCAAAATACTTACTTTTGGTGACGAAAAACACTACACTCACATAAAAATGAACGACGCTCTCAGGGCGACGCGAAACACCGACCGAAACGTTTAAATACGAAAACCACCCCCTTCCCTCATTTGACCCCCCCCCCCACTGTCACTAAGCGTTTTTGAGATATTCGACTTGTTTCAATCGACCCCTGTTCCAATTGACCCCAGTCTACCCTATGCCATTAAAACCAGTATTTTAATTCGCACCTAATGGTACATATAACTAAGTATATATGATGAAATACATTACAATAAAAATCATGCCATTTTCATTAAATTGAAAGAAAACCTTTACAATAAGTGATATAACATTATTTATGTACCTATCACAAATGGGAAATACAAAAATATTTTTCAATTTATCGAAAAAAGGTGAAATTAATCGTTTTTACTTCTGAACAACTCATTTAAACAGTTAGAATTCATAATTCATCAATGCATAAATTTCACTTAATATGGTATTTGTTTTTGCGCGTATGTATATTATACCTACATACTTCCTAAGTATTTTTTTCCAAAATAATGCCGAAAAAATATTGAAAAGTATCTTTTTCTATTCAAATTAAAAAAATTCCGCATTCAAAGTCACGTGGTATGCGTGACGTAACTATCTCCTAAACAAACTGAAACCAACCAATAGGGATCCTTTATTTTTTATAAGTTATTAATGTATTCTGACGTCATATTATAGCAATGACAGTTTTGATAGACGCGTTTGCGATCACGTGATAAACAGGCTAAAATTACATTTTAAAATTAATTTTATTATTAAAATTCTGACTAATTTCACGTAAAAAATACTTGATTGTAAATTTTAGTAATACAGTGAAACCTGATTAAGTGGGACTTGGATAAGTGGGAAACTTCTATACCTAGAATTCATTCTGAGTTCCCGTCATTTCTACATGTGCACCTCTATAACTGGGTAAATGGGACACCTCTTTAAGTGGAATAAAATTACTGGTCCCTTGAGATTACAGTTATCCAGGTTTCACTATATATTCTACACTATTTACATTTTAATCTTTATTATTAATAGTGTCAAATATCCTATTATGTTCTCCAGTATGTCATGATTTTAATTATTACAAAATATAACTAAATAAATATCACATCTATAAATCTTTCATATATTTGCAATTAATTTTGTCACATTTAACAGATTTACCTATACAAATTAAAAAATATAAAAAATTATATTAAATAACTACCCACAAATAAAATCCATTTAAAATTTAAAAAAGAACCCATCGCGTAGGTTTCGTATACAGTAAATTCAAATAACTCAATCAAGGATATACAACATAATGAACTGCATCTCTACCCCCTCCACACTTACACCCACACCCACAATGTGAGTGTGTATGCGGAATGACGAATAGGCTCAAATCAATGAAACATGGCCACCGCATTTAAGTGCATTAGCAATAAATGCACATTCGTCGTATAACTGTCGACTTGGCCATTTACCTACCGATAGTGTCACTGCAGGTTTCACACGGGCCAATTCAAAGGTTGTTTTATTAATGAGATAGCGTGATGATATATTATATAACGTAAATTAATTTTAGGATCTTAGGCTTTTTAATAAAGCAAGTTTCATCAAAATCGGATTAGTTGTTTTTTTAATTCATTAGAAATAAAGACAGAAAAAATTCAAAATTGAATCATGTGCCTATAAATCGATGCACAGTCGCAATAAATGGTTAAATAAAGCTGTAAGATAATCAAATTGTAAATTAAGTGTACGTACACTGCCATGCAAAAGACACCTATGATTTTAATTTTAAATATACAGATTTCAATCAATAAAAAAACCCAAAATAGCGAAAAAAATATGTTTACTCACAGTCAAAATAGTAAAAAAAAAAAACACAATTTCTCGTTGAAAGACACTGTGCGTCAATACTTTCAACTTGAGTAAACCCGACCTTTCAGACGTATAGTTCAAAAATGTTCCTTAACATGGAAAATTGTAAATGCTGTATTTTAGATATGCAAGGATTATAACAAAAGTTGTAATTAAGTACTCTTATCAACATTTAAAAATTTTTATCAACCATTTTTCCAGTTTTATATTTACAATACGCAAAAAAATGAGTGTCCAAAGACTTTTGCACGGCATTGTATGTGTGTCATATAAGGGAGCGTTCAAGTATTACGTAACGAATTTGGGGGGGGGGTCTTGTAAAACGTTACGATGCGTTACAGGGGCGAGAGGGGGGGTTTTGAACTACGTGTTACGTAACAGTTTTTAGGTTAAAACTAGGGGGAGGGGGGTACAGAAAAACGTTACGGCGCGTTACATGGGGAGGAGGGGGGTCAAAAATCTCCAAAAATTGTGTTACGTAATACTTGAACGCTCCCTAACGCATGAATAAAGCTGCGAATGTTTTTTGAAATTCAATAATATTTTGTTTTTATATTTTGACATCTGAAATGGGCATAGTTTATGTACAACTGACACTGACAGCTGTCAATGTCAGTGGATTTTATTAATTAAAATTTTTGAAAAACTAAAAAAATTCAGACATTAAAAAAAAGATTAGGCCAGAACCGTATCAAATAAATTTAGAATTTTTATTTTCTAACTAAATTGTATAAATATCAACTAAAATCTGTTTACCTTATATACATACGAGGATCGCAACCGTATACTGAGACCCAAATAAATTTGAGTATCTAAATATGGCGCAAAACGCCCAGGACGAAGCCCCTAATTGATAAATTAATGTCTCATTTTCTAAGATTTAATTAACTATACAAAAATAATTATATTCTTAAATAATTGCACAGAAAAAAAAACAGTTCGTGTTTAAGGGCTCTACTAAGAGACTTAACCATTTGCCTATTAACAGAGTCCCTCCCCTATGTGATGGTCATAAAACCGAAGACATTCGACTAGGAGTTCTGTTTTCCCTTCAATAAGAATCATCCACATTGTGTCTACGCGTTGTGTACAGCATTTTGATGCTGTATTCACTTTTTTATTGTCTATATAAATAATATATGAAATCATCACGTTTATTCCCGAAGACATTTCGGTAAAATAATATGGCAGGTTTATCGGTTTAACAACACAAAGATATTTTTTATTTTATTTTTACTCTCCTGTATTTATTATTTTGATATAAAAAAGATACGTTCACACGAGACAAGACGATACTACATTTAGGTATAGCCTCGTTCAAATTTATCTTGTACACGAAACTTACCTCGGGTTACACAAAGCAAAATAATTCTCGATTAGTTAATGAGTTGTTTTCAAAGCATTATTACGTCAATTCTAAACAAAATCATGGTTATGATACATATTATAAGGTAAAAAAATTGTCATATTTAGTGAATTGTTCATTTACAAATTGAGAATAAGTTTAGAATTAACCATGGATTGAAAACAACTGATTTACTAATCGTGAATTATTTTTCTTTGTGTAATCCGAGGTAAGACTTTTCTCTATCTTATGCTAAATCCTCAAAAAAATAAATTGTTTATTTTATTATTAAATGTTTTTTTTAAATAAAATAAATAAAACTCGACTTAAAAAAAAACCCTAAATACAATGAAAAGTATATAAACATTAAATCTATGATTTTTTTAAGTCGGTTTTCTTTCTTATAAAATTTGTATACACTGGTAGAAAGGATTTCTCAAACCAAGTAAACCTTGTTTTGTATATAACGAAAACAATATTTTCTTAAGATAAGCAATAATCTCTTAAACCAACTATAGTATTCTTGAACGAAGGAATAACGTAGTTGGATTAAGAGTATGTTTCTTATACTAACAAATTTTTGTGTTCGTTATATACAAAACAAGGTTTTCTTGGTCCAATACAGTTTTTTTTCTGTGTAAGCTTGGCACCGACTTCAAAAATGGAACCACCTCAGGAGTATCCTTTTTTAAACAAAGAAAAAATCATTCAAATAGGTGAATATAGGTTTTTTACCTCTAATTAAAGTTTTTTCATTTCAAATTAAATTTTTTTCATTTCAAATTCAATATTTGAAAATAAATTAATATATTTATTTTTTAATTGTTTAAAAGTACTTAGTTTCTTCAGTTTAAAAAATGAAAAAAGAAATATATCAATTTATTTTCAAATATTGAATTTGAAATGAAAAAAGTTGAATTTGAAATGGAAAAAAATTAATTTGAAATGAAAAATATTTAATTTGAAATGAAAAAACTTGAATTAGAGGTAAAAAACCTATATTTGTTGGGGTTATGCCCAAACATAGATAAAAAATATATATTTTCGAATTGGTATCACTTTATATGATAATTTTCAAATATATAGTTATACTCTTCATAGTTAGTTAAAAGTAATATATCGTTTTTGCTCTATAAAGTACATGTACGAATGTTTTTTTTTGTATAAAAATAACTTAATTTTTGAGTTATGACATTGTTGAAGCAAATTAGTGATATGCTTTTCTTAACGGTTAAGTATACTTATTAAAAATCGATACAAAATCGTTCTAGCTACTGAATTAACCCTCGGAGCCTCTTGTGGGTCAATTTGACCCATACACCGACTTTGATCGTGAATAGCGCTCAGGTATTTAAAATTTTTCGCGATTTTTTTTAAGTATGTTGAATACTTCAAAGGTATGTGTAACACTTATAAATTCATTTACCATGAGTCAAAGTATACCTTTGAATTTTGGTAAGTCAAAAGGTTTCGTAGTTGCGGAATTATAGGCGATCAAAAAGTAAGCAGGGTCAAATTGACCCAGAGTGTACTAGTAGGTTGAAAAAATAGGTGTGTACTCCGAGGGTTAAACTTATTATGCATTCTTTTTTGATGGATCAATCCATTAGTAACATATAATTAACCATCATTTATAATTTTCATCTAGAAACCATTTCAACGTATACATATGTACATTAATTATTTGTTTGTCTTTTTTTTAGCACACAATAACTCACAGAATAATCATAATGTTTTTATTCGTTGCACAGTAATTACAATACGACCAACATCCGATTCATAAACGATGCTTATTTACAACAAAACAATTTATAACAGCGGTGCCTTCACTCGTTGAAAAATAATTTAATAAATTCTCAATTCCGCAAGAAACTTTTCAACAAACAAATGGTTTCATGTTGGGGAGAGTAAAAAAAAAAACTCCATTTCTCTTCATGGGAGTAATTAATGTCCTGTTAAATTACGCGGAAAATCGACCGAATCCTTTTTGTCCTGTCGAGTTTTCTTTTCTTCGTCATCGCATTTCTCTTCCTGCTTTTCTAATTCGTGTTTTATAAAAAGTCATAATTATATTGATCCAAATATTATTTATTTCAATGAATACTTAATTTATAAACCAAATTGTGTCTTTTTTTTTTAAATTCTCAGTATTATAAAGGGGCTAGCAAATTTGCAAGCATCTATGGATTTGCTACGGAATTTAGAGCAGTGATACTTCAACGTATTGTAACACAGTTGGTGACTCTGACCGTATAAAATAATTTTCATAATATCACTGTTTTAATACCATTTGTGTTAACATACAACGTGTGCGCGAAAGATGTCAAAGTCATCAGAAAACTCCAAGAGAACTGTCATATAAGTTTGATATCTCATTTGACAAGGTCCTTTACGATACTGGACATTATAGTTTAACGAAAAAACTCTTACAGTGAAAAGTAAAAGTTTTTGTTTTAAATGGGAAAGATAGTACTTTTATTTGCCGTGAACGGTTTAAAAAAAATGACTGCTTGGTAATATATTCATAGATAGTGTTAAGATACTTAAAAAACCTGACGTTTTGGAGCAATTTTGACAACGGATTCGATGTCAGCACTCCAAAAATCTTCCGAAACGCCTAAAATTATGACGACCAATTTATTTCGATCTATACTTTAAAGGAGGTTGAGATAATAGAGTGCGGGGCTGACGTAGCGGAGAACGGTGCGGGTGGGCGCTTGTAGATAAGCATAGAGTGAAGGTAAGGTGTGACTCTCTCTGGAGCATGCAAAATCACATAGATTTTTTTTAACACACATCATTTTTTAAATAAAAAACGCAATTCTTAATCACTTTGTAAATGAATAAAAAATGTATGCTCAATTTTTTATCAAATCCTCTCTGTCACATATCACTTTGAAAAGTCCTATCATGTCTCTAAATTATGCAGTTTTCATAAGAATGCATGTTAATTTGTTTATTTAATATATCTTAAATTATTCTCCTATTGATTTTAAAATTACGCAAAAATTGTTTAAATATAAATGTTATTTTCAAAATTTCATCGAAATCTGTGTTATTTTTTTATATGGTGTCAACTTCCTTATGTTAGTCGCATTTTATTTTTTATAATAATCGCTAAAAATGTTACTTTCATAATATTTTCACGTTGGTATCACCACTCCCAAGTTTAATTACTCACCAAAGGGGACACAGGAATTTAAAGCGATGTCTTGATTAAGATATAAATCATTTCAAGAAATATAAATGGGGATGTCCTCTCTTTTACACCAGACAAAGAAACCGCGCGTTCGTTCGTGGTAGTAAAGAAAGAGACGCTTAATATTAAGTGATAATATTCATTCCATGTCTATTTGAATTAATATTCACAGAAATTTATTAAAAATAATATTAGAAATGTGTTCATGACTTGTATACGAATGAGCCAGTGAAGAGAAAATAATTACGCTGGTAATAATTTTTATTTAATTATTACATACTCGGGTAGGGGGGGGTAGAATTAAATATAAACCCAACAATAGATTGCTGCCCCCTCTCCCCTCATTTGTTACACCGTGCCCTTTCTCAGGATAACAATCTGTTTACAGTTAAAAAATTGAGATAAATGCAATTAATTTATTATAGAAAATTTTGAAAAACGTTAAGGAAAAAAGTTCTTCCTTACATCGTGAGAAATATTTTTTGACGAAAAACTTTTTCTCTAAAACCAATGGTACAGCAGTTATAAGGAAATAAACAATAAAAAAATTTATAATAGGTAATTGATTGCGCTAGAACTTTTCAATCCTGATAATTTTGGCTCAATCTACACCTAAATTTAAATGTTTATGAATTTTCAGATTTTTCTGAGCGATCCTTTTGGTGTAAAAGAATTTTTAAGCATTTTTACCGAAAAATGTATTAAAAAATCATATAAAAAATACATGTATATTGTGACTTAATAAGTTTCAATTTGACATCCTGCACGATTCCCTTGAATTTTTTTTCCATTTCCCTATTTACCCCCTGAAATGAACCCCCAGAATAAAACTTAAACTTTTTATACTTTACGTCTATAATTGCGTCACTATAATCTTTGTGTTAAATTTTACGTAAAATAGTTTCAGAAAAAATCACCGAAGTCATTTCATAAGTGTTCCGTTTGGTACGAAACATTAAAAAACGTTCCATGCAAATTAATCAATCAATTAACATAAACTGTCACATACATAATATATATTTACAGCAAAATCAGAGGTACTTGTATCGTGTATTTATACGTTAGTCCCCTCTCTCTCGCACAAATAATGAACCAATGTAACACATCTAATTGAATCCTTTAGTTTCACATGAGACCGACGCGAATCCTTTTCTCCGCACGTCTTCTTTCCCGCGTGATGAATTGTCTAACTCAAGTTACGTTAATTGCAGCTGTTTTGACAGACGCTCTCCAAGCGTCAACAAGTCTTACAAGACGTGTTTCCGGGGGCTAAGAAAATCAGTTTGTTGTATACAAGTGAAAATCGGAAAAAGGAACACTATGTGTTTGTTTGTCTATCACAGATTTATAGCTACTGAAACGTTGTTATTATTTTAGTAAATGGTGAAGCAATATAAATCTGAATTATAAAAATTAAAAAAAATATAGGGGGGGGGGGGGGTGATGAGCTACCAATATTCAATTTGGACGAGTGGGATAGCAAATGAAGGCTGCCAATTCAAGTAATTGAAATATGTAAACGTTTTTTTTTAATAGTTAAACTATGTGTTTAACATATTTTCAAAAAAAATCATAAAAATATGTTTTCTTCTGTTTATATCTACGAAAGTAATTATGAGAAAAAAATGGAATTGCGTAGAATGATAGCAAAATAAGAAAACACGTTTTTATAAATAATTCAAAATTCTTTAAAAATATGTTTTTAGCTTTCAGTTTTCTTATTAATAGACAACCTGAAAAATAGTAGTAAAATAATTATTTCTTAACTATGTTAAAAATTAAATAAATGAATCAATTTTAAAAACTATACGGTACGGGAAACTAATATACAATGCTCAATTCGCACATGGCAACTGTATTTTTTTTAATGTACAATATAAACCATCCCTTATGAATTATGTACTATCCATAATATGGATTCCATATCATGAAAACTATGCATATGGAGCTTCCTACTCAAAATGTTACGTAGTTTGTTAAAATATAGTATATCTGTGTGCCGCTCTCTTTATACTAAATGCTATAGTTGACCACTTATGCTGAAGTGTTAGCGACGTTCTGTTGAGTAATGAATTGGACGAGCCCACAGAATAAAGTCAGTAGCGGATAGTCCAATAATTATTTTTAATTTATAATGGTAATCTAGCATTCATACCGGGTGTCCCAGATAACTTTTCCAACATGGGGATCTCAGTATCTATAAGAGATACAGGTTTGGTTAAATCAGATGAATTATTTGTATGAAAGGGGTGAGTATTATTCCACATTAAAAAAATTCATAATTCTATGTGGTTTAGGCGGTATACCCAAAAAACTGAAAATTCGGAATTTCTTTAAATGGCTATAACTTTTTTGTTAAAGTAGATAGGTACTTTTTGTTTGCAGTTTCTTTAAGCACTTTTTTGTGTAGAATTGATTGGTGTATTTAGATTTTTAATATCACTGTTAGTTTCCGAGATACAAGCCTTAACTTCAGTTTTTCTTATTAAGTTGGCTATGGCATATTTGAACGTGTTTTTTATTCTACTTTACAACGATATGTCACTTGCCATATTTATTATTGAAAATAAAATTATAATATATTTTTTCAAATAGTTCATTGTTTCAAATATTCATTTGTTATTTTGATTGTTGTTATTGTGATTTTTGTTTACAATTTTTGTTTTTCATGGCTCGCTTAAAAGTTTGTAATAAAATACTTCATAAATATCACTGATATTTAGTATTTCGAGTTTTTTTCAATAATAAATATGGCAAGTGACATATCGTTGTAAAGTAGAATAAAAAACACGTTCAAATATGCCATAGCCAACTTAGCGGCTCATAAGAAAAACTGAAGTTAAGGCTTGTATCTCGGAAACTAACAGTGATATTAAAAATCTAAATACACCAATCAATTCTACACAAAAAAGTGCTTAAAGAAACTGCAAACAAAAAGTACCTATCTACTTTAACAAAAAAGTTATAGCCATTTAAAGAAATTCCGAATTTTCAGTTTTTTGGGTATACCGCCTAAACCACATAGAATTATGAATTTTTTTATGTGGAATAATACTCACCCCTTTCATACAAATAATTCATCTCATTTAACCAAACCTGTATCTCTTATAGATACTGAGATCCCCATGCTGGAAAAGTTATCTGGAACACCCGGTATATTCTATAAATCAATTTATGTTTGACAACGCCAATGGACTGACGTCATTTCGGATTTCCTTCCCTTACCACCCCGGTCATTTTTCATGATATGGACAATACAATATATACATATATGTACTCACCTTAGACATGAGTCTCGGATTAATCCACTGAATTTCATTATCGAGGTATTTCGGACATTTCCTCGTGGCGTTGTTAATGACGGGGACATCCTGCGTGTCCGCGCGGCTCCTCAGGAGCTGCTCTTTTGTCTTAGCGTTGCCCCCCAGCACCACTCTGAAACAAAGAACGAACAATAGAGAGCGCTCTCTGGATCGCAGATAATTGAGAATTAATTAACACAAGGTACTTGTTTCTAACACAATTGATTTTATACTAAAATGAACGCACAGATTCCTACTGCGTTTCAAGCTTTTTACTTTCTTATAGGTACCTATCCTACATAGTATATATGAAAAATACATATAGTATAAGTAAGTATTGTAAAGCCGATTTTTCGGAAATTCGGATTTTGATGAAATTATCCATTTTGAGGTTCTCTGAATCTATTCTGACTATTTTCGCTATGTCTGTATATCGGTCTGTCTGTCTGTAAGCGATGTAACTCAAATACTACAAATCGTAGCAGGGTGAAATTTTATACTTAAGATTAGTTTTTGTCTGGCAAGAGAACCTGTTTTTGAAAGCGATCTTTCAACCGGAAACGGATGTTTACTGAGATGAGATCGTTTTTGAATTTTTCAAATTGCATTGAAATAGTGTAAATTAGAGAAAAATTGTCAAGTTGAAAATAAATAAGTATCTGTTTTTAATTACATTTCAAATGGTTCATAACAAAGAAGAATTATCTGCCATGAGTGTCATGGGACTTTCTTATACGTAATACTCAGAGTAAACAGTGTATGTTATTCTAAATAATTATTTATTTTATTCTTTCTGGCTAAATCATAAGTGTTGGAAAAAAATATATGGGGAATAAATTATAGATAATAACATATACTTTTTCAAATATTTTACTTCTTCGTCATATCCGAATGATAGAGGAAGCTACGTGATCATTTTTGAAAGCAGAAAAAAAATCTATAACTTTATCTTTCCGTTTCAGGTCGTTCTGTGTCTATCTGTCAAAAAACAATCTTCAAAGTAATAATTTACCTATATAATACAGATATAAATAATAACGATGAATATGCTGATCTGTATAATTATTAATAATAGCCAGCCTATTTGTTTCATTGAGAAATAGAACAAAACCGAACGTAACTAGCGTCAGTCATTGAGAGACTAATGAAAGGAAGTCGTTTATTTGTAATAAACTTCATACTCAATAGCAATAAAACCATTCCATCACATATAGCTATATTAATAGCAGAAATATGTTAACTAGAAATATTAATACACTGATTTCAATACAAGTACAAGAGTATATAACTCAAGTAACAATACACTGTTGATTATAGGTAATTAATTATCTAACAGCATGACGTGTTAGGTTATTAAATATTATTAATGTATGGATCTTTGTGATCGATTGATAATATTGTTCGATGTGAAAATATGATGTAGTTATCAGATTTAGATATCATTTTTACTAAAATTTGTTTTTGGTACCGTTAGTGGGCTCTCACACTGGAGCAATATAGCAATATAGCAACTAGTAACTTATAACTAGCGATATTATTGCTACCTGTCAATATACATTGAATCGGACATATTGTCTCACACCAAAGCAATATGATATCGCTATATTGCTAGTTGCTGATTGGTAGTTACTTTATTGCTGTGTTGCTATATTGCTATATTACTCCGATGTGAGAGCCCACTTAGATTCTATAAACGATTATAATTATCTACATGTTAAACTGAGAGAAAAAGAAATAAATTATGAATTACTAACAAGAAACAAGCATTTTTAGTTTACTTTCTTTGATAATTCAATGTAAGAAAGTAGTGTGTACTCTTTTCAAAACTTCGGCAGTAAAGGTTATTATTTTGACATGTAATAAGACACCATGATCCAATAAAACAAGGTCTGCTATGGATATTTTGACAGCCGACATTTTATATAAATTTCGTGTCGATGACGTACTGTACTACATCGACAAGAAATTTATATGTTTTAAATAGTTTATAGATAATTAAATCAAAGAAATAAAATTAAAAAAACTACTATGTAAACAGTATTGGTTGTTTATTTATTTATATTCCGTTTGTTACAAAATTTTCGTGGTGATGACGTCACAGTATATAACAAATGAACTGTCAAGCAGACACTAGCATTAAACTATTTCCTATTGTTACAAAATGTTCCCTCACAAAGATTTAACTCAATTTGTTTTTTTATTTATCGTCATTTTAAATCGCTATTTACTTTGACATATTAAATGTCATTTTGACGTTTTAAACATCATTTTGGCGTTTGCATTTTAGATTTTGTTTAAAATTGTCAAAAAATTAAAAATTAACGACTCAATAACCAGGTCCGTACTTAGAAAAATGTGAAATTAATATTATTAAATAAAATTGTATTTATCTGAACGCTTTTTCGGTTTTTATTTAAATCGTTCAATAATTAACTATATTTGATGAATTTAGCACGAGGAAGCACTGTGCATTAATTTACTTGGCAGATGTTTTTTCTTATATAACAAAAAAAAACTACAGGGTTCCCCGAATATTTATTCTGTCTATATACAGCAACTCGACTTTGATAATGGGTCACTGCATAAAAGTTAGTTTATAGGATTAATTATTTTTGCAAATTGGTCATATTTGCATCTGAAAGGCAAGCGTATCATATATCTTTCATGCAACAGATACAATATGACATATGTAAAGAATTGAGCGATTTTTAAGTATCGGGATGCATACAAACAACTCGCTGTCGATTGTCTGATTACCGGAGCAGATTGCGAACATGGGCTGCGCTGTCATCGTGTTTAATTACTGCGCAAGATTAATGACAGACGTCCACTCGGATCTGTTCCCACCTATCTCATTCAGTCGGCTCTCACGGCACCGTAACTATAGCACCCCCTCTTCCCGCTTGCAGTCAACCAATAATCTTTTTTTTTTTACAAAAATATTTTCCAAACGAAGAAAAAACATTAATTGCTTCAAGCCTCTTTTTTTATTTCTAACCCATTACTACCCGACTTTTTATTTCTTCGAATTTTTTAATCAAGTTTTCAATTCTTGTTAAAAATATGACCATAAAGATAAATTCAATACAAGACATAATAATTATCAATCGCAGACTAGATTATTATCATGAGAACCCAATGCCATATTTATAGGACAGCACTTTTTTTAACGACGATAGTCTGTACCTGGGTTTATTTTTGAAAGTATTGATATTGTTATGCTTTATTTACACTTTCATAAGTAACGTTTTACTAAGTGAAAAAAATGTAACTATAAATGTCGTCTAGCTAGAATAATCACACGGTTACTTTAAAAGTGTAATAATTTGTCATTTAATGAACTCTAGAGTTCGTTTTAAAAATTATTGTAAGTACAGAGACTTTAAAAAAACATATTAGTAATGTAAATCAAATTAACAACGTCATTATGTCAGAGAAAAAAATTAGAAAATATGTTGTTAAAGTTAAAGAGGTTGCATGTTTATTTTTGTATTTTTGTAAAAACTGGTTTGTAAATCTACTAATGCAATTTTTTATTTAATTTGGTTTTTAATTTTTAACTTTACCGCTATATTCTGGTTAGGGGAGTGATTAGTCATCTTTATTATGAAATAGGTATAATTATATATACCTAACGCATATACTGTGAACATATTGAGAAGAAACGAGACTTTAACTGATGTCTCGTCTGTTCATCAATAGTTATATGAGGTATATAATAATTATTAAAGTAGGGGGTCCCAAGTTGACGGTCTCGAGGTTCACAGAACGAAGCGCAGTAGCGTAAGGTTTTAATACACGCCAGATCTGAGGTGCGACTTCGTTTATTAATTAATATTTTCAATGCATATTGATGTCGACATTATAATATTAATCAAAAAATCTTCGTCGTTTTGTAATAAGACCTGTTGTTTTCTCTTATGATAGTTAAATATAGAACAAGATGTCTTTTATATTAAAGAAAATAATATACAGGATATTAAAGATGCTGTTACTTTGTAAGTTTGCTACATTATAAATAATTTTATCTCGGAAGATTTCAAAAAAATATTTATAAAAAATTGACAAGTGCGAGACGAGTATCACGTACTACTAGTGCCCCATACCATAAAGTTTTTCAATTAATTTAATAAAAACAGTTCAGTAGCTAGATGGTTGTTGATAGACAGACAGATAGACACAGTGTTGATATGTTCTATTTCACAAATTTGGACCGCATTACTAAAAATAATAAGGGGTGTCCATTCACCACGTATGTACGCATGTTGGGGGTATGATTAACGTCACTTACAATGAAAGAAGAGGTGAAGCGATTCAAAAGTACCCCCTGCGCCTTTTATTTTGATAAAGACATTTAAAAAAATCTTTTTTTTTATTTTATAGCGCGCCACTAATTATAATAATTTACTCCCGAATCAAGCAATCAAGCAAAATTATGTTCACGAGAAATCTACTAAAGATCTAACAACCAGATAAGTTCCAAAATATAATGCAAAAGAAAAAAAAATGGTTGTTTCTTTACACAAATTAAGCAAGTAAGATTTCCTAAATCAAAACACGCAATTAAAATATAAAATACGCGTATTTACATCACGAAAACGAATAAAATCTCTTTATGAATGAAGCATTAGTACCAATTAAAATGTAAAATTATTTATATGGGAAAAAAGTATAAACCATACTACTTTTCAGACAAACAATTTAGCTACGTTGTTGCAGTATATAAGCTGCCATATTCATAGAACGATAAGAATCAGATCTTGTGGTAATAAAGTTTTGTAATTAGCGCTAAGTCATTTTACAGATCATTACAGAAATGTTGCTCTCTTATCTCGCTTTCTCCTTCTCTCTCTCTCGCTCTATCTTTCTCTCTTTTTCTAACATACACATATACGAATGTTAAACTCAATAGCATGGTAAAGAGATAAATATTACAGCAAATTAGATAAAGTCTATAAATGTATATTAAATTTAGTCAAGCACGAGGTGAAACATTTTTCAAATTGACATTCCAGTATTGTTTGGGTTCTTTACTATATAAAATAGATATTGTTGAAATCAATTGTATACATGGTGTCCCAGATCGACTAAATATGATTAAAAAAGATCCAGATAGTTAGTCCAAGAAAATTTTTGTTTTAGGTTTATAATTTTTGTAGTGATCGGCAATTGAATAATTTATTGATAGATAAAGAAACAAATTTGATTAAAATCGGTTAAGTAGTTTAGGAGTCCAATGCGGAGGAACATGTGACACGTAATTTATATATATATATATTAAGAAGATTAACAAGATAAGTTTATTAAGCATTTTTCCATTTAAAATTTTCAATAAGATCGAGTTTTTTTCTGTGTTTTAAAGAATTTAAAAAAAGTAAAATGTAACGTTAGATAAATGTCTTATAAAAATGAATTAAAAAAAAACATATTAGTTGCCGAAATACAACCCAAATAGATGTGTATCAATTAAAACAAGGAGATGAAACATCTTCGTTGCACAAAAATCAGGAAACCTCACAGAACGGTACTGCTTTCCGTTCAATTAGTGTTTCGCATAGTTGAGATTCATATCTGAGCTCGGGTTTTCATGGGAGCCGGCCAATCATTGTCGCGACAGTGTCAGGTTTCGTGAGAAAAAAAATCTAGGCCAAATCATATTATACATACATAAATACCTACTTAGTACTTATATATATGTACACATTTATTGAAACCACGTTTGTAATGTCCAGTTTTATAAGTAGAACTAAATCAGTGTTTCCCAACCTTTTTTGTACAATGCCCCACCTAAGCCTTTCTAAAATTCTTATTACCCCCCCCCCCCCAACATATACATAAATTTTAATATTCAAATAATGAAATGTTCACTAAAGAAACTTGAATGATAGGTTTTAGGAAGAAATCACTGGGAAATTATTGAGCATACACAGTAAATTTTCAAAACATATAATGGAGAACTGAAATTCAAGTATAAAATTATTTTAATGAATTATTTTAATTATTAGTAATTATTTATTATTTGAATTTAGTGATATCCTTGCGCTTGATGCTTGCTGTAAAAAGACTTTATGTCAGGTTCCAATTTAGTTAACTTCAGTCTCAAGTCTCCCCGATTTGTAATACGGTTAACTTAAATTCTGGATGAGTCCATTTTCCCACGTTGGGAAACACTGAACTAAATATTGAAAGAGGCTTACCTCGCTCGGGTTGCACAAAATAAAATAATTCTCGATTAGTCAGTTGTTTTCACAAATCACTCATATGAGTGATTTGTGGTTGTTTTCAAAGCATTATTACGTCAATTCTAAAAAGAAAACAATCACGGTTATGATACATATTATAAGGTAAAAAATTGTCATATTTAGTGATTTTTCATTTACAAATTGAGAATAATAATGGATTGAAATCAACTAATTAACTAATCGTCAATTATTTTACATTGTGCAATCCGAGGTTAATCTGCGTTTAGTATATCGAAATAAAATATTTTTTGTATAGGTAAATTTTGTTTTTATTTTAATCATTTTTGTATATACCTATTTTGTTTTTATTTGTATTTACATTATTACGGATCTATCGTAAATAATCAATTATAATATAGCTTATAAGAATTTAAGAGTCGTAGACTTTCTAATAATGAAAGTTTCATCAAAATCAGTTCGGTAGATTTCGCGTCAAGTTGGACCAAACAAAACAAAATGTTCGGAAAATTTTAGTCTTAAAATTAAATATTGTATAAATACCCTAATATTATTTTTATGGATCAATAAAATTCGATTTTGCGGTTTCTTTAATAAATTCTAGGTAATACCTAACGACATCTTTTTTTATTTTATCCAATTTTTTAATTGGATTTAATTGAAAATTGTAATATAATAAAATAACCAATTAAGTAATTATGTACCTTTTTTCCTTTAGGTGCAGCAATAATATTATACCTACTTGAAACAGGAAATACCAACAAATAAAGCAGCATTATTCATACGAATCTTTATTTAAAAAAAAGTTCATCCATCAATTTTTAAGTCTCGCTAAAGAAGTTTCACTTCAATATAGATTATATCATTTTAAAAAAGACAAAGTTACGTTTAAATAAAAAAATATAAAAAAAACCACAAATAAAAAATATCATGATATTCTCCCTACCCTTTAAAATTGTGTACAAAAAATTCATAACGTGTCATTTTGAACACCCGGTATAGATAATAGCATTATAAATGTATAGGCAATCATAAATTCTATCAAACGAATAAAAATAGTAATAGTACCAAATAATCATACGCTATTAGTTGCGCATGGACGGATATACCTGAAATTAGTTGTGTATACAAAACATCGAACATTAATAATCATAATCATAACCGACCAATTGATATGTAAACAGGAAACGGGTAACACCCAAAGTGTTGAGCACTTCCGATGTTTTTAATTACAATTTCACGCTGTTCGAACAGCAAATAAATATATATCGTCTCAAACAATAAGTCCGTTAGTTCTGCCTGTACCAGAGTCAAACCTGCAATTATCTAATCAAACTTATATTTATAAGAATTATTATATATGGTGCGGCTGTTCGAACTGGTATGTCGGATCGGTGCATTCTGAAAATGTTTTTTTTTTCTCTTTTGAATGAATATAATGAAAAAACGAGCAGTGTACGTCTTGGAATTAGTCCTAGTCGCCGAATTAACGAAAGGCTTGTTTACACCAGTAATTTAGTAGTTTAGTCAAGTGACAAGTAATTTTATACGTGTAAACAGCAAGGCAAGTAGAAAATCAAGTTAGTACCTAGTAACTAAACGGTTTAGTGATTTAGTGGACAGTAGGATAGAATATGTCCAATTTTTCGGTTTAGTAGCCAAGGTAGGTACCTAATATATTGTGCATCTGTCAAATGACGTTATTATCAAGTTATTTAAAGATGAATTATTAACATTTATGATACATACAATCAAGAATAAGTAATAACTGTAAATAAGAATACGTTATTATACTTTAATTGAAATACACTAATATAGTTAAAAAAAATTGATGCAACAATAAAATTCTTATGAATTGCTATTATTTTCATTATTGAAAATAATATTCGAGTTATTTATTTATTATTTTACTTTATATATTTATATTTCACTAAATATTTGCCAACATATAAACGCACTATCTTTACTTAACGATTTAGTTGACTACTTGTCACTTTACTAAACACTAAATTACTGGCTCCGTGTAAACAAGCCTTAAGCGACAAAAAGTGAATTATTTTAGAAATATTTTAATGAAAATGGAGTAATTTTTTTTGATAAAAATTACAGTTGCTGATTAAAAATTTCAATTTTGTATCAAAAAATACTATCAATTTCAGCATGTATACTGTCAATTGAGTAACTTCTACAATCGCCATTGTAATTTTTATGATACGAAATTTTTACTATGTTCGTAAATATCATTTACATGTTTTATTTAACTAACTATTCTTAAGTTGAATTATTTGAAGTGCTATACAAATTATTTCATTTCAATTAAAAGACAATACAATAAATACTACGAGTGTGTAAAATTAGTATATTTTTTATTGCTATAACAAATTAAACTATACGAATAATATAGATTTCGATTCTGCACGTAACAATTACTAATTAATATTGTAACTTAAGTAACACGTGGCCTAACAAGAATAACAATACTTTGGACCGTTTTAAGATTACTACGTAAAATAGTAATATTTCTTTAAAAATTGAGTGATTGTTATGTACGTGTTTTCAGAACGTACATTCCTCCGTGTGTAGTTCAGAGTACCCCGTGACAAACATACAATTTATTTTGTTTTATTTGCTAAGCCGTGGCAGACACAGTGTTATTTGGTCCGATGTGTTTTTTAACAAACTTTTTTTATTAAACAAAGGGACCACAAATCAATGGGCGCTTTAAATTCCTCAGTATTCGTTGGTCCTATCTTACCTTTTGTCTCAAGATTTAATGAACTATTCATTTTCTGTTCAGCAGCAGATAAGCAATTTTTTACCAGGAATAAATTACCCACAAGAGTATTGTAGCTGCATACCAGTGTTAAACAACATTTTTTAACTTGTGGACCGACTTAGAATCACAGAAAATCAAGGACAACCCGTTTTTTTTTTTTTTAATAAAAATTTACAGGGTTAGACAAATGTCAAGAAAAATTAAATAATTTTTTTTCGTCAATTCACTAAATTAGATTTAATAACGAATCGTTAATTTTTTTTATACTTTTTTGAATCTGTTAAAAAAATTAATCAATTTATTTATTTTGAATCTGAACTACTAAAAATTGATTGAACTTAAAGAATATTAATTTCTTTTTAAAACTGATACATTTAAATAAACGCTATATCATATTTATGAAAGATAATTTAGAAATCAGCGATAAAAAAGCAATAGTGATGGGTATACAAGTGTACACTATAAAAATGATTTATTTGGTTTTGAATAGACTAAATTCTCAATAAAATCAATACACAGAAAAAAATAATTTGTCTGTGTGTTAAAAAAATGTGATCAATGTAAAAAATCTGTGATCGATTTTGCTCCGATAGAGATTGTTTTGTTAATATGATAATTTTTTACCAATATGGAAATATCGACGTTTATCTTATTGATAAATGTATATTATTACTAACAATGTTCTTATCACGGTGAAAATTTTGTTTCGTATTGAAAACATATATTTTAAATACAAAAAAATACTTTATAAATGACATCACTGAATTTACCATATTGAAAATTGCATTTTCACTAGTTGGGTGGTGTAAAAAATATTCACACTGATAAATATTTATTAATACAACCATTATGTTTAATCCATTTGAGAGTTTCGTTAGTTGATGTAATAAATTATTTATTAATTTGACAAATGAAAAGATTTTTAGATAAACATGAAGATATATTTTTCAAATTAATAAAAAATCCTCAATAAGATTTTTTATTTATTATTATATTGAGGAAATATTGTTATATTAAACAAGATAAAATTAAGCATTTTTCCATCTCAAATTTTCAATAAGATCGAGTTTTTTTTCTGTGTATAATGCTTAAAAATTAACTGTATATAAATAATTTTCAGAATGTAAAATATTAAAAAAAAAAAATGTAGTTAAAATGGTTAATTGATATATCAAAAAAAAAAACTGCTACCATAATCACTGTAAAAATGTATATATTTGCATTCCAAATTACCCATTGTCCTGTACTACTGTATGTAGTACAAAAAACCAATATACTGATATAAATTAACTACTTTATCACCGGCTCATAAACGCTACACGGTTTATGATTTCACTTCATAATTCGTATTTTTATTGCCTTCCGTCAATACGTGCTTTTACGATCTTTGCTTTTATATTCCCATATCAATTTCTTAATTTAAAGTTTATAAAAAAATACACTTCTCATACAAGAGACATTTATCGGTCTCGGCCCCACTCTCGTCCTGATCTCGGTTAAATAGATACAGTGGCGTAGATAGGGGGAGGGGGGATGAAGGGGATCAATCCCCCCCACCCATGAGTTCAATTTTTTAACTTTCGACCATAATTAATTATAATATTATAATTAATTAATTAACGACTAAAAAAAAAGGTCTTCAAAATTTACCTACAATAAATTCAAATGTTTACAATGAAAAAAAATTCAAAAGGTCACCCCCCACCCCCCACCCCCATCGCAAAAAGCTATCTACGCCACTGAATAGATATCGCATCGTCTCGTTTCCAGCCCTAACTACACTATCTGTATCTAACCTATTTTTATTTTAATCTACAAAAATAGAAACGCATTTCCAACGTTTCGCGACCATTAAATGAATAAATCATTGATTGATGTATACACACACATACACACACACGGTTATTTATTACACCTCCCCCCTCCCACTAATTGGTTCCTGACATCTAATTTCTATGCAACCCATCACTCGGGGGTGTTGTAACTGGCCACTATAATTCCCCATGAATAATTTACTACTTATTGCTGACGCTCGACATACACACGTACATACATTCGCACATATTTTAAATACAGGGTGTCCATAATATACTACAGTATCGACCCATCCAAATATTGCAGAAGTATACCTATCAAATCGATCTATTATATATAAAATACATAAAACTTAAAATGAATATATTTTTCTACAATTATTTTAAGAATTTTAAAAATTTTGTTTTGAAAAAAAATGTTTTTAATTTATATTCAGAACATATGCCTGCATTTAAGAATATTTTACTTTGTTAGTTAGTAAAAGTAAAAAAAAGTTTAATTAATTTTAAACTGAAAATTGAAATAGACAGAACGGTATTCTCGTATAATAGTAACATGTACTAATTTGCTGTAATGGCTGAGTTAGTTTTCCTTATTTTGAATAAACACATGAATTTATTTGTTTTATAATTTGAATAGTATTTAAAAAGATTGAAGTTTCGAATAATTAGTTTTTAAAACGTCTCTGTATAGCCAATTGTGTAGAATTTCAATAAATAGAGCACTTTCGGCAAGTTCTCTCATTTATCGTGTGTTAAAAAATCTATTTTTAATATCCAATTATTCAAAAACCATACGTCCAATATTTTAAGTAAAATATATGAGTTATCCATAAATAACATATTCAAATTTTTGACTTTTATCTATACAATGCTCTAATGATCGAAAAATCTTAATAAAGTAATTCTTTGTCTCCAAGCTTTGCCCTCCTCATAAAAATATCTCAGCAGACGCCACTGCACAGTACCTAATGACCGACATAACAGACTGGATCAGATCAGATGATGCAGGCAGACTAATTCCAGAGGTCACGATTCCGCGGGTGGATATGATACAATCAGCGCACACCACCCACTAGCACATACGGTTTGTCACAGTGCCGGGATGCGAACGCGTGACCGTGCAGTACTGCTGGACAATTAGCGTCACGCTCACGCTTCTTACTCGTTCTTGTATATAGCAATTAGCGCAGATGAAGGTGCAGCGATAACAGGGTATCTTATTATACATAAAAGAAGATACGGTTTATTTTTAATGTTAATCTTTTTTCACTTATTAAGTCAACTGGAATTTTATGTAAAGTACTGGCGCCAGTCTTGGACTCTGTAAGGTATACTTTTTTTGGGGGGGGGCTCCTTTTTTGTAATTCTCATAAACTCATATTACTAATAAAAACAAGTACCTTTTAATTAAATCAATTTAATTATTCGCAAATATAGTTTTTGTTTTTAAGGTTATACGCCTAGTTGTTTTTAATTTATATTCAGTACACATGTACCCAGGCCCGGATTTAGAAATTTGCCGCCCCTAGGCAGTTATGAAAATTTCCGCCTCCTCCGTTTGGAAGAATTTTTTTATTGATAAAATAAAAAGTAGGTTTTTGATATCGATGACCTTTTTTAGGTTTTTATGTAAAATTGATTTATAATTAAAAAGAAAATATGAAGACCTTTTTTCCAACCTTTCCGCCAAAATTTGCCGCCCTTTAATTTTTGCCGCTCTAGGCACGTGCCTACACTGCCTGCATGGTAAATCTGCATGTACCTACATTTAAAGAAATATTTTACTTTGCTTATTATTAAAAGTAAAAAAAGTTTAATTTAATTTGTAAATTTAAAATTTTAAATAGACAGAAAGGTATATAATAGTAACTTGTACTAATTTACTATAATATCAGAGCTAGTTTTTCATTATTTTGAATAAATTACACGTGAATATATTTGGTTTTATAATTATTATAGTATTTAAAAGGGTTGAAGTTTCGAACAATAAGTTTTTAAAACGTTTCTGTATAGTCAATTGTGTAGAATTTCAATAAATTGAGCGCTTTTGGTAAGTTCTCTCATTTACCATGTGTTTAAACTCTATTTTCAATATTCAATTACACGCAAAAACCATACGTCCAATATTTTAAATAAAAATTAGTAAAATATATGAGCTATCCATAAATAACATATTCAAATTTTAGACTTTTATCTATACCCCCCCCCCCCTCTAGTAACTCATAGCTTTAGATCAAAATTAAAATATCATTACATTCTGATATCTAGAACAACACATTACAAATACATTTATTTTTAAAACAAACCGAATAATAACAGACAGGGATAGCACTAAAATAGGATAGAATTTTTGGAGGAGGGGGTAGTGGGTATCTTACATTAATTGTTCACCATTGACTCGCAGACAGTGGAACATGTTATTGAATACAAAGTAAAGAACAGACCAGAGTGTCTTCATTAGAGCAGTATTGTGGCCACATTGAAAGTTGTTATTACACTATTGCTGTTACACACACATACAGTCACACACTCTCTCACACATACATGCTTGGATCTAATTCTGTATGCAGAGAAGAACGCGTCTTATTTTGGTACAACCCTCCGTGGTTGAATTTGTCTGTACTCTAGTTGAACTGGTATACTTTGTAATTACATACATTTTTTACTTCTGTATTTGCGTACAAAATTATGTACTTTGTACATTAGTTTCTTTTTATATAAATACCCATGTTATCATAAACAACTTCAATAATATTGAAGGTGGAGGCCATATACATGTAAGCACATCCCACTTTGCTTCTAATTATGAAACTGGCCATACATATACCACCTACTGCACAAAAAATTGTTTTGCGATGCCTGCATTATTCCTTTAGAAAAAAACAATCTATATAAAAAAGTTTGTCCTTAACCACTCACTCACTCACTCATTCATCGACGTACAACCCAAACTCCTGGACCTAGAAACGTGAAAATTCGTAGATGTCTTCCTTTTATGATGTAAGCACCCAGTAAGATAGCTTTTATGCGATGGGAAGGGGGGGGGGATATGACAGTATTAAATATCATAAATTTATATTTTTCATTATGAAAATCATCTTTTATGTGGTGCAAAGTACAAAAATTGGTTATATTCTTCACTTACTTAGATGTATTCATTATTGAAAAAATGCTCGTATAATATAATCGTCTTATCATTTTCGTAGACTCATAAGGGGGAGAGGATTGATCCCCTTAATCCCCCACCTAACTACGCCACTACAAAAATATATGTGTATACTGATTGAATTAAGAACTTACTCCTTTATTGAAGCCGGTAGATAAAATCAGTTTTCAGATTTGAATAGTACATTTATTCCAGACGAAGTCACGGGCAACAATTTGCACTTTAATATGACATAAAAAAATGTAAATTCGTACATATAGATACCTATCTAATATTAGAATCTGTAGAATATGAGATGTAACGTAGGTATGTACATATAATAAATATTTTTCAATAAATTAGAGACAGGATTTAATAGGTATAGAGCATCAATTGGCGCACGGTATGTTATTATTTTTGCAATTACCTTTAGGGCTCGCAATAGAACAATGGAAATGACATGAAACACATGCAGCGTCGCAGAGAGGTCATATGGATTCTCTTTAATATATTGACCATTGTTAGAGTATAATGTATATCTTACATTTCCGATTGCTACAGATGAGTTATTTTACTTTATTGAACGTGAATTATTCCGATTTGTTTGATATAACGGTAACGGTCGGTACTTTATTGTCGTTTTTTTTTTGTTTTTATACATGTATGTTAACAATATTGATTTTTGATATTTTTTTTCGTTGTACCTAATTTAAGTGGTATTAATAATGTAATGACCTTTTTTTCTATATATCTTATATTTGTAATCTTTTTTACACTGCTGCCCCGGTTGTAGTTTAAGCTGTGTTTTAATCATAAACAATAAACTGCCTTGGCAGGCACGAGACTTTTTTATACATCATGATATCGAAGTATTGATAATATGGTTAATTTTATTTTTTAACATTTGATTTTTAAATATTCTGTCCGCGCAACCACCGCGGTAAGCGAATTTTATTTGATAAAAAAATAAAATAAAAAATAATTAAATGTGTAAAAAAAAGTTGGCTTTGAAATTTTTTAAATTTTTTATTGATTATAAACTTTTTACTCTACATAATAAACAAAAAAATAAAATAAAAAACTTGTAAAAAAAAAGTCCCACATCGGGACTCGAACTCGGCATTCTTAGTTTACAATCTCTACAATATTTTTTTTGTTTTTAAAATAACAAACCAAACGGTAGCTTATACCGAAAAATCACAAGAGACACAATAATTTTGTTTTATTGAGAGGATTCCAAAACATATTTGATATTATCAATCCGATATTTAATACCCGAGATATGATTTTTTTTCGGTTTTGAACGGCCGCCATTTTGAAATCCATAAAGGAATTTCGCTGACTAACGAACTTAACCGAGGTATTCGTGAGATCGATTTTTTAACCAAGTTTCAAAAAGATCAGAAGTAATCCTGGAAGGCTAGAGAGTCCACTCGAAACGGCAGATATACATATGTATATATATATATATATATTATATATATATACATAAAGTTTTTAACGAACCTCATTTTCGTGATCTCGAGATCAAGTTTGATAAAGATATATAGTTTTTTTTCCGAAGTTGCGTCATGATGGTGATAGCAATAGCTATATTTTTCTTCGAAAAATTCGCTAATATATTACTTACAAAATGATTTTCAGTGAATGAAATGGATACATTATAATTTTAATAACACAATTTTAATAATAAAACCAATTAGGATTATTAATTATTGAATACTTATGTTTTTATTTTCTTAGAATTCAATTTTGACAGTTGTATAATAATAAATTCCTTCATTGTCATAGATAACTAGATTATTAAAATTATTTTTAAATTAAAACTAAAATTATTATTTTTTTGGTTAATTCATAAAAGATACAAAAAAAGAATAGAACATAAATTAAAGAAAATAACGTTCTCTACAACTTTTATTATAAACATTTTTTTCTGATATGAACCGTTTGAAATATAATTAAAAAAAAATGATTATTTCCTTCCACAATTTTTTTTTGGGAAAAATTATTAGAATAAAAATTATAGATAATAATATTCTCTACAACTTGTATCTCAAACATTTTTTTCTAATATCTACAGTTTAAAAAAAAAATCGAAAAAAATTTTTTTTTAGAAAATCGATTATTTCCTAAAAACAAATTTTGGGGGGGAAAATGAATAGAACATAAATTATAGATAAAAGTACCTTCTACAACTTTGATCTGAAACATTTTTTTCTACTGCGCACCGTTTCAAAAATAATTCGAAAAATAAGTATACTTCCGTTTCCGGTTTAGTGATGGTTTTCAAAAATAGGAGGTGCACATCTAGAGTGTACAAGAACCTTAAGTTCAAAATTCCACGTTCGTAAGTCTAACAGTTTTAGCTGTAGAGCGTTCACAGACACACAGACAGACAGACAGACAGACAGACACACACACACACAGACGTCATTGAGTTAATGGTTGTATATGATTCAGGGACCCTCAAAACGTGTAATTCCGTTAAAATCTCGAGTTCGATTTTTTTCGTGATCACTATACTTTATTTATACATTACATTTCATGTATGTATAAAAAAGTAAAAATGAAAAAAATCGTAGCGAGAATCAAAATTGTGGAGTCAAATTAAATGATTGCAATACGAATGTTTATTCTTTTTTTTTCCCAGGCACTCCTAAAAAATCTATACTAACTTTATACATATGAAAGTCTGTTGTTTTTTTCCCAGCTTAACCGATATTGATGAAATTTGGCAAGAAAGTAGCTTGCATTCTGAGAAAGGGTACTTGTATCTCGAAAAATTTATTGCATACAAAAATTGGCGTGTGACATTTATACGCGCGATCTGTTTTAACGACTATCATAACAAAAATATGTATTACCTAACCAACCTCCTTCATATTCTATATTCAATGATATAATGAGTTCTTATTTTCAAATAAAAAAATGTCAATCTATCCCCCTCTCCCTATCCTCTAAAAAACGAGGAAAGGATAGTTTACAGATTTATTTTTTATCAAAATCTAAAAAAAATCTAGAGTTCTTACAGTGCTTTCCAAAACTCAGAAAACTATTATGAAAATTGTGATATTTAATATTTAAAAAAAAAAATTTTTGGAGGCGTTACGCAGCCATTACACTATCAAATAAATATACATATGTCAAAGATCTTTGATAAATATTTGATCAAATATTGAGATTGTCATTATCTATGATCAGAGAAATATTAAGAATATTATAAAAGATGACTTATTTATTACACTGTCATATATTTTTAATTTAAGAAATTTTATCACATTTAACATAGCCGGATATTACACTAACAAAGAAATGTGATAAAATTTCTTTGATCAAAGAAATATGACATTTATTTGATAGTGTAATAGCCGCCTTAAACAAGCAAAACTTTTTTTCAAAATATAAAACTTACATTATTTTTATTTGCTATTCTAATTTCATACTAGCAAATATCCATTATTAAACTACTGATATTCAAAACTATACTTTTTCTCGACAGTTGAAAACTTTCATTTAAATTTTATGCTAACGTAATTAGATTTAGTTAACTGCATAAGAAAACAAAAGACGAGACTTATACCCAAAAGCTACAAAACAAAAAAATACCGATTTCTATTTTTCTACAATAAATCATAAAGCGCTGTCATCAATTTGTTTTTTATTGAATTTATTTAATCCAACAGACTATTATTTGAAACAGCAGTAGGTTGTTAAAACGCCAATAAATATTAAAATATCACGATTTTGTTATTATTTTTGTTTGGCAGAGAGATACCGGTTTGCTATCGGAAAATCTAAACAGTCCGTTATAATATGATCCACTGATAACCAACTGTTGTGTGTCTGTCTGTCTGTGACTACATTGTACTTCAGTTCTCAGACTAATTTGTTCATTGAACTTATGTAATAATAATAGTAGCTCGAATTTAAAATATGAAACAAAGAAATCTCTCCGGTATAGCGACATATAACTATGAAACTATAAATAGATTTGTCTGAAGGGTCAACCTTCTATGGAAATTCTTTATCATTTATTGCATTTTGTCTAAATAAATGTTACTTAAATAAAAAGAAGTGAAAAATATTGTTAGTATAGTTAGTTATGATTTTAACTCTTATTTTTTTGTAATTGAGTTGATATTTCTATCACAAATTTAAGTTTGATGCGTGAAATTTTACTCAAAAACTTTGAATTTTAGATTTGGTTAAAAGTATGTTAATTATATAGAAAATGATGTGAAAAGTTGAATTTTTCAAACCGCAGGTATCTTTAACCGTTCTCGAGATATGGCCTCTCAAAGTTTTAGTTTTTTCAAAATTTTGGAGAAAAATGGCCGTAACTTTTTAACATGTAGTCGGATTTGATTTTTGTCGACGGATTTGGAATCAGCGTGTCAAAATCTATATAATAGCATGTATAATACTTTAAAATTAGAAAAAAAAAAATTTTGCTGAAAAAAGAAATTTTTCCAAGGGGTGTATACCTTAAAAAAATGTGAATTTTTGAAAAAAAAAAATTTTGTCGAATTTTTAAGTGTTATATATGTAGTTATATATAGATTTTGATACGCTGATTTCAAATTCGTCGACAAAAATCAAATCCGACTACACGTTCAAAAGTTACGGTCATTTTTCGTCAAAATTTTCAAGAATCGAAAACTTTGAAAGGCCATATCTCGAGAACGGTTAAAGATACAGATCTGCAGTTTGAAAATTTCAACTTTTCACATAATTTTTCTATATAATAAACATACTTTCAACGAAATCTAAAATTTAAAGTTTTTGAGTAAAATTTCACGCATCAAACATAAATTTGTGATGAAAATATCAACTCAATTACAAAAAAAAAATAATTAGAATCATAACTAACTACACAAACAATAATTTTCATTAATTTTCATTTAAATCACATTTATTTAGATAAAATGCAATAATTGATAATGAATTTCCATAAAAAAACATATAAACAAAACGATTAGGTAACCTATGGAAATTAATACCATAATTTTTTAAATTAATGAAAATATTAATGAAAATAATTCATTTCAGGACATTGGTATTGATACAAAATTATAATACCCTAAACAGAAAAAAGAACTGTAGGTATTGGACCAAGAAAACCTTGTTTTGTATATAACGAAAACAATATTTTCTTAATATAAGAAAAATACTCTTAATTCAACTACGTTATTCCTTCGTTCAAGAATACTATAGTTGGTTTAAGAGATTATATTGTATTGTTTTCGTTATATACAAAACAAGGTTTACTTGGTTTGAGAAATCCTTTCTACCAGTGTAGACCAGCGTTTCTTAAACTTATATGGTCTAGGGATCAACAATTATTTTTCAGAAAATTGCATAAAATTTTAATACAATTAGCAATTTGGTATGTATCTATGTATGTATGGAAATGTTTTAATACATACAATGTAATTTATTGTTATTGATCATATTTGCTTACATAAAATATAAATTCGATGTGAAAACGGCGCATCCTTTAGCTAAATAAGATTATGTTTGATTCAATTACGAAATTGGTCGGAAAGAAAATCGATAATTTTCAAGTCAATGTACTGGAAAAGTGATTACGTAAACAGCGGCACCTGGTTGGGAGATTTTTCACCTTTATGATCAAATATTATTTAGCATCACGTTTCTCATCAAGTTGGGTAATTTTTATAGGTCAACATAAAATATCTTCGTGACTGGAAAAATAATAATAATAATATTTAATTGCCGTTTATGAAATATTCGCATTTCATGAACGACATTTTATAGCAAATGGTTCTTCTTTCTATTAAAATTGATTTCGATATACAGGGCCGGGTAAAAAACTATGAAAATTACCTTAAATTCTATCTTTTTTTAATTGTTTCTATGAATCGAAAGAATATTAGTTACAAGTGTCTGTCCGTTTGTTCCAATTTAAAATTAAAACTACTGAACCGATTTTGATAAGATTTTCATTGTAAGATAGACCTTTATTTTTACAGTATAACAAAATTTTATTTTATTTTTCAAAATCGATTTATAACGTACCTACTTCTTTCGCGTAAAACTAAAGTTATTGAAAACTATACCATGAAGTTAAGTTAGGTAAATAATAATTATTAATTAATTACTATCATTTTTGATTTTTTTTTATGAATCGAAAGAATTACTATACTATTAGACCCAAGTGTCTGTCTGTTTGTTCCAATTTTTCATGAAAACAACTGAACCGATTTTGATAAGATTTTCATTGTAAGGTAGACCCTAATTTTTACAGTATAACTTAGGATTTAATTTTATTTTCCAAAACCGATTTATATCGTACTTCTTTTGCGTGGAACTAAAGTTATTGAAAACAATACCAAGAAGTAATGTTAAGTTGATAATACAGGTAGGTAGATAATGCAGTTTTCTGTTATATTTATCGACTATCATACAAGAAATTTGCCTACCGTAAAAAAGTTCGTATAAATATTACACAACCAATTTTTTATCTAATATATTTTTCCAGATAGTAGCAGAAGTTTTTCCTCAGAATTTAAGCTATATCCCAGCCAAATTTCATCAAGATCGGTTCTGTGGTTTATCCGTTAAAATGTAACAGACAGACAGACAGACAGACAGACAGACAGGCAGGCAGATATAATATTAGTATGGATTTGCAATTTTTATAACCATATTTTTGTATTCTACAAGAATTTCAATGCCTTTCAGAAGTTTGTTTCTTTTCCTCTATAGATTTAAAGTTTTTCTGGTTGAATTAATTTCAAAATCTTATGAAAACTAAAAAAATAACTTAAATAGATATATGGTTATTGACATTTCAAATAATAAATCCAAAGATAATGTAAAAGAAAAAAAATATTTTTTATACAGAGCTAAATTTATTATTTAAATGCCATATTGCGTAAAATAAAAATAAAAATAACCGGATATAGCAAGACAAGTTATGAAATATTAACCGCAGTAATAAAAATATCATTCTCGTATAGGAAATAGGAGAGAAAAATGAAATGTGGAAACGTCAAATCAAAGCAATCTATTTTCAGAGCACCACCCTAAGATTTCTGTCTCGGAAAATATATGTTTTACTTCCGAGCTTTCGGAAAATTCACTGATAATTTTTTTTTATACTATATATTCATAATTTCTTGTGTAGGTAGTACATAATATACTGTACTTTGTACTTTGAATAATCTAAATGCGTAGGTTTTCCATTATTATTACAAACAAAAATCTTCAGATATGTACCTACAACATGGGCACCCACTTTTAATTTTCCATAAGAGACGAGATTTCTTGTTTATGAATTAATAGCAAAATATATTAAAATGCATCACGAACACGAATTATAAATACAATTATCCTAAATTATTGAAAAAAAAAAATAGACACTTAACCCTTTGTAGCTCAAGATCTTAAAAATTTAAATTATGTTGATAAAGAGACAAGTTTAGGTATATAAAAAAACACGTATTTTTCAGAAATTTAAAAATATTTATTTTTAATTATTTATTTGACTTTTTTGGGAATGACATTACTGTGAGTTAATCGTAAAAAAAACACTTATTATGTCGTATGGCAGGACTTGAAACAATTATTTAGTTTGTTGTAGTATAATGCTACACCGCATTTTTCACAAATTGTTTGTGAAACGCCATACACTGGGGAAACTTACAACGTATTCTTTTTTTCTACCCAAATCGGCCAGTAGCCGATCTGGTCCTGCCTTACTGCAAATAATTACGTAATAATACGTAAGTCAATAGATTATGCCATCTGTGAATTTTACTTGATACTAAGTTATTGAGTGGTAGGTATGTTACAGTAGTGTTACACATATTACAATATATTTAGTACGTATATTAGCGGGATTATTGATGTTTGTTACAGAAATGTCACATGGGGTTACAAAGGGTTAAAATGCTTAATAAATACAAATCCCCTAACCATAAAAATTGTAAGCGTATCTTTAATTTCTGATGATGATAGCATTGATATTGAAACACATATAAGTCTATAAGTCAGGGGTTCCCAATATTTTTCTTACACATAATTCTTTTAAAAAAATGATTTTCTTTATAGACCTTTAACCCTCGGAGTACACACCTATTTTTTCAACCTACTAGTACACTCTGGGTCAATTTGACCCTGCTTATTTTTGATCGCCAATTATTCCGCAACTACGAAACCTTTTGACTTACCAAAATTCAAAGGTATACTTTGATTCATGGTAAATGAATTTATAAGTGTTACAAATACCTTTGAAGTATTCAACATACTTAAAAAAAATCGCAAAAAATGTAAAATACCTGAGCGCTATTCACGATCAAAGTCGGTGTATGGGTCAAATTGACCCACAAGAGGCTCCGAGGGTTAATAGAAGTGCAAAATACAAATAAAAAGCAAAAAAGGTCATTGTAATTAATATAATATAGGTAAAGAGAAAAATTTCTCATCGCCCCCAATGTACCTTTCTTAAACTTCCATAGACCCCGTTGAGAGTCCCTGGTCTAAGCTCTTACAATTTTTAAACAAAAAAAAGGTAAAATAAAAATTATTCAATTAATGAACAATTTAAAAACTATTTTTTTTTCTAAAACTCACAACTGGATTTACTCACTCTAGCTTCCGAACAAATACTCCAATCAAACAACTCTCCTATACATTTTAAACTGAACCGTGTAAAAGTTTTCTGAATACAAATGTGATCGACACCACCAATTCTTCCCAAATCCGTACGTTCAGAAACTTTTCACGCGGGCATTAGAGTGTCTGAACATTATAAATTTCGTGTTCGCGAACAAGTTGTTTGTTTTTATTCGAGATGTTCTCGGCAAAGTGCACATTCATGTAGAATCTCAATGTGTGTATGTGTGTGTGTGTGTGAGTTTAACCAGTTCGTTCTCTACATTCGTTTTTTTTATTTTTGTTTGGTTGAAAAAACAACAAAGATCGTCAATGCTTTTGTTTAAATAAAACTCTATATACGTAGTATTTGATCGATAGTGAAGTAATTTAATATACGATTCCTTCAGAGGTGTCAGATTAGGTTTCATATAAACGTACTATGAAAACATATCCGTATAGTACTACTCCGGTTTAAGCGACCTATTTTGACAATAAATTGAATAAATTGTCCGGTTAGAACGACGAGCTGTGTAATGTTTCCAATATCTACGCACACGCAATACTTCTCACCGCCCCGCGTCCCGGCTTTCTCCTCACTCCTACGTATATTGATTGTTGATTAGTAAAATTACAGACCTTATACGTCAGCAAATACATATTTACATGCATAGAATGTAGGTACACTGTATCTCTGATCAAACTGTAATACATTATTTATGTAATGTAATGTGCAATGTTCAAGTAAATACCATTAAAGTTACTTTTTGTTAATTTTAATATTAGTTTTATTCAAATAGAAATTAATCAATGTATATTATTATTTCATAATAAGAATTACAGTAATATTAATATGTACAGTACATAATAAAAAACAAGCTAAAATTATCTGATAAATTGCTGAATATCTTTTTTTTAAATACAGAATAACTTGGACGTTAAATAAAAAAATATCCGGTCGTTTATTGCGTCATCCAAATGTCGCCAGTCCCTTGAAGTCGTTATGTCCGGATTCTACTGTATATTATTATAAAAACCTGTCAATGAGAATTCGCCTTTAATGTTTGTCTATCTGTTTATCACATTCTTCTAGTTGCTGAACCGTTTAATATAAAAAATTTAGATTATGAGTTATAAAATTAACATTTTAAGTTTTTGACACTTTTTGAGAGGGGGGGGGGAAGATATATGACAATCAAAAAGAAAGGGAAGGGCAGGTAGGGCTCTAGTATGAGGGTCCAAAGCTATGGGGACCCAGCGTGGCTAGCAAACAAATTTTTTTTTGGTCATCGTCAAAAGAGATTTCTTAGGGGGAAAGGACCCACCAAAAATTCTAGTCTAGGGACTCACGATAGGTTGTGAGGGCTATGGGGACATGGCTTATTATTGTTCAATCAGCGAGTGAGGTATCAAATTAAAAAAAATAATATGTAAACTTTTTTTTCTATAGTATTATTAAAATCTTCATTTAAATTTTACTTTCCCCTGCCCAAATCTCTGGAAAATGGGAATATATATTAATAATAATGCTGATATCACAAAAAAATTATCAGCACTCGCCAGTAAGAATTGCTTATTATTTATTATATTACAGTCCCTGGCCATATTATTAGACCAAAGCTGAAAAATCACATTTTCGCCATTTTAACTACAATACACCTTAATTTTTGACAGTTTTCATTAAATTATGAAATAGCATATATAATATAATGAGTTTTATTATTATTGTTGTTACAAATCTCAAAAATTGTATAAAATTTTTATCAAAAAATTTTAAAGCATCAACAAAGAACTTACTTTACACGTTTTTGAAGCACTATCACTTGTTTAATTAAGATGAACTATGTATTGTACAACAATTGAAACGATACACTCTGTTTGACGGTTATTTGATTATTTGACGTTTTCGTGTAAACACTGCTGCCATCTAAGTTTGAAAGTGGTAAGTCTTTCAAAAATTAGATTAAATGTTACCATAAGTATAAAACTACGAGTTCTGTTAAGGAATGGTAACAGTGTTTACAATAAAACAACAAAAATAATATGAAACACTTATTTCTTAGCTTTGGTCTAATAATATGGCCAGGGACTGTATAGCACTGCATACAAACAATGGAAAATTGAATATTTATTAACATGCATAGTTAAACCTGAAATATCCTGCAGTTCCATAACAAATACAACAATATTCCAATTATACAAACATACCAGTCATGTAAACTCTTCAATTACCAGAGTACTATCATAGACAATACATCATAGATACAGCATACCATAGAAAACAAGTGAAAAAAAAAACAAATGATTAACATAGTTATGTGTCGAAGATGAAATTAATCGAATGTGTCTGAGAACCGCCGTGTCCTAGATAGCATAGCGTTATGTAACGCTGAAATGTTATTAAACCTATATAACAAGAGATAGTGTCCATTGTCAGACACGACTTTCTCGTCATGTCCTATCAATCAGAGTGTCAAAACTTGAATATCTTTTGGACAAATATAATACAAGTTGTATGGTGCACGTCAATTTCAGTAGCGTATTAAAAATATCGAGCTCTATTTCAAAAACAGTGGCGTAACTTGAATTTTTCTTCGAGATCAACAGATCCCCATTTGAGATATCATATTTTTCATTGGTTTTTTATCTGTAAAGACTTGCAAAGATCTACAAAAATCTCTAAAGATCGTTGTGGTTCTTTGTACACTGAAAAAATTTTATGTTAATTTTTAACATAAAAAACATGTTAACGGGAAGACGAAATTGATCCTAGAAATTTTTAACATCCGACATGGTAAAATTTAAAAGACCGTCTACTACAATTCAATATACTGTATAGCAGTTTCTATGACGGCGATAGGCCAGATATGAAAAGTAATATAGAAACATAGTAAAATGATAGAGAATGTACGTGAAATTTTCATATGCAAGAAATTAAATTAAAGAATAGCATATATTACTTTTTCAGAGTAAATAAATTTTAATAGGTACTATGTTAAAATTTACCAGTATGTCATTGTAATTTTTCATTTGCTTTATTTTAAACTCTACCGACTTTTCTGTTAATTTTTTTCAGAAGCTGATTCTACAACTTTTTCCCGGGTTCGACAAAAAATGTACCGATTTGGACGTTTTTTTGTTTTTTGTTCTTCAAATTCTGATTACGGACTTCTTAGATACGCCACCCATAAGGGAAAAATAAAAATAACACCGACTTTTTAAAAAGATTTTTATTTATCAATAAATCTCAAAAACAATTTATATTTCCCATAGACGTCGATTGAAAAATTATTTTTCGAATTTCATTTGCCATAATGATTCCAAGTAGACATTTTTAGGTTAATGAATTCTTTTTTTAAAACCAATATAAACCTTTATTATAATTATTTAATTTTATTTTTCCAAACAATTAATATTTATTTTAAGATAGGAATAATTGCCACTAGCTGTATGGAGCACATTTTTGCGGAGCAAACAGGTAACAATGCTAATACTTGACGGTATATATCTACTTACTACTTACCCTTATCTATCTGTGTAGATAGAATTGAGAATTAAGCATTATTGTTTGGTGTCTGTGAATAGAATATTATTTCAATAATAGATATTGAATATGTATTAATTTAAATTATGTTAATTAAACAGTTAATTTATATTATAGGTCAATTTTGATCGATTAGTTATAGTAAATTATATATTAAGGGTTAAGAGAAATAAATAATTCACTACTTAATTAGAAAATATTAATGTTAATCAAAAAATGATTCTGATTAATATATTTTCTAAATTATAAAGATATCATTGAAATTTTCTCGCCTGCAAGCTCTTTGAAAATAGAGTAGAACTCGCAATAGATAATAAGATAGTATGAATGTTTTTATGAAAGAAACCGCAAAATTAAGTTTATCGCATAATAACTCAACACATAATTAAAAATTAATGATTTTAGGATTTGTTCCTTTACTAGTACTATGAAACCTTCTTCCGTGCCAAATTTTAGGATTATAGGTCAACGGGAAATACCCTAAAAGAATTTATGAACAGTCAGTGAATCAATCTGTCTAATTTCTAATTTCTTACAGGACTTTGAGACTGTATACCTTATTGTTAGCATTTATTATTAATTTCAACTCGATACCTTTAACCATTCCTGAGAAAAATAATCTTGACTGACAGACAGGCAGACGGACAACAATTTTTTTGAGGTATAGAATCCAAAAAACTTTTTAACATAATCAAAAAAAAAATAAATACAAATTTTAATATTTAATAATGAAATAAATCATACGCACCTGTATACAGTTATATGTATATATGTGTGTTTGTCTGTGTGTATGTATAATGAAAAGTTATGTATCACTTGATTATAACTGCTGTTGAAATAACATTGTTATCTTGATCTACAACATGATAGCGATATGTGGAAAGGATTGTTTTATTAAATGTTGCTTTATCTGTGAGTGTACGTTCTTTTTTTACTAGATCAAGTAACACAGATCTTTAGAACCTGTTGAGTAAAACGGATACAAACTTAATCTTAGAAACTTGACTAGATTGGCTACTGAATACAAAATGTTATATATGTTACCGGCAAAGTATGTAATTCAGGAATTCTATACAATGCCTAACGAGTTCAGGCAAAGTACGAAATAATTGTTTTATATAAAATTACTTACTTTGCACAGGAATTCTATAGAATGCTAAGATGATATTAGGAAATGTATTAAATAAAAGGCAAAATGATGTTATTAAAGCAGATAGATATTAGTTAATTAATTTTTAAAAGTCAAAATTCATATTAAGGGCCTTAATTGTTAAAATAACAAAATAGTAACACAAATCTTTAGAACCTGTTGAGTAAAACGGATACAAACTTAATCTTAAAACTTGACTAGATTGGCTACTGAATATAAAATGTTATATATGTTACCGGCAAAGTATGTAATTCAGGCATTCTATAGATTTCCTAGGATTTCAATACAATGCCTAACAAAGTATGAAATAATTGTTTAACATAAATTTATTACATACTTAACATAAATTTATTACATATCTATAGAAATAGAATACCTAGGAATTCTATAATATGCCAAGATGATATTAGCAAGTGTATTAAATAAAATAAAAAATGATATTATTAAAGCAGATAGATATTTTGAAAAGTCAAAATTCATATTAAGGGCCTTAATTGTTAAAAAAATAACAATACTACATAAACAATATTGGAACATTTGATGTTTATTATAATAAATAAAATAAAATATTAGGAGGGTCATGACTAGAAAAATTCCTAAATGGGCTAAACTAGAACCACAGATCTACCATTTAGCGAAAACCCGAGGTCTCTAGGTGGTCAGGGGGCCGAGATCCCGCTGTCGAAGACAGACGGACGGACTGGCGGAAAATGAGCATATAAGCGCTACCACTTCGTGGGTTGCGCTAACAAAACCGTTTATACAATGGTCATCTAATTACAAATAGGTCGTAATAATAATATCACAATATATTGTCCGTCTCTTCATAAAGTAGTTGCTAATGATCATACATACAAGAAACAAAGCAGATACTAAACGTATGAACCATTAAGCTCTTGTTATTACTATACATACAGAAAGAAGTATACAGCCCAACAATTATGTTTTATTTATTGCAATAATACATAGCATTCAAACATAACCATCGTGTATACAGTTATGATAAATAATAATTTGTTTATTTTTGTTTACATACAAATGTAAAGGGTTATTAAGATCTAAATAATTTGCGGTTGAATCATTATTATTCGTACGGTGAATTATTATTAGGTATATGCTTGTATATTAATATTGTTTCTACTCGTTAAGTTGAAACATTACCTACATGTTTTAGACATAGAGCATTGATTGCGCATATTATGTATTAACATAATATAACATTTTTTTTTAAATAGTGAGAGAGATGCAGTAGCGTTTAAGATATATCTATCTCTTTTTTAAGAAGAAATTAAATAAACACTCCTGTTTAAGTAAGGGCAAGTATATCCTAAACTATTTTCCATCTCTTTCCTTTAACACAAGTCTGTTTTTGAGTCAGATGCGCGTTCCATTTTCTATATCTATGGTTATAAGTAGTGCCTTTAGAAAGTATGAGGTAGATTTAAATAAAATAGTTATAACTACTACTAATGCTGAATTCTTTATAGTTGAATACATATGGTGCTAGTTTTTATTAAATATGCAGTAAATTAAGAAGAATACAGAATAAATTCGTTAAAACATTATAAAAAAAATTGCATAGGGTCAAGAAAATTCTCATTTTAAATACCGGATGGTTAAAATAAAACTACGAATTTTTATTTTAGAAATTTAAGATATTTACAGGAAAGCTTTTCGGACAAAACTTATTCAATTTGGAGGAGGGGAGGGGGATATCATGAGATTTTTTATTTGTATTTAATTTTTAATGAGAACTTATATATATTTTTTTTACTCGTGGCACGAAAATATTGATTTTTTTCCGGAATGGGCAGAAAATTTCAGAAATACTTCAATAGTTAGAGTGCGTAAAGATAGACAGACAGATAAACGGAGAAAAGAATTTCGCTTTTAGAATTTTACATTTTGGCGAAAGTAAAAAAAAATACATTTATTCAATATTGTATACAGGGCTACAGGGTGAACAATTTTAAACTCCCCAGGCTAACATTTCAAAAAGAAATAAAGACAGAAAAATATTTCGGGCAAAAGTTAAAGGGGGATATCATTCAACGCAACGGTAGAAAAGTTATTTTTGAATTTCAACAAAACGGGGACTAACTTCACACTAGAAAAACAGTTTTTTTTTAGAGGTGAAATATTTTGAAAGAATGTTAGAAACAACCAATACAATTTAGCACAACTTTCAAAAATTTGAATTTAAAAAAAGGGGGATCTAACTTCAAACAGGTCTCTTTATACATAAATCTTACATTTGATAATATGTGATATAGAACAAATGTTTATGGAAGCAGTGATGTATTGTTTGGTTGCCGAAAACAAACGACTTGAAGGCGAGACTTTAGCAGTAACAATCAATAGTTAAAACAACAGTAGGTCGGGTATGTGAGGCATTTGCCCGTTTGATACGGGTCTCTCTACTACTCACTACTCATATCTTAGATGCTTATTTTATATACGGATCAGATCTAGTGTACTGTGGATGGAACTTTGAATTAACAATCACGATTTCTACTTATTTTTAACACGCTTTTTTAACATTGTAAGTAAATCTTAAAATTAACTTTTCGTTCATTTTTAACTGTCGTATCGATTTGAAACTTTACAAACTTATGTAATTCTGGTGATAATACAATAATATGGTAAAATCGAGTTTTTATATGATGGGAGTGGGATTCTTCAATGGCTAACAATAATTGAGCGAATTTGTGTGTCACACTAATTTTATTGAAAAACTATTTCATTTCGTTGTAATTATTACGAAAGATGAAAATTAATAATGAATTCTACTTATACGTAATATAAAAAGTTACGATAAAAATACTGTCACTTATTTAATATTATTTTGAAATCGTAAAACACAGTCCTCTGGTCTGTCACCAACCCAGAATAACTTAATTTCAGAAACTCGTAATTGGAAATATTTAAATTCACTATATCATATTTTTAGAGATTAATAATTATCGTATGCAAATACCATACTTTTATTTTAATAAATTGATGTTTATTGGTGTAAAAATGAGTTAAACTTTTGCCGTGAAACTTTGTCGTTTTTTTTTTAAATATGTATTATATCGTATAATACTGTAAATTGCTTTGAGTCCCATGATGGACTGTATTTGTCTAAATTTTATCTTCAATCTAAAGCCCTAAATTGCATCAATCAAGCAAAAATATCATTGAGACACTACCTGTGAAAGTGACCCTGTAAGTAGAGAAATGCCCTTATACGTTTATTTTAACAAAATCATTTTAAACATACAAACACTGACTAAAAAACTATTTGCGCTGTTTTCTGAATTTCAGTGCTATAACTAAATACATAACAAAAAAATTTTAAACCCCCATAAATTGTGTTATTACAATGTATAATGGAAAATTTTAGACAAATTTCAATTGGCAAATATATTTAATCTTTAATAAAAAAGGTCATCTCGTTGAACAGTATTAAAATTTTTCAGTCTGTCCGGGGCCCCCAAGATTCATTTTACATCGGGGCCCGGTTCGGCTCTCGGCGGCCCTGACTGTAAGCAACCTCTTAGGGTAAAAACATATTTAAGATTTATAATAAAAAATGTAGAAGACTATATCCAGAACTAAAGTAAAAGTTATTGCCAGTCACTTCCATACTGTTCATAGTTCCACTATCAGATCAATTGTCTGGCGGGTTGACCTCAACGACCCGTATCATATCATCTATGTGTTTGAACGTCTTGAAGCATCTAATCGTAGATCAGGGAACGTAACGATAAAACATATTGTAGAATGGTGACCTGTGATGTTAGGTTGCATACAACCGCGTACACATGTCTCTCGTACACACAGACACACACACGTGTGTCAAATATTAATATTGTGATTTGTTTGTTACATTACCCGTTGTAATGGGTTGTAATGATTGAAATAAAAAATATATATAGATACTACAGATAGATTGTGTTTTGTTTGCGAGTCAGAGGTTGCTTGTTTTTAGGTCTTTATTAATGTATGCTCATTTATTGGCATGAATATGAGTTATTGGGTAATAAAGAAGTAATGAAGATATTTAGTGTCGAATACAAATGTAAAAAAAGTTTGATGAATTTTTCATTTCTCCATTATAATTTATATTAATCCTTCAATATTCAAGTTTCTCTTATTTCTCTGATTAACCAATTGAAGGGGACACGGGAAAAAGAGGCCAAGTCAAAATTTCTAGTTTTGAGTTATCGCTGTTTTAAGATTGGTATCTTGGATAGTTTTATTCTTTCAAAATTTATTTTACGGAATTTAGCATGTTTTCCCCTTAATACATATTACAGTCCCTGGCCATATTATTAGACCAAAGCTAAGAAATAAGTGTTTCATATTATTTTTGTTGTTTTATTGTAAACACTGTTACCATTCCTTAACAGAACTCGTAGTTTTATACTTATGGTAACATTTAATCTAATTTTTGAAAGACTTACCACTTTCAAACTTAGATGGCAGCAGTGTTAGACGAAAACGTCAAATAATAAAATAACCGTCAAACAAAGTGTATCGTTTCAATTGTTGTACAATACATAGTTCATCTTAATTAAACAAGTGATAGTGCTTCAAAAACGTGTAAAGTAAGTTCTTTGTTGATGGTTTAACATTTTTTGATAAAAATTTTATACAATTTTTGAGATTTGTAACAACAATAATAACTAGCTGTCGGATCCAATTTTACCCGGGGATATAAAATTAAACTATATAACGTAAACTGTGGGGTGCGATCCTTTAGGTCCACACAATCAACTTCCCAACATGGTATGACTTACAATACTTGAATACAGATTACTTATTGTTTCCATAATTAATATTACTATGTTATAGTTTGTAATTTTTTTTTTTTAATATGTATATGAAAAATTTTAATGGAATTTATCAGAAATAAAACTCACCCTTTGTATTATGAATATTAGTTTTCTAATATCCTAATAATGTCAATAATATAATGCACATTTTTAGAAAAACTAATCTGACAGTTTGAGTGTTTGAATTTTGAATTGTGTTGTTTCCAAGGCAACATGAATTATTAGATGTATTTATTAGTATGAAATTCAAATTTTGATGGTGGTTTTCATCCATTTAATGGCTGTTTGGACCCATATAAAAAATAAATACTAAATACACGTTTCATTATTTGTATTGTATAGTATTTATTCTAAGTTCCGACTAAATTCGACCAAGAAAAAAAATAAAAATGAAAAAAAACACCCTTTTTACCCCTGTAGGGGTTGAATTTCGAAAAATCCTTTCTTTCAGATCATATTCACGTCAAGACGCTTCGATTAGCACCCCAACGAAGTCAATAGCATTTTTTGTTCGCGAGATTTCGTCCCGGAAAAAAATGACACGTACGTACGTACGTACGTACGTACGTACGTACGTACGTACACACACACACACACACACACACACAGACATTTTTCTAAAAATAGTGTCAATATACTCTAATGCCCTTGAAACATGAAAATATGTTAAAATTTTTGATTTCGATTTTCGGACCAATTACAATAACTCCCTATTGGGAAGTTAATAAAAAACTCATTATATTATATATGCTATTTCATAATTTAACGAAAACTGTCAAAAATTAAGGTGTATTGTAGTTAAAATGGCGAAAATGTGATTTTTCAGCTTTGGTCTAATAATATGGCCAGGGACTGTATGTTGCTCGAAAAGTACCTAGATTTGCCACTAAATGGCGCTGTCATCTTAATTCGACTAAAAATTGACTTAGCCTCTTTTTTCCGTGTACCCTTCAATTGAAAACGACCATAAACCACGTAACTCTTTTTGGAGAGGGGGGGGGGGGGGTACAGCTATATTATCTACATGACGTTATGTGGAAGAAGGGAGGTTAAAAAAATTATAGAAAAAACATTTTTGACTTGCCCGTTAGGATTGGACATACATCTACAATATTATAGATACAATAAAGCAGAGGTTCTCAAAATGTGCGCGGTTGCACCCAGGGAAGCGTTTTGACAGAGGCGCCGCGAAGCTGTAGGTTCATCCGACCCATTAATTGATAGTTAATAAAAAAATAATAAATTAATAAAGTTGTTCAATAATGCAGTATTTTAACTAGCTCATTAGTCATGTTTTGACTTAGGAAGGAAGGGCGCCAAGGAAAAACCTTAATTCAAAGAGGGTACCGTGATTTTAGGAACCTCTGCAATAAAGTATATCCGTTCTAAGATATATTAAATACTAGAATTTCCCACACGATTACATCAACATTTGATTTTTTATTTTAGTTTTTATATTTTTTTTAATATAAATTATCATAAATAAAGTCTAGATTTATTTCTATTCAAGCATAGACAAATAGACAGTCAGACAATTTTTTAAACTGAGTTATATTACCAACTTCAAAATTTTCAAACTATCTTATCGGTTATGACATCTAGCGGCGCTCCGGCGAACTAGACGCGACGTTGACGTCGGCGCTACCGTCATTGATCGAGCGCATCTCGACGCGCTTAGTTCGGATACAAACCGTTAGATGGCGCCAACATTTTCCCCATGAATTTTCACGAAAACTTTTCAAATATGACATCAATAAATAACTTCTTCAGTTAGAAAAATCGACACACAACAATACGAATAACAGTGAAATGCTGTTGTGAATTGTGATTCACTTTCTAAACACCTATTTTAGCACGTTTTAATATTGGCTGACAAGCCCTACATTATTCGCAATGTGGCAGTTGTAATTTGGTTTAAGATGAAATGCGCAGATATCGTTTACAGATGTCAAAGGGTTAATAAACGTTGTTGAACTTATATAAACATGTCTCGTTAAGGTTTGCGTTAAACGTGTTCGCTTGTGTAAAAAACTGTAGCAATCCGCACGATTTTAAACTTTCGCTGTCCGCGTCGTCGCCGTGTTACAATATATCTCGCTTCATTTTAATGGAAATATTTCAAATTCTTTCACTGCCATTGCTCTTGAATAGTTTATTTATTTAACTGATATGTTATTAGTGCATGCTATGAAATGTATTTCAAAGAAGCAACTTCCCATACTTCTGAATGCTATTCTAACTAATATCATCTTAAATTTTAACAAGTTAAATATTTCAATACAATGTGACTGTCAAATATAATGTAAAAAGTAATAGTCAAATTTAAATTAAAATTTAGAACGAATCAAATGATAAATCATTTGTTGAAATAGGGAACAGATAAACTAACATACATACATATATATAGGCCCTGACTGACAGAGCTTCAACGGGGCCCTGGCCAACCCACATTGGGGGGGGTCCCATACCCCCCCCCCCTCCCCCGAACGTAATGACATTTCAAACAAATTTCATACTAGTAAAATTCTTATAAATTTTTAATATTATTTTAGTGTTAAAAATCTGGGGGATTTTTAAGAAAATTGTACATTTTTTTACTTTCTATAACTTTTTTTCCACAAGGTGTATCTTTTATGTAGTAGGTATATTTTTGTTTTTTTTTTTAAATAACCCCTGTTAAAAATAGTATACTCGTATGTATCAAAACATATGTAAAAATGTAAAATAGAAATAATTTTTGGGCGCCCGGGCCCCTGAGACACAGGGGGCCCGGGCCATATGGCCCTCCTAGACCCCCTTTATCTGGGCCTGCATATATACTGCCAAAATCATAATCCAATCGTGCAAGTCGTTTTTTTTTATTTATTCTTTTGAGTGGGATAACATCAAAGCCCATGGTCAGATTCTGATAAAATTTATATGGGACCATCTTGAAAGTATACTCTTTTAAACAAACAAAACTCATCTAAATCGCTGCATTTTCGTCGGAGTTATGCCCCCGAATATATATAAAAAAATCCACAACCGAATTGAGATCCTCCCCAATAATATCAATTATATTTAAATAGTATATACCTATTTATCTAACGCACTGCATCTACCCCCCCCCCCTCCACTCTACAGCAAATTCATACATACAAAAGATACAATAATTAATCTAATATACATAATATAGTAAAAGTAATACTTATTATAGTTAACCATAATGATTTACTTATCGGGAACTATAGAACTATACTGGATGCAAGCAGAACTGAAGTTTATTTTTGATTTCCGCTGAGAAGCTATAAGATGTTACGAGAAGTTAGCATCTCATTTTTTCAGAATTTTTTTTTCTGGGAAAATCAACGGAACTATTGTTAAAACTTATCAGGAACTATAGAACTATGCTGGATGCGACAGAACTGAAGTTTATTTTTGATTTCCGCTGAGATGCTATAAGGTGTTACGAGAAGTTAGCATATCATTTTTTCAGATCAATTTTTTTCTAAGAAAATCAACGGAACTATTGTTAAAACTTATCAGGAACTATAGAACTATGCTGGATGCAAGCAGAACTGAAGTTTATTTTTGAGATGCTAAGATTTGAGATGCTAAGGTCACATACGTTATAATATTCATATGAAAATAAAGTAATACACCTTTTGACATAATTTTACAGTTGGATTTCGTATATAAAATTTAGACTAAGTATTGTAATTTTTTACTGTTACCAAACGTCGTATTATAACAGTTAAATATTTATAATCATTATCTGTCACAAATGTCATATTGTTAGGTTTCCGGCACTGTGCGTGATTTTGCCAACAACGTGAAGAGAAAACTTTTGATATGATCTTAAATAAAAATAAAACGTTTAAAATTTTATTGCATGTACCATGAACTATAAAGATATTCCGAATAAATTTAAATGGATTAAATACCCATATATACTCTAATTCTGTTTTTATTTTATACCTTTTTACCCCCAATCCCCTTCCAGCTTTAATTAAATAATTTTTTTCATGATAGTACGATAATTTAAATTTATAATTTGGTAAAAAATTATTTTTAATTTAAATATTAATTAGGCGTACTGCAATTAAATAAATTACCCTATTTTAAATAAACATCCCTAATTCTACAGTAACTGTGATAAAATGAATATACAGTCGAAACCGATTATAACGACAACACGACAACGATTAATACAACATATCAGTTTTAACGACTGAAAACAAAAGATCGACTGAATCCCATACACAGGTAAAAAGGTTTACTTGAGCCAAGTAAACCTTTTTTTGTATATAACGAAAACAATATTTTCTTAAGATAAGAAATATATTCTTAAACCAACTATTTATAGTATTCTTGGACGAAGAAATAATGTAGTTGGATTAAGAGTACTTTTCTTATATTAAGAAAATATTGTTTTCGTTATATACAAAACAAGATTTTCTTGGTCCAATACAGTATTTTGTGTGTGTACACTTGCCTTTTTACTATAGTTTTTTAGACTATCGGTTTTTACGAACTAAATTGACTGGTTCCCTCGACGTCGTTATAACCGATTTTAACTGTACAAACTTTCTGAAAAAAAGTATAGATCAATATCTGATATCCTGAACCATTTTTTTTTCTGAATCGTTAGTTTAAATTTGCAGATATATTTTTTTAAATCCTTTTAAGGATATGTAAAGACGAACGAACTAAAAAAACTTGACAAAAAATAACTCCCAATTCCATATTGATACATATAAATGTTTTTTTATACGAATTTACAACAAAAAGGATTTTCATAAATTCTTTTTTGTACATAAATATATTTCTCTGAATATTTTTTTTTTGTGCAATCAAATAATAATCTTTCTTATACAAAGATTTTCATAAAGATACTAATTTTTTTTTCTACACAGACAAAATCCATATAACCAGGAGCGTAATTACTAGGGTGTGTCATTTTTGAGCAACTTTTTTTTTTCAACTAAAAAACAGGCTAAAAATTTTCTAGAAGGTGAAAAAAGAAGCCTCTAAAAATTTGAGCTCTTAATATTAACATCAAGTGGTGCCTGTTCCTAACTTTCCATTTCCCATTTAAATAACATGGAAAAAAATTTTTTTTCTTATTTTTGTAGCTTGGCATTTAAGCATTGTAAAAATGGTCTGAAAAGTTATTTTAGTAGGAAATTGAACGCTCTACAAAAAAGTTCCAATTTATATTTTTTACAGAGTGAGCCGTTCTGAAGATATTCAAACTTAAAGTTACAAATGTATGAAATTATGACTTTTATTTTATTCTAATACTGAGGACTTGTTTTATTTTATATCTTAAAAATTATTTTCAAGAAAAAATTATTATTTTCGTATAGAAAAACAATAATACTTACATCTCAATTTTTTTTGCATTTTATTTTATTTACTATCAATAAAAGTCATAATTTACAGTTAATTACAACAAATCAGAGGAGGCAGCTGCATTCGGGCCACAAAATAAATTTTAAAAATAAAATCTGGGTAATGTTACCCCAAACTCTAACATCAATAGGAGAATAGTTTAAGAGATATTAAATAAACAAATTAACCCTTCCAAGCCTGATATATAGGATATACCACAAATTGTAAATTATTTTTGTATCAGCCTTGTGGTGTCTTTTTGCTGTACCATGCCTTTAATCAACTTTAATGTCATATAATGATATCATCTGTCGATTCCTACAGTATCTTTGCTATAACAGTGGTCGATATAGAACAGTGGTTCCCAAAGTGGTCCCTACGGACCCCAAAGGGTCCCTGGCATCGTTCAGGGGGTCCGTGGAAAATTAAAATCGATTTGGGGGTCCCTGAACAATGTTCGCGTACATTTTTATTTATATGGAAGTTAAAATAACTAACAATGAATAAATTACACTGGTCGACAGCCATTTTGCTGCAGGGCTACAACAACTTTTTAAGGGTAATTTGGACACGCTGAATCCGAAAATGACCACCATTTCGCTCAATCAGCTCTTGTTTTTGCAATATTGCAAAAAATGTTATTTTCGATATATGCAAACATTCAAATTCGTATATATATTTTTTGAATCAATGACTTCAACCAAAGATCATTCAGAATGAAGCTACGTGCCCTATCTAATTGAACTAGAAAGCCTTAAATTATATACATTCATAAAGTTATTCCCTTCGAAAATCATTTTTTAAACGAAAAAAAATATATTTTTTAGCAAAAATTCGGCAATTTTCAAAATTCAAAGCACATTAACACAAACAATTTTTGTCCAATTTTAATGTTATTCACTAAATTAGTAGCTTTATCTATCTTCTTCATTGTGTTAAAACTTCAATGTAATAGAAAAAAAATTGGCGAAGTGGTACTAAAATCAACTGCGCGTGTCAAAATTTAGTAGTTTTTCACCCACGGTCCGTGGGAAAGTTTTGACTATGAAAGGGGGTCTGTTGGCAAGTTTTGACTATGAAAAGGGGTCCGTGGGCCAAAAGAGTTTGGGAACCACTGATATAGAAGATGAGTGACAGCGAAACGTAAATAATAAAAAAATATATAAAAAATATATTTTTACGTTTAGTAGGTGTATTAAGTTGCAACAGATTTTTTTTTTAATTTCAAATATTTCTTAATGCAAAGGGTTAACATGCATTCTTATGAGAACTGCGTAATTTCGAAAAATGGTTTTTCAAAGTAATGTGACAGAGAGAAATTGATAAAAATTTGTGCATATATTCTTGTAAATGATATCTGTAAATTTTCAGAATGACTAGTGGAACTAGGAGCCATGTTTGTTTAGTTAAAAAATGATAAGTGTGGTGAAAAAAATAGATAGAGACACATCTATATGATTTCGCATGCTCCAGAGAGAGACACACCTTGCCTTCACTCTATACTCATCCACAGGCGTTTATCCGCACTGTTCCCCGCATTGACAGCCCCGCAGTATCAACCTCCTTAAATATAAAAAAATATTTGATCTAAATTTTAGTTGACCTTAATTGATTTCAACAAGCAGATATTCTGCTAGTTTTTTTTTTTCAGAATAAATAACAGCACAGATATATCTTTGTATATTGGAATGATAATAGCAGATAAAATCTATCGGCTTCTATGCATTAATAGATTTAGACACGACACTCATTAGAATAAACGTTGAATAATTTTTTTAATATGATATTGTCGTGTGACAAGCAATTTATTTTATAGATTTTTATTATTTTTAAAAAACGTCCAACATGTATCTCTCCAATAAATGTTACTAAAACGTTGTTTATTATATATGTTTACATATACATTATCATGCAATTTTTGTATTTGATTTATCGCCCATTTGATATTAATTTTCAATTTACATTTTAATTGAGTGATTACATGTAATATAATATTTATGATTTTATTTTTGCATTACACGGAATTTTCTATAAAAAAGTATAAGCATGGATTGGAACATTCCCAAACATTTTATAAAATACAAAAAAATTGTCATATTCGAGTCCAACCGCGTGTAAGAGTGTCCTGTGCCGTTTATGTTCTTTTAATTTATTTTAAAAATTACATTTAATAATTCGTCGACTAAAAAACAGATGACTCAAAATGTACTTATATATTTTCGTAACAATTTTTAGAAAAAAAACGTAACTGCGGTGAGTGCTGATAATTTTTTCTAACTATTACTTACTTTCAGAGAAAATATTTTTACGATTTTTTCGAAAATTTGTTAAACTAATGCCCAGTATTATCAACCAATTTAAAGCTCCTTTAAAGTAAATTTGTTGTATTACAAACGTGATTTAAATCAATATTTAAGCTCTCAATGAAAAATGGACATAATATATAGTATGTTATAAAGAAATACTGCAGATAATTTAAAATCTATTTAATTAAATGTATTATACTTGGATCTGTTGATAATATGACAGTTAGTTAAAGGAGCATTTAGTTAAAGTTGATAATACTAGGCGTAAGATTTTTATAATAATAATTTAATATTTGAATTGTTAACTTTTATTTGATACCCAACTCGCCTGGATTGAATAAAAAACATTTTGGCATCCCATTCCTCCCCCCTCCTAAAAAAAGTACCAAAAATTAAAGTTGTATTTTTAATATTCATAATTTACAATCTATAACAATGATGACAAAATTAAGTTTTTAGGTAAATCGATTCAGTCGCTAGAAGACTGTGACAGACAGACAGACAGACAGACATAATTGTCCCTTTTTCCGATTTTGGTACAGAACACTAATACGAAGTAAGTCGCTTTATATTGTCATCTACTACACACAAGCATATCGTCGCTTCGGGGCAAGAGTGGCACAACTCAAAAAATATCGAATTTGTATTAAACTCATTAGAGGAATAGTAAGATGGTATTGATTTTTATGCAAGAGTTTCACAACTGTTAATTCCATGTGTGGCCACTAGGGAGCAAAAAAATTTATGAAAAAATGTCACTAATCAAAGCCTTTAAGAACTTTAAAGGGTGGTAGGATGGTGAAACATAGGTAAAATTTGATCACACGCTAGTACTATTAAGCGTCTAAAAGTTAGATTCACTAGCGCTTTTGTACATCAATAGATTCATTAAATTTATAATAAATGCGGTCACCCTTAGTCATTATTGTTGGTGAGGGTTTTTTTTTTAATTTGGGCAAACGTCACGTTTGATATGTAATTGTCAAAGACTTTTAATAGTTTGCCACGATCGTCATTTATTTTTAAGTAAGTTATTGTGATTTCACTTTATTTGTTGTCTATTTTGAAATTTGTTGGAAATTTTTTGAAATATTTTTAAAATTAACTAACATTTTTCTAATTTTCTCTTGGTTTATGAAAATTGATGTTAAATACCCTGTTAATTTTATATTTCAGTATTCATTTTCGTAAAATATTTTTTAACTATATCTGGTATCGATTACCGCGGACTGACCATTTTCTAAATCACCAAAACAAAGTAGTATCCAATAATACATATAAGTTTAAAACCGTGATTTCCCAAAACACAGGATTTTTGAGTTGTGCCACTCTTGCTCCGAAGCGACTATATGTAAATAAATATTTCAAAAACTACTAAACAAAATATGTCCGCACGAAAGTTGCGCAGAAAACATACAACTGTGTCATTAGGTAAATGTAAGGTAATTTGCTGTAAATGTTGTACGCAACTTTTGTAAACTTTATGTGTGTGTGGGGGGAGGGGGTACATTTACCTGTTGTGACCTGGTTTGGGAATAAATGGACTTGTTTTTTGATGGAGCTTGTTTATGAGGAAATAATTCCAGGGTAGTGTGATATTCTACAGTGTATAATAAAACATATCTTTAATAAAAACATAGTTTTTCCCTTTGTGTCGCTCGTATAAAATGTATTTATTACGAAATTAAGTTACCATATTTTTATTTCTCTGACATTTCTGCATTTACTAGGTTTACTTGTGTTTTATTCGGTTTAGGGTTGCCAGAAACTCAAGCTGTGAAAAGAGGGCTTGTTCATTAAAAAAAGAGGACAAATTGAAAAAAGTATATGTTTTTATTTGAAATGCCATTCAAAATATATTGAAGAACTTTTTTTTTCATTGCTTCCAACCCGAAATTTAACGGTTACTAATTGAGGGGTTTGCAGCAACAACGGGTCATCTCCATTTTTAGGCCAAACTGAGTTAACAACCGTTTCTGGGGGAAAAAAATCATTCTTTCGTTTGGTTCAACTAAGAATTACCTAACGTTGATAGTTTTTAAGGTATCCGCTAGAATGAGTTAGCTGCTTCATTCGCTTGGGTCAACATGGAGTTAACTCCAGGAGTTTTTGGGCTTAGAATTTAGTTAGTAGTGTTAGTACACTTGTTACTGTGTTCTTTCTTGAAATAAACAAATTTTCTTGAAAACTGTTCTTATTCAATGCTTCCTTACTTTAAAAAGAAAATAATTTTCAACTATTTGGGGCAAAAAAAGTTATCTCCAGAATAAGATTGACTCTTGAATTGCGAATTTGACGAATTTCTCAATGGAATTTGGCCAAAACATGTGGTCGGTGACAAATAATAATTGGACGAAGACAAAGGCGATTTAAATACATTCTCAATTTTTTAAACAGTTTTTTTTCCATTTTCCCACAAACTATAAAAACTGGAGATAAACCCTTGTTGCTGCAGACCCCTCAATTTTGACGACCTCTTTTTACGTAGGTTAATTTCTTAAAAACCCCGGACACGTTTGAAAAATTCCCCCAGACACCCTTAAAAAGAGGACAGTGTCCGAGGAAAAGAGGACGGATGGCAACTCTAATTCGGTTTAAATTTGACATTATATACTCATAGAGGCTCTTGCCACATTTTCGTAGCGAAACTAAAATAACTTGGACTAATTTTCACCCCACTATAACTCAATCTCAAATACAGTAGAGAAAGTCGCCTATCTCGATAAACATGCAATATTTGAAACCTCTACCTTCGTAGGTTTTACTGCAATTACTCATTGGCTCATCAAAATAAATAAAGTACTTATATAATGTTTTAGTGTCTTCTGAAAAAAATCTAAAATTACATCTTATACGATTATTTTTCAAATTAAAGATTAAACACATTATAAGAATATATAATATAGGGTGTCAATTTCACCCCCCCCCCCCCACGCATTTATTTTTGTCAATACAAAATAATAATAAAATTGTTCAGATAAAAATATTTTGTATATCTACGCCACTGACATTGCTTTGTTGTTTTAAACATTATTAAACAATTACAATTATTCATGTTAAAAATAAAATAACTATAATGAAATAATTGTTTGTATTTGTACATATATTTTTTGTTTTTCAACTCCATCCACCGTTATAATTGTAATTTTTAATTTTATTATGTTAAACCATTTATCATCAATAAAATTAAAATATATACATCAGCATAAATATAATAGAAACCGCTGAGAGTAAATATTACATTATTTTTCAACTCCGAGTAAAAAATACAAAAAAATAAAAATAGATATTATGAAACATACAAAACAAATATTTCTCATTAATTTGATGTAAACTGCGTTGATATTTCAGTTTGGTACGAATACAATGTTTTAATATACACTAAATCTTGAGGCAGTTTTCCACCATAGCAACGCAGGTTCGAATTCAAAAATAGAAACAAAAACAGTTGTTTCGTTTTTTTTTATTAGGAAAGTTTGTTGATACATAACAAGCAACCTAGAAAATTATACAAAACGTTAACTAAAAACTAAATGGCTATTATTTTTTAACAGGCTTAAAAAAAGGTTTTTAATTCGATAATATATATTTGAAAGAGTATACTCCCAAGGTGGTTCCATATAATTTTTATCAGAATTTGGCCATAAAGGGGGCAAAAGATCTAATAAAAACTTTGATCGCGTGTTATGAGATCTATATCTTTCCTAGACTTATTGTAAGATTGTCGTATAAAAAATCTATTTAAACTTAAAAATGATATCGAACATATTTTCATTTTTTGTCAAAAAATAAATCAAACAAGTATGTGTTTTAGTTTTGATGAAAACCCGCCTTTACTTATAATGAATATGATAAAACCCAAGACGTTGCATTAATATATTCGGCATAGTTTGCAAGAACAGTTGATTGTAGTATAATTAACTATATAGAGAATTTCCAGCTGGCTTCATATTAATATAAACTGCTTTATGCTTAAAACTTTTCATGTAAGTGCAATGTATTTCTATACAAAGTTTATTAACTTGGTATAAGAATTAAGGAATCCAAACTAAGTTTATTTGTTATTTAACGTTAATCTCAAAAAGTGCTCAACCGATTTGGTTGAAACAATCACCAACGTTTTTATAATATTATACCCTAATATATTCCAAACTAACAGTATTAGATTTAATAAATTACTAACTGAAATACTCGCGTGGAAGGTTAGGTAGGAGCTGTCAGACATAAAAACCATGAAGAAGAAAAAAAAGATAAGGTAATACTGATTTCTGTTATGATAGTTGATAAAACAGGTCGCGCGTACATTTTTTAATCCAATAAATTTTTCGAAGTAGAAAGTAGTCTATATTCTTCCACATGATGCAAGCTATCTCCCTGCCAAATTTCATCAAGATCGGTTCAGCGGTTTAACCATAAAAAAGGTTACAAACAGACAGATGAGTGATAGACACACTTTCGCAGTTATATATTTTTAGTATGGACTAGCAACTGGCTGATAGAATCCAATGTTATCTGGGAATTAAAAAATATATAACTATTCACTGCTCATCAGTTTTTAATGTTATCAAGAAACACGTTGTTAAAAGTTTCACCAAAATCGGTTCAGTAGTTTTCGAGATTATTTCGATCAAATACACACATAATTATATATTAGTTTAAGGTACAAATTGTTATACAAAAACGAATACAACGCAAATGAAGCCGCGTAAGATTTCCAATCTTCAGTAAATATTAATAACTTCATGTTAGATATAATTATTTTTTTAATGTTATTGAATTACATAAATAATTTTAATTAGATATCTTAATTCGTATTTACCTTTCGCAGTCTTTGATCAGTTTCTTTATTTACGTTCAATTATAAATTTTGATGATTTTCAATTTTAAATATAAACGAATTTATAATATATTTAAAACATTGAATTTAACATTTTATTTAATTTTGCTACAAAGAAAACTTTGAAAAGAATTATGTTAAATATATTTATAGAAGACACAAACAAAATTAACTTCAATAAGTTATTTTTTTTTTCAGAAATGTTTTATACTTATTTTATATTTATGTCCGGTATTATAAAGGACCTAGCAAATTTGCAAGATAGCTAGGCACTCATACCTAAATGAAGTTATTAATTTTGTTATAGTATCTATGGATTAATTATGGAATTTAGAGCAGTGATACTTCAACGTATTGTAACACAGTTGGCGACTCCTACCGTATAAAATAATTTTCATAATAACACCACTGTTTTAATACCGTTGGTGTTTACATACAACGCTTGCGCGAAAGTTGTAAAAGCCATCACAAAACTCCAAGAGAACTGTCATATACAGGGTGATTCAGCACTGTCGTGCCAAACTTGAACAGTAGATTGAGAAAAATATTTTAAGCAAAAAACTTCCAATAAACATGTGTCCGTAAATTATTCCTTAGGGAACTACAGGCCTCCAAAGATTTTACTAAAAATGAGTTTTAATTTAATATCTAGAGAACCCTTTGTGATAGAATTATGAAATTTAGTATTTGGTTTAGTAATAATAAGTGTTATCGATTTCTAATATTAACCAATTATATTTTAGAACAGGCCTGTATGGGGCCATTGGGCCCATCGATTTTTATCTAGTATTTGTTTGGTCGTTAATTTTTTCCTGAGTTGGTACAACAATAATATTATATGACAAAAAATACACAAAAAACATACTTTGCTTGTTTATCATAGGATAAACCGTTTTCGAGAAATATCGATGGAAAAGAAAGTATGCAGAATTTAACTTAATACGGATGCTTGAAATTGCAAAAAATAAATTTATATTCTTTTTGAATGATTAAAAGTAAGTATAAAGTTCATATATATAAACCCCCTAATATGAATCCTGTAAGATCTATAGCCTTTTCTATTACTGTTACATGTACTTAATTAACTTTATTAACATGACTAAAAAAACAAACTAAAAATGGCTATTTGTTGATATGGATGCATTTTCGGAGGTATATTTACATTAACTTTTTGTCTTATTTTTTATCATGGACCAAGAATATAAATTTATTTTTTGTAATTTCAAGCATCCGTATTAAGTTAAATTCTGCATGCTTTCTTTTCCATCGATATTTCTCGAAAACGGTTTATCCTATGATAAACAAGCAAAGTATGTTTTTGTGTATTTTGTGTCATATAATATTATTGTTGTACCAACTCAGGAAAAAAATTAACGAACAAACAAATACTAGATAAAAATCGATGGGCCCAGTGGCCCCATACAGCCCTGGTCTAAAATATAATTGGTTAATATTAGAAATCGATTACACATATTATTACTAAACCAAATACTAAATTTCATAATTCTATCACAAAGGGTTCTCTAGATATTAAATTAAAACTCATTTTTAGTGAAATCTTTGGAGGCCTGTAGTTCCCTAAAGAATAATTTCCGGACACATGTTTATTGGAAGTTTTTTGCTTAAAATATTTTTCTCAATCTACTGTTCAAGTTTGGCACGACAGTGCTGAATCACCCTGTATGTTTGATATCTCATTTGAGAGTGCTAGCCATAGGTGGGCACAGTTAATCGAAAAGTTAACTTCGTTAATCGTTAATTCGTTAATAAAAAAGTTAACTTCGTTAATCGTTAAAGCGTTAAAATTCCGAAAATTTAACGGAAGTTAAAGTTAACTGAAATTTTGAAATTTTAACGAATGTTAAAGTTAACCGTTAAAAGTTAACCATCCAAAATGTTTGAAGACCTTTTTTTGCTTTTTCGACAACTTTTTTATATGTACTTGCCATCAACCAACCAATTTAACGGACTAAATTTAACGGAAGTTAACAAAAGCATTAACATTTTTTTGAGTTATAACTTAAAAGTTAATCCGTTAATCATTTTGTTAACTTCGTTAATTAACGATTAACGGACTAACAAGTAAATGCCCACCTATGATGCTAGCAAGCTTGCAAATTTGCTAGGTCTTTTATAATACCGGACATTAGTCTAAAAATAAAATAAAACAATTCTATATTCGTTTTTGTAAAACTTGTAAAGCCCTATATAATATATATTTGTTTAGTCGTGACTTCATTTATTGGTGCATATTACCGCTTATATACAATAAAGTTGCAACAAGTATTACCGCAGTTATCAAGAAAAATCATTACCCGGACATTATACAAACAACTCTCACAGTTACGGTACCGCTGGCACGCGGCGCGGCGGCGTCTCTAAACTGTCGCACTCATTGTTTGGATTCACAGAAAGCGGTTAGTTACCGGTTACACTGACCGGCGAGTTTTGATTGGTTGATTTATCGTATTTCTGGTACATTCTACCAGAAATTCCATAAATCAACCAATCAAAACTCGCTGGTCAGTGTAACCGGTAACTAACCGCTTTCTGTGAATCCAAACATTACCATCCGTATCGCATAAGCAGATATTTCGCTGTCAATTAAATGCAAACACGAGACAACGCCAACAGAAGAAAGTCAAAGGAATTCCACTCAACAGTTGCATACACACAAACACAAACACACACACACAACATGTATATGAGATTCTCGCGGGCTAGAAGGAGGGGGGAGATGAGTCTGTATCTAAATCAAAGTGCACGCGCGCGATTGTATGTGTAACGAACAACTAATGTCAGGGGAAAGGGGGGGGGGTATCGTTCAAAATTTACATATAAAGTAAGGGGTGTGCAAACTTTTTGTCAGTTTTTGAATCAATGAAAATAAAAAATAAACGATTAGAAATTTTAAGCGAAAAAAAATGCGAAATTTAGTTTTTGTTGCAGTTTTATTAAATAATTCCTTTTCTGTCTATTGTTGTATTAAAAAAATTAGTTATGCGGTGTTTACACCGAGAAAACAAAACAGAAACACGGTGTTTTTATGACCAAAAAGCAATAAACCCTATACATTTTTAAATACGAAGTATTTTAAAGACAAAATGTTTCTGTTTTGTTTTTTCGGTGTAAACACCGTATTAGGTGTCCAAAAATGATATATTATTTTAAATGTCGTGGGGGACCTTTAGTTACTGACTGTCTATAGTAATTTTTATATTCTTAGATAAGAGAATCAGAAATTTTAAGCATTTTTTCTCTTAACTCCAATCGTATTTAAACACAAACAATTTTTTTTTTCAAAATTGTTTTTTGCTCGTATTTTATAGTCGTGCTTAGTTGAAATTTCAACCATCGATGCATTTGTTATCTAATTACCAAGAATAATACAAATTAAAAAAATATCGTTGCTCAAAACTGATATTATTAAATTTATATTATAATGTTGATAAAGATATCATTAATAATTTATTAATGCCACACTTTTGATTTAATACAGACAGACAGACATAAACACTTTTAAATAAAATTTAAATACATGTTTTTCTTCCATCAAGAAAATCTTTTGCATAAAATGATTAGCATTAAAAAAAAAATTAAAATCCCCTGAAAAGTATCTATACGCCACCAATGACGTAATAGTATACCTAGAAGAAGAAGAACAAGTTAAAGTATTATCTTGTACAGCCCTTGAAAAGTACATCCTCACTTCAAACAAGTACAGAAAATAAATAAGCAAACAACAACGAAAACAAGTCTGCCAAAGTTGAAACGACAAAACTCAGCTAGCGATTGTTTTCTTGTAATTCAATATTTTATGACAATTGAGCTAATAATTCTCATTATAATATAAGATGTTTACAAAGACCAGATGCATTATGTTAGTTGTCAAAAACGCTTCTTTAATGAGTTCCTGAAATTATTTTTCTAATACGTGTTTAGACCAAATAAACAAAACAGCAATACGATGTTTTTTAAATAAAATAGCAACAAACCCTATACATTTTTAAATAGGAAGTGTTTTTTAAAAACAATTCATTTTCTCTAATATGTTAATTATTTATTTCTCTGTAAGAACTTGTTTTGGTGTGTCAAGCTACAAATTTACAAAAACAAAAAATTTGAAGACCTATTTTCGTTGCCATCTCACTTTAGCACCCCCTGTTATTTCTGAAGACCTTTTTTTTTAATTCTCATCACGATATTGCTGCTCTTTAAACTTTAAAAGTTAAAGTTGCTTTCGATTTTTGAAGATCTTGGTTTTTTGTTGGCATAATGAATTACGATTATTATTTCTAGAAATACAAACTTTCAAAATGTGATGATGAATAATTGCATTTTTCTAAAATAATACAGATTTGCTCCAATGTTCCATAGTTAACTTCCACACCCTGTATATGTACAGTATGGCAAGTAAGAGCGTAGCGGCGATTACTCGCAGGAGATAAATCGTAATCATGTATCTTTTTTTTCCAAGGTAGAGGGCACCCTTACTATTTCCGCAGTATAAAAATTAATAGCTGTTTCTTCGATTTAGTATAATTCTGGCGAGTCAAAGAAGATGAGTGCTGTTTACACTAAACGTAACGAGGCTGTGATTTTGTATACACACCCATAGGACCTAAAATATCACATGCAGTGGTCGCAAAATACATGAAAATGTCACAGCAGTTTGTAACCAAGTGATTACACCAGTTTTTGGAGGTTATAAATGTCGATTACTTAACGAATCGTGGGAGTGTTGGCAAAGTGTCGGATAAATTCGAAAAATGATTCCTCTGTTTTCGAAAAATCTTACCATGACTTTGCGTGAAGATGTCGAAAAATTAAACAAAAAATGTGTAAAAATATTTCTCGAAACAATTCGTAGGCATTTATGCGATAATAACCTCAAATATCGGAGCACATTGCTAAAACCATTACTGAGCGAAAAACATGGAAATAGCAGAAATACGTCGTCACTTTGAATTGGCTGTCTCAGTCACCCGATGCAAATCTTATTGAACATGTTTGGGCTTTAATCAAGCTTAAGCTTCGTAGAATCCGGTCCTGTAATTTGAATCAGCTCTCTCGACGAATCCGAAAATTTTTGAGGTTTTTCCCGAAGAATATGCCAAAAATCTTGTCGAAATCATGTCGGATATGTCAGGCAATTATCGATACTGGGGGAAGCTGGACGTCTTATTGACAGGATTGCGAAAACGGCAAAGGTGTCCTCTATGTTTGAAAAAAAAGATACATGCTTACGATTTATCTCCTGCGAGTAATCGCCGCTACTTTCTTACTTGACATACTGTATGTCTAACATTTATGCAGTTTAAACTCTTGACTTTATTACAAAACAATAAAATAAACATCTACCAATTCTTTTAAAATACGTCAAATAAAATTCTATCTTGATCAGAAAGAAGTACCAACACATATTTGAGTTTCCGATACACATACAAATTACGTGCAGTATATAACTTTACAGTCTCGAATATCGTAAACAGTGATTTTTGTTTTATTTTTAAAAGAGCATCGCAAATCTGGTCCCGCCAGGAAACAGCAGCAAAAACTCAACGACGGATTTCGAGGAATCTGTTTATGCAGTTCAGCTTGCGTTATTGTCAACACTTTTAGAGTTTTTTGCTGTTGTTTGTTTGTTACAATGTCACATCGACCCGCGTGTGAGACAGGGTAACAAGTAACATGTAAGTAATTATGTTTAGTAACGTACAGTGATTATTCATGCTACATTTACTATTGTGTTTACCTACAGGCATGTGTATGTAAGGTGGGGAAGAAAAACAAAACTTTCTTTCGAAACTTTAAGTCGCTTTATGAGGAAAAGTTATATTTTTAAATCCTTTTTTTCGATTTCGATACAGTAAAAATGATATACACTCAGCACTTTGCTATACGACCATCCACTACACGACCGCTCCGTTATACAATGTGCCGACAGTTCTAACCAACGTCCTTCCCCCATCCCCACCATAATGTCACCGTGACTGCTATATTTCTGCGCGCTTAAATTCACCAATCAACGCTAAAGTCGGCGCGGTGGCGTGTGCCCCTCTAGCTGTCGTATAGTAGAATTTTTGAATTACCAATGCCGTCGTATAGCAGAATGTTGAATGTAGATAATAATAGGCATAATGACTAATTAAAAAAAAATATTCTATGATGATCTTACGTGTCTCCTATTTCCAAAAAAATACTTATTTCTGCAGAAAATTAAGGTTTAATCGCAAAAATTGATTCTTTTAAAACTAATTGTGAATTTGACGCCAAATCGCTCGCATGTGACATTTCAGAGTTGTAACGTCACACTCCTTGTCAACAATATTCAAACATTCAGAGTTAGACAATAATTTAATTATTTTGTGTGTTAAAAATTAATTCCAAAGTATGTAAGTTCTTAAATAAGGTATGTACCTAATAATCTTATAAGAGGAATTGATATTTGTCTAAAATAAAAATCAATCACTTTTGACGTTTACTGATGCGTGACGTCATTCGCTCTGATTGGTGTTTTATTTAACATGGTGGATTGCTGTATTGTGCATTTTTATTTTAGCAAAAATTATATTAATCTCGCTTTTAATATAATAGTATATTGTGTAGCAAGGGTTGAAACAAGACGATTTCTGACTAGGGCGAGAGTTGACTGCCCGAGCGAAGCGAGGGCTGTCATCCCACTGGTCAGAAATCGTCTTTGTTTCATCCCGTGCCACACACGCTATTTTTCATATCACATGCATTGAAACAACGAGTTTTGATTTCTGTAGCCAGTCGAAGTAAGACTATTTCAGACAAATAGCGCAGTAATATCTTATACTATTTTAATAATAAAATAATTCAGAAATAAGATTGGCTTTTGTTTATTACAAATTCGATTCTGACAGATTTAAAATTAATGAATTTGCTAGTCAGGAATAACGTTGTTTCTGCCCTAGGGCAGAAACAACGTTGTTTATTTGTTTCTGCTCGGTACAATCGCATTGGTCTGAAATTGTCTTGTTTCGACTGTCAAAACTGGGTTCAAAACTAGTTGTTTCTATGCATGTGATATGAAATAGTATATTGTGGAGCAAGGGCTGAAACAAGACGATTTCTGACTAGGGCGAGAGTTGACTGCCCGAGCGAAGCGAGGGCTGTCATCGCACTGGTCAGAAATCGTCTTGTTTCAGCCCGTGCTACACACGCTATTTTTCATATCACATGCATTGAAACAACTAGTTTTGATTTCTGTAGCCAGTCGAAATAAGACTATTTCAGACAAATAGCGCAGTAATATCTTATACTATTTTAATAATAAAATAATTCAGAAATAAGATTCGCTTTTGTTTATTACAAATTCGATTCTGACAGATTTAAAAATTAATTGTATTGATTGATTTTTTAAAATTATATACGGTTTGTTTTGATGTTACTGTATCTGTCGTTGATAAATTAGATTCTTCAGTTTTTGTAGAGAAGCTCACAAAGTTGTCACTTCTAATTTTTTATAATTATTAATAAATAATAAATTAATGAATTTGCTAGTCAGGAATAACGTTGTTTCTGCCCTAGGGCAGAAACAACGTTGTTTATTTGTTTCTGCTCGGTACAATCGCATTGGTCTGAAATTGGCTTGTTTCTACTGTCAAAACTGGGTTCAAAACTAGTTGTTTCTATGCATGTGATATGAAAAAATAAATACATTTTTTAGAATCTTTTCAACCTATTTCATTATTTAAAATCATATTTTCAATGATACTGTGTTACTGGCAGCTTGCCTATTCAAAGCCTACTATTTAGTACATGTTTAATTTAACTAAAAAGCTGTGTTAATTCCATAAGTTTTTCATTTTCCGATTTCGGAACACTAAAAAAGATATATAGATATTAATAACATGCCCTTTCTGTGACGCCTACAGAAGTACATACATACATACATTCATGTGTTTTGCAGTCCAACATAATTCAAAGCCTACTATTTAGTACATGTGTAATTTAACTGGTATTATAGCCAACTTTGAAACAATGAGCTTTATGGGCTAAAATTGAAACACGTTCAAACAATAAAACGTCTGCTATAGTAATATATGTTGATCGTTTACTTAATAGACATTTTGTTACCTATATTTTCGAATTTACAGTTATTGTTTTCAGAGAATGCCGTGAAATTGGTTCAACATTGCTGGTTTTTATTTACCAATAAAAATGTGTTTAGCCTGTGTACGTTTTTATATTTAAATAAGCTGTAAATCAGATTTTATTGTTTTTGTGTTGGCTAAATGTATTCTTAACCCTTGTAGGCAAATTGTTTTAATGGAATACACTACAATTATGTTATTTGTATATTTTGTATGACTTCTGTAAACAGGCGCCTAAAAAATTATAAATTAAACTTATCGAAAAATACTTTATAACGTATTAATAAACGTATAATATATCTCAAAATATTTTATCGTTTAGTTTTTGTAAAAAAATAATAAGGATTTCACTTCTTCAGAAAAATTCGCTGATTAATAATCTGTAAATATAAATTTATTTATAACTGGTTTACGAGATATTATTTAACAAATATTTTCTTGACTGCAATTTTTTTAATTTAACTTTTCATGACACTAATAAAAGGTAGTAGAGAGATGCACAATATGACAAAATATAGAAATGAAGTCAAATCAAGCTAGTTATTATAATATAAAAATTGTATTTAAATGATTTTATAGTTCAAAATTTATTAATAGATAGTGATTTAAAATCAGCCAGTGTTCATCTGACTACTTTCAGATTTCCTCGTAAAATCTATTGTATCTGTTTAATTCTTAAGGGGGGGGGGGGAGTCATAACCCCTTGACTCCCCTCCCTTATATACGCACCTGTATATAAATCAATTAAATGGCAACAAGTAACTATACATAATAATAAATTTTCTAGTAGCAAAAAATTGCTACATTCGAATACAAAAAACAAACTTTTGAAACCGCATATCCATGTTTTTTTTAGGTAAATAACAACCTATTGTTTTACATTTATATCAAAGCGAATGTTTTGTATATGTACATACAAAAAACAAAAACACACTTCAGATATTAGGAAAAAATATGTTTATACATTGAATAGAGTAGGTACATTTGTAAATCTGAAAACTTGTCACATTATATGAAAACATACATATGTCATGTAGGTATAATTTGTACTTGTTATGATCAGCGGCACTCAAAATGTTTTCTAATAATAACATGGAAAAAATGGAGTCGATTTTTTAATCTTTTAAGGATGAGAGTGGTCGAAATATCGACCATTGTCCAGTAAAGAAAGCATATTGACACAAAATTTAAGGGGCAAGCAATATTACGGTTGATTATTATAGATTTGGGTGCGGAGAATTAAAAAAAAATAACCCTGATCGGCGAAAAGTGATGCAACACCCTTAAAAATGGGGTTGAAGTGTAAAACCCCGTTTCCAAGTGTATTTTCAATTTATCTTAAAATCTAAAGCAACAATGGGGTATTTTTATGATTGATATTTGTTAAGGGCACTAAGACGAATCGATTGAGACCACATATACTAAATTTGATAAAAAATTACTCCTTCTAAAAAATTTGATGTTTTTCTACGTAATTTGATGCGCTGAGTACGAAAAAAAAGAGCGAAAGCTGGAGTATTTCTTTCATAGAAGTCGGTGGAGCTACTAATTTTCAGGTCTTGAAAAAGTCACTATTTGAGAAATAGACGAGCAAAAAATAAGTATTTATTGTAATTTATACAATAAATACTATAAAATTAGTATATTTTTTATTGGTATAACAAATTAAACTATACCAATAATATAGATTTCAATCCTGCACGCAATAATTACTATTGATATTACAACTTTAGAAACACGTGGGCTAGCAAGAATTATAATATTTTGAACAGTTTCAAGATTACTACGTCAAATAATAATATTTCTTTAAAAATTGAGCGATTGTTAAGAAATATTTTTTCTCCGTGTAGTTTTTGTCGAATGTATCCTAACATTTAATATCTATTAAACACGGCATCTGATTTTATATTTTGAGACTTTTGAAAGCCACTGTTTAAGTCTCTTTCATATATAGAGTAACTGTGTAACAAAAAGCTCGTTGACTGTGCTGTAAATACAAAACGTAAAGCTAGACAAACCGTAGCTTTGATGTTTGGAATCAGCCACTGTTTATAACGTATAAACAGAACTAGTACAGTTTATAAAACTATTTATTTATATGCATGTACATATTCAAGTAAATGGGTATGTATACTATTATATATATAGAGCTTAGTTGGGACTGTTGTACTTTTATACTCAAAAAACTATGTTTAAAGGTATTAAAACGTTTTGTATTGTGGATTAATACAGGCGTGTATCCAGAGTGAGTGAAATACTACAGCACCATTCGTTCATTACATTTACCAAATTTTAAATTATTTGGGTTATTTTTGAAACGGTGGAAATTAGAAAAAAACGTTTTAGATAAAAGTTGTATAAATATTATTATCTACTAGGGGCTTTGCCTCTGGGTTAGGTTGTCTACCATCCTATTTTCCCCGGACACTGTCCTCTTTTTAAGGGCATCCGGGAGGATTTTTCAAAAAAACATTTTTCAAATTTTCACACACAAAAATATCACTCCCTCACTTCAACAAATTCTGGATACGTATCTGCTTTAAAATATCACATATGTAGACAAATAAGGTATTATAGAGTAGACAAAACGACAAATTCAACAAATCGGTAATGAAAAAGGACGGTATTTTATACATATAAAATCCTATTATAAAGGTTTGGAAAATTATTAAAATACTAGGCTGATACCCGCGGCTTCGTTCGCGTAAATTTCGAAACTAATAACAACTCTCCATACGTGACAGGGGGTGAAATATCATTTTTTTTTTATTGCGTTTTATTCATTGTACAAAATCGCAAATATTTCGTTTCCAATCAAATTACTTAAATAACTCTAGTTTAAATCACAAATTAAATAGAAAATACTTAAAATTATTGATTATATAGTAAATTTAGATTCTACTATTTATTTTTGTGTGTGTTGCGTTAATATTTCTACAGCAAATCGAAGATTGATGCATGAAATATGACTGAAAAATTTTGTGTTTTCGATTTCGTTAAAAGTGTGTAAATTATATAGAAAATAACGTGAAAAGTTGAAATTTTCAAGCCGCAGGTCTGTATCTATCAACGTTCTCGAGATATGGCATCTCAAAGTTTTAGTTTTTTCTAAATTTGGATGAAAAATGGCTGTAACTTTTGAACATGAGGTCGGATTTGATTTTTGTCGACAAATTTGAAATCAGTGTGTCAAAATCTATATAATTACATATATATAACACTTAAAAATTCGACAAAAAATTTTTTGCTGAAAATCGAGATTTTTCCAAGGGGTATACCTTAAAAAAATGTCGATTTTTGACAAAAATTTTTTTGTCGAATTTTTAAGTGTTATGTATGTAATTATATAGATTTTGACACGCTGATTTCAAATTCGTCGACAAAAATCAAATCCGACCACACGTTCAAAAGTTATAGCCATTTTTCTTCAAAATTTTGAAAAAACTAACACTTTGAGAGGCCATATCTCGAGAACGGTTTGAGATACAGACCTGCGGTTTAAAAAATTTAACTTTTCACGTCATTTTCTATAAAATAAACGTACTTTTAACCAAATCTAAAATTAAAAAAAAAATTGTATTTCATGCACCAAACTTCAATTTGTCATAGAAATTTTAACAAAAATACAAAAAAATATGAATTCAAAGATAACTAAGTCGAGGAAATCAACTTTGATATTTAAAAAAATGCATAGAAATCGGTTGATAGTTCCATTTCCAAATAACTTACATTATATATTTGAGTTTTGCAATAAGCCTATCGGATATCACTTATTTACAATTAAAAACGGAAAAAGTATATAAAAAAGTTAGATATTATAGGAGCCTTACGAGTATAGCTCTAGTTACTGAAAATTCAAATCCTAATGAGTTGCAAGAGGGGTGCAATTATTAATTATTATTAAATATCACATAATTATTCAAACATGTCGATAGCCAATGGCGGACTAAGGATCTATAGACCTGGGGCGAAATATTAATAATACTAACTAATTGCCAACGTAATATTTGAACTTATTAATAATTTTTAAATTTTATATGCCACACAGGACTCCTCTCCTGGGGCGTAACACCCTCTTCACCCCCCTCCCTTAGTTCGCTACAGTCGATAGAAAATAACTCTTAAAATAAATATGAAAACTTCACTGTAGCAAATTCTCAAAACAAAAACATGATTTCCGTCTAAACACATTTAAGCCGAAATAAAATTCTACATCAAAGAAGACAAGATAGGTATAGTTGTAATGTAATAACTATATATACAAACAACAAAGTATATCATGTGTATATTATTATTGTGTGTCCGTTTGTCCATGTGTGTTTGTGTGGTTCGTCGCAAGCACTTCTTTATCTCCTCAGCATGATTCATTAGGAAACCGTTTTAACGCATCGGCAATAAGAGTATCGGCGGATGTTGTAAAATATCAGACCTTGCTGAACTTTACGTCGTCGGTGCATTGCTGTCTTGTCTGTCTGTGTGTCTGTCTGTCTGTCCGTACGTCCGTCTGTATACATGTGTATGTGTGTGTACATCTGCAACTGAGCAAGGATGGCCAATATTATAAATAAATTTTACCTTGTTTTTATTTGAAATGATTTTTGTAACAAAATTGTCACTTATTCTGTCTGTCTATCCGTCTGTAACTATGCATATGATGTGTATATGCAACTGCATATGGATTACACATTGCAGCTCTATAGGAATGGATAATATTTAATTTAGATGAGTTCTATCCCTATTACTCTTAATAATTATAAAGTGAAGTGCCTGAACATACAAACTATCGAATGTTTTTTTAGTCGAGAAAATATCAATTGTTAATTTTCCTTAGTACGCATCAGCCCTAATTTCAATACAAACTCACACGAAGCCTTAATATAGGCTTTCAAAAATTCAAAATCGGTTTAGCAGCTCCATGACAGACAGACAGACAAGCAGGCACAACATTTTATGAACTCAAAAAAATCAAAATGCCTGTAAAACGACTAAAAAACATAATTTTTTTATTGTATAAATTTTTGAGTAGTGAAAAAATTAGAGTTATGGAATTCTCTTATGTTTTATCAATTTAACTCTCAAAAAGCAGTTTTTGAAAATACTTGGGAGATGCTAAGTTCACATACATAAGAATGTAAATGTTTCTATAGTTTTTTGGGCCAGTTGTAATATTCCACAGTATAAAAAAAATCTCGATACAAAAAAATAATCATTGTATATAAATTATATACAATAGAAGGTTAATAAATACATTGTAAAGCCCTGGTGCAATAAAATATTCCGGCACTAACAAGCTTGCCATTTCCATGAATGCACGTTGCTGTATGAATGGTTATTTTTGTACCACCTCCGTAGACGAGAATTACGAATGAAATATATCCTGTTAACACATATTTCTGTAAGAAATTCTTGCCAAAGTTTTTCGCTCATTACAGTTATAATTAATTTTTACATAATGTTTCAAATGTCTACTACAGATTTATTTCAGTTAACGGTTTTCTAATATATTAAATCAAAGACATTATTCATAATCCATGCTAATATTAAAAATACGAAAGTGTATGTCTGTCTGTTTGTTACCTATTCACGTCTAAACCGTTGAACCGATATTGACGAAATTTGCCAGGAAGATAGCTAGCATTTTTAGGAAGGGTATAAGCACCTTCTTTTTTTATTTTCTTATATAATTTTATAAAAAATAGTTTTAAAATATTCGGTTGTTGTGAAATTGATGTAATTTACCACAAAAAAAAAAATTAAGTGTTGAAATTGTTATTTTCTGATAAGATTGTATAAACACAGAATTAAAGTCGTTATACAATAATTTAACCTAATAAATAACATTGAAAATGCTTCAATGCATTCTTTGTATATGAAGAATACAAAAATTTATGTTTTTTAATCTAATATATAAAATTCTCGTGTCACGGTGTGCGTAATTCAATTACTCCGAAACGGCTCGACCGATTTTCGTGAATCTTTGCATGCATATCGGCTAGGGTTGAGAATCGGACAACATATATTTTTCATCCCCCTAAATGCTAAGGGTGGTCTACCCTTAAATTTATTTTTTATTTTTTTGGACAAAATTTTTTGTTTTTATTTTTTTATGATACATCATACAAAAAAACATACAACCCTATATTTTCACCCCTCTACGATCAACCCCTATAGTCCAGAGCATTTAGACGAAAAATAGCTGTATCTAGGAAAAAATTCGCATAGAGCTGAATTTGTGTATACACTTTCTTTTTGTCTTTATACATAATATGCCAAAAGTCCCCATCGATCCCTTGTGAGCATACTTTTTTATAGCCCTCAAAAGGTGCTAATAATTAGTTTTATGTAGATATCTCTGTATTTATAGATTTTACGATAGTGAAAGTCATATAACAATGGGAAGACTAGAAAATTCTCTACAAAAAAGGTTATTCATAGTTTTTTATACGAACTATAATTTTCACGGAAACTGGATGCAAAGGTGATGACTTAAGCAAATACTACTAACACAAGAAATGTAGAATTTTTGACTAATGTAAATATTATGCCGAATGTGCGAGGTTCCAAATTTTGTCAATAGTTAGAGTATACCAACATGTATATTTCCTGAAAACTCCCTAGCAAAGTAGGCCCCGGAACATCCCCATCGAAGGCCCCAAATTTTCGTTATATACTGATTTTGTGAACAGCTGTATCTAGTGAACGGAATGTCCGATCAACATATTTTTTCACATTTTAGACAGATAATTTAATCTTCTACAACCTTTTTATTAATATTTTATCCAAATTAAATTGTATGCCTTTCATAATTGCGGTGAAACTAAAAAAAATATTTTATTTTAAGAAAAATTTTAAGTTTGGCCGCCATTTTGAAAACAATTCGTTAATTTTTAGTTAAAATACTATCAAAACGTTTTTAAAAAATAATTAACTGTCTTATATGTGAAAGACGATATTGATCGGACATTCCGTTTATTAGATACAGTCTGTTTATAAAATTCTCATACAACGATATTTTGGGTTATTCGATGAGGGTGTTCCGGGACCTACTTTAACTAGGGAGTTTGCAGAAAATATACATCTTTGTATGTTCTAACTACTGACAAAATTTGGCACCTCACACATTTGTCATAATATTAACAATAGCCAAAAAGTATATGTTACATTAATATAATATAGGAATGAATATTGGTTAAGATTTTTTTGGGAATTTTTTGTCAAAAAAGTATAAAACTTTTTACTATAGATTTTTTGTATTTACTTTTATATAAGTTTAGAGAAGCTATACAAATTAAAAAAAATAATAATAATAAGTAATTATTACGCTTGTACAGGAATCACGTACAACGTGAAAAAAACGTCTCCAAATGATTTCCATGATTATAGCTTTTCTGTTCATCCGAAAAAACAAAACCAATAAATTTCTTTATCTATATAAGTGTGGCTATAGCGGGTGGCAAAAAATTAAAAAAAAAAATTGAAAATTAAAAAAATGGCGGTGTTTAGAAAAGTGTCTATAGAATTTTCGTTACTATTTTTTCAATCTTTCATTGGCCGTAAAACAAAAATATTTGATTTACTCAATTCTGTTACAGATAGTAATAGCTTGTGTACACAGAAAATTTGAAGTCAATCGGTTCAGTAGATCTTGAGTTATTATGGCAGCCAATTTCAGTTTTTAGTTTCGAGAAAAACGCGTTCAAAGTTTACGTATAGTTGGCTATTCAATGTTACATATATCTTTCAATCCACTATAACTTCGTCAATTTTGGGAATTTGGGTATAGGGTTTTGTACATATCTTTTTTGAACTCCTATTTATTAAAAAAATGCAAAAAAATAAAATCGATATTTTACATTTTTAGACTAGAATACCCCCATACTATGTGAAAACAATTACTTGTACGAAAAAATGTATTAGATCTTTGTTGTAGATAATTTTCTAATCTTTTTATTTGATAATAACTATTTTAGTCATAGAGACAATATATACAGAGATATCTAGCTAAAACTAATTGTTAGCACCTTTTGTGGGCTGTAAAAAAGTATGCTCACAGGGGATCGATGGGGACTTTTGGTAACTTATTTATAAAGGCAAAACGAAGGTGTATACAAAAATTCAGCTCTATGCGAATTTATTCCTAGTGAAAACCTAAAGTTACTGGACTACTATTTTGTATTTATTAATTAAAAACTTTAATTTTTTTTGGCAAGATTTTTTTTTTATTTTGTCATGACCTTAGAATAAAAAAAAATCATATTACTCTTAATTTTCACCCTTCTACGATCAACCCCTATTAATTTTTAATTTTATATTTTAATTTTAAAGTAAAGTATTACCAATTCGAATTCAATATTCATATGTAGTTAAGACAGGACAACGTCTGTCGGGTCAGCTAGTATTTTATAATATTAAAAATAATGGTGAGTGAATCATAAAAACTATGCATACGAGGGTCGCAGCCGAAGACTGAGACCCGAGTTTTTTGTACATGTAATATAACTGAAAATAGTAATAATGATTTCATTATAACCTCTAAATTAAAAAAAAATCAATTACTAGAAAAAATAATGGTAGGAATTCATAGATAGTATACAATACGAGGGTCACCGACCCGAGTATATTTCAGTAAATATGGCGCAATTCGGGGATTGGGGCGCAGGCAGAATAATTCTTACAAAAAATCAGCTAACTTATAAAATTCATTCATGTACATTTTCAATCTCACAAATCCAATACAAGTTTATATTCATTAATATTCCAACATTACTCGACATGACAACAAATAACAATAATAAAAACGATACCAAACATAGCTGAAAATGATACGACGTATATGTATATAAAATAAAAACAAACTGCATTTATATATCACATGTGCTGTGCAATGCAACATACCTTGTCTGCGGATTGTTATTGTTGACTGCCGGCATGGGAGTGGGTATCCTCGGTGGCTGCACTGGTATGGGGGTGCCCCGTCTCTTGGGGGGGTTCGGGCCCAGCACCGCCATCTGGCTGCGCTGACGGTGACTGCGGTATTCCATCTCGCAAATAGCAACCTGAAAACATAAAACAAAATATTGTTTATATTGTATCGAGAAATTACTATCAAACTCTAAAATAAATTCTTATTTAAAAAATTTATTGTTAGTCATCACCATACAAGCTTTATGGTGCCATATTATTGTATTGTTACATGAAATGTATAAGTTTGCAAACTTTCAAATTGATACGATAATTAGAAGTGGGTGAAAAGTTAGTTGTAAGATTTGCTTACAATGTCACAGGTCAAGCTAATAAAAACATGTTTAAAACGAGACTTCAATCTAACCGAGAAGAATCCCCTGAAAGGATTATGCGTTAATATACCTCTATATAAGGATATTTTTCGAGGAAAAATATACTTATATAGTTTTATGTTTTAAATAAACATTGCAGGAGCCTTAAAAAATAGCCATAAAAATTTTGGATCCTGAGTCTACTGTAAACGATTTTGGATTTTTTATTACGGAATTATTTCTACAAAAAAAAAGCGAATTAAATAATTTGTTGTATGCAATTTTCGTATAAATTTTCCAAAATATTTAACAAAATAATTAGAGATCTTGGATTTTCTCGAAAACCATTTTCGTCAGAAAGAAAAATGCAAAAAGCAAATAATCTTTATGATTTTTTGTAACTTTTGCTGCTAATAAATATAATAATAATATAAATAATGTTAAAATATATTTTTTTATTTTCTGCACTTTTTCTAAAAAGTTGATGGTATCTAGGTAAACAATTCTTGTAAGTTCAAAATCTATATATTTTTAAATATCTTCGATTTTGAAAAAAAATATTTTTCACAAAAGTTTTTTTTCCATTTGAAAAAAAAAAAAACGTTTGCAACAGGTTTAAGGCTTGAACCCAAAAATTGGGGTGACCATTTTTAACGCCCCCTCCAAATCCTGCAACATTTTTCTTGAAAAACCATTATTTTCAAAATAATGCTGTTTTACTAGAATGAAATTTAGCATTTTGTAAAATCTTAAAAAAAAAAAAACAATTTTTTTATTAATTAATCATTATTTCTCCAACCAACCGCAAAGAGTTACTTTTATAAATATAATTTAAACAAAATTTTAATAACAATGAGTTACTTTCTAGTATAATTCATAACTAGTTTGATACACATAAGTGCATAACAGTGTCCAACTGTTCTGATAATTCCCCAACACTTTCACACATTGCATGCACACAGCAAACGTTAGACTTAGAGGGTAAGGTACAAATTAATCCCAAAGATAAACCGTTTAAAAACAGTGTCGCCGCGGTGTGCGCGCGTTTTCTGGAGGAATGCACGTCCGTGAGTCGGCGCTTTCTATATGACATTGATTGAGTGTGGCACAAAGCTCTCTATGTAATCACGACCTATCTTAGCACACACGGGAACACCGGCTTATCAACGATCACGAATCACGTATAGGGTAAAAGCGACAACTTAGTTACATGTGTGTATGTTTGTGTGTGTGTGTGTGTGTGTGTGTGTGTACTCATGAAACGATTAATCAAACAGACATATAGTTAATATTAAATGCATGTGGTTTGTGGATGGAAATAATTATTAGAATTCAGTGCTTTGAGAGTTGAAATATTCTCACAATAAAATTATGATTTTTATAGGGTTTGTGTTTTTCCCGTCGTTTATTTCTGGAGAAGAGAGTGAGATATCGGTAGGTCTTAAATCGAAAAAAGGTTCTAAACTTGGCTGAAAATTCCACTTTATGTGGAAAGATATAAATTAATTTGACATACACTATTTTTTGCTTCTTATGTCAAATAATATCGAGATAAAAAGAGATAAGCAGGTTTTCATAGTGAGTTTGGGTAAAAAACAAGACAGAAATTAAAGCCTTGGCATTTTAAGACTAACGCGCCGCGTTAACGTTAATCTATTATATGTAAAACGCCATGGCGTTCGACGAAGGTAAAATGCCACTTATATTGAATCACATATAATAGATTTGCAAAGTCGTAACGTAAACGCGGCGCGCTAGTCGTAAGATGCCAAGGTTTAAGTGTTTATAGAATTTGTGTATGTATGAGAGATTATAGTTCCAAATAGATATTTCTAAGTTAATTAATTATCACTGAAATAATTTTAAAGACAATATAAAAAAAATATCATTATTTAATTTTATAATTCAAAACAGTTGATATTTATTTTAAAATCCGAATGATACGCCAATGATTCATGAAGCGATTTTTTGTGGACCGATATGGTAACAACGCTAAATAATGTGTTTCTATTAGTCCTATGTATATATTTCCCTGTCTGAGGTTAAATACTATATATAATATAAAAACAATATAAATCATTAACAATTAATGCAAAAATTTCATTTATCAATATAATTTATTTTCTCTAAACAGTAGGTACCTCAAATAACCAGCCTTCTACTAGGTATACTTTAGATTTCAATCGAACAAAAAAACTTGACGAAAAAAAACTTATCCTGCACAATCAACAAACAAACAAATAAATACAACAACAACACTCAAATTAGATCGAGAAAATTTCCTTACAGCACTTACGAAAATCGTGTACGACTTCATTACAGAAATAATCCCTTTTATATTTATGTAACACGTTTAAAAAAACTTTGCAGCAGAGAAACAAAGCGAAACAAATGCGCGCCTCGCATTCCCATAAAAAAAAACTCCCGAGGTGAGAGAGTGCAGGGACGGGCTAAGGAGGGGGGGGGAAGGGGGCTTAGTAGATTGTAACGTAACTGAGTTTACAATTAGTGAACGAACCACTACAAATCTTGTCGTATTTGACAAGCAATTACTGTTGTTTGCGTTTTAACTCGAGCGAACGCAAAGATGAGGGTTTGCACATAGAAGCTGAGCGCGTGCTTATATGGGGGGGGGGGGCGTGATAGGTACGAGTATTTGATGTTAGGTGTCATGGGTGACAACCAGAGAATATAAATAAAACATGAATCGTAATCAAAACGATGCAATTATTTTTATGAACCGTTAATGTGAAAAGGCAATCAGATTACCTGAATTAAACTCAAAAATTTGATGCAAATTCAATATTACCTTCACACGAGATGAGACTAGGTTTAGGTAAGTTTCTGTTTTCGAATTGCATCCTCTCCTTTTTTTACACGCGATTTTAATGATTTATAAAAGAAATCGTTCTCTAGTCAGACCTAGCCGAATTTCATTAAAATCGATTCAGTGGTTCATGAGTTATGCGTATGACAAGGATTCAGGGAACAGACACACAGCCAGACAGGAATAAAAAGGAGAAATAGTATTTGTATCAAGTGAAAATTTTGAAATTGGAGAACTTTTTTCTTTAAAAAAACAGATCGCAAAGCTTCTCGTATCTTCGATATGACGAGGAATCAATAGTATTTATTATAATTATTACGAAATCTTCAGTTACCAAGAAAAAATATTACAGTAGAACCTCGCAATAACGGCTACTCGCTTAACAGCGCTCTTAAATCTCAAAATGAAAATAATATAGTATTATTAAAATTTTATATTATATTTATATTACTTTTTCAGTTGTAAATCATGTAGGATACGTACTAAATATATATTTAAAGGTAAATATTGTGTAAACTCTTTTTATTTTATTACTGCACATTTAATATAATATGTACGTATATAGTTATGTTTGCAACCGCTCGTGAGGCAGAAAAACAGCCTGAATTCACTTACCAACGTTTTTAATTTAACAACAAGGGTCCGGCCCAGTGGCGTACGCAGGATTGTGTCATGGGGGGGGGGGTCAAAGAGAAAAAAAATTCTCCTTGAAATTGGTAATGACTAAAAAAAAGGTCTCCAAAATAAATATTGCAAATATTGGTTTAAAAATAAAGATCACAGATGTCATGGGTTGGGGGGGAGTTCTAACCCCCCCCCCAGCGTACGCCACTGGTCCGGCCCCCAATTATGTCGTTATTGTGAGATGCTACTATAGATTGGATTAGCGATTCCAAATTACAACGATTGTACTATTTCCCATAAAAGTTAATAATTTCTATTAGAATATAAGCTAATTATGCCGTTCGCCACTCTTTTTGTCCTGGGATCCCGGACGCCCCCCCCCCCCCCCCTTCATAAAGCCGACATTGTTATACATTAACGAAATAAGTAACACATTTTAATAAATCATATAAAAATTTCAAACATCAACCGTTCTTTTTTCCAAAGCTTACTTGGCTTGAATTTAATATTGCAATAATTTTGGTTGACGTTTCGACATATTATTTTAGTTTTTCATAGCAACTGTGATTTTTATTTAATAAATAACAAAACACGTTATATCTTTGTATGAATTGTTTTATTATTGGTTTTCAGCAACACCAACGATCATTACCTACATTACTACACCGTGTACAATTAGATGCGTACACAGAGAGAAAGAGAGAGAGGCAGATCTATTTATCTGTAATGTACATTTCTGTCTGTGTTTGTGAACATGTGATTTGTATTTGCATGCGATTGCGAATCATACACACATACATTTGTATGTTCTGTAACCAACCCTGATGTGTGTGTTTGTGTGTATGTATGTGTGTGTTGTGGGTGCTACAGAAGGGACCCCGTTACATTTGACAGATTCACGTTATATTAATCACTCTTAATTGACTGAATCATTGAAACATATTTAAATGTTCCAAAAAGTTATTAATATTTAATTTATAATATTGAATTGAAATACAATGTTGTCAATTTTTTTTCTACCTTAAGTTTGAGTTGAATTTATTTAAACAAACTTATTTTTTGTGGGAAGGGGGGGGGGGGGGGGGGGGCTGGTAAAAATAATAATTGAAGCTATTATTTTCTTTTTAAAGTTCTTCAAATTTGAGGGGTTTGCAGCAACGAGTTAACTCCATTTTTAGGCCAAACAGAGTTAACAACCGTTTCTTGAGGGAAAAAAATCATTCTTTCGTTTGGTTAAACAAAGAGTTACCTACCGTTGATAGATGAGTAGTTTTGGTAGTTTTGAATTCTTATTTTTTCTTTGGAGTTTCATTTTTCATGTACTAAAAAGAGTGTTTTTGGGCTTAGAATTTAGTTAGTACCTACACTCGTTACTGTGTTCTTTCTTGAAATAAACCAATTTTCTTGAAAATTGTTCTTATTCAATGCTTCCTTAATTTAAAAAGAAAATAATTTTCAACTATTTAGGCCAAAAAGGACTTAACTCTATAGTAAAATTGACTCTAGAATTGCGAATTTGACGAATTTCTCAATGGAATTTGGCCAAAACATGAAGTGGTAGGTGACAAATAAATAAATTCTCCATTTTTTTAACAGTTTTTCCTATTTTCCCATAAATTATAAAAACTGGAGTTAACTCCTTGTTGCTGCAAACCCTTCAATTTTTAAAATATACATATTGATAAAAATATATTTTTTCATTAATATTGTCTTAAATAGGTACTAAAAATAAGAAAAATATATCATAATAGATAATAATTACTGAGAACAACATGGATCTAGCACGTCTTCACAATTATTTAAAAAATAAAATACGTTGTGCCTGTGAGACTTAACGCTACAACTACAGGGTGTAAATAGTGAATTTTATCTTTTACCCCTCCCCCCAAATGAAATATATTTTTATATGAAATTCATTTTAATGTAAAAAAAAAATAAAAATTGTATAGATAAAAATCAGAGCAAGATAAATGGAAGCTAAAACGATAAAAAGTATAACAGTTTAAATATCTGTAGCCCATAAATTTTTTATACCTATAATATATATCTTTCTTGAACGTTACATACCTTATCTTTAAAACCATAATGAAAAGATTTCATGGTTGCTTTTATGAATCGTAACTAAGGATATTACTAGAATTACATCGTAAAATTATACCGCGATTTTTGTCCAACCGTTCAAATAAAACTAAAACACAAAAAAATAATTGGTAAGAATTTTTATAGGTTTTTCGCGCAAATAATAAGTATTTAAATATTTTGTTCATAACATAAATCATATCTACATTAATGTAACAAATTTATATTTAAATTAATTAATTATATAAAATACGAGGTTTCAAATCGTACCTTTCAAAGTTTTATTTTTATTTTTTCAAAATTTTGGAGAACAATAGCCGTAACTTTTGAAACTGTTGTCGGAATTGATTTTTGCAGACGGATTTAAAATCAGTCTATCAAAATCTATATAATAACATGTATAATACTTCAAAATTCAACAAAAAAACTGTGTGTTGAGATAATATTTCTATGACAAATAGAAGATTGATTCATGAAATATGACTGGAAAATTTTGTGCTTTCGATTTCGTTAACAATAAGTGTGTTAATTTTATAGAATAATATAGAAAATAACGTGAAAAGTTGAAATTTTCAAACCGCAGGTCTGTATCTATCAACGTTCTCGAGATATGGCTTCTCAAAGTTTTAGTTTTTTCAAAATTTTGGAGAAAAATGGCTGTAACTTTTGAACGTGGGGTCGGCTTTGATTTTTGTTGACAGATTTGAATTCAGCATGCCAAAATCTATATAATGACATGTATAATACTTTATAATTAGACAAAAAATTTTTTGCTGAAAATCGAGATTTTTCCAAGGGGTTTACCTTAAAAAAATGTCGATTTTTGAGAAAAATTTTTGTCGAATTTTTAAGTGTTATATATGTAATTATATAGATTTTGACACGCTGATTTCAAATTCGCCAACAAAAATGAAATCCGTCCACACATTCAAAAGTTATAGCCATTTTTATCAAAAATTTTGAAAAAACTAAAACTTTGAGAGGCCATATTTCGAGAACGTTGATAGATACAGACCTACGGTTTGAAAATTTGAACTTTTCGCACTATTTTCTATATAACAAACATACTTTTAACCAAATTGAATACACAAAATATTTGGGTACTATTTCATGCATCAAACTTCAATTTGTCAAAGAAATATAAACTTAAAGGTAAGAAAATAAAAAAGAAAATCATATACATATTTAAAAATTACAATTTTTTAATATACCTTATATTTTATTTATGAAATATAATAAATATAGAAAAAAAGGTAAATATTAAAATTGAATGATCAACAGGTACGTTGTAGAGAACACACACAATGTAAAACTTGCTTAATAAAGAGCATTGAGCCAAGCGGACCTCTGATGAAAAAACTTTTCCACGAGAGAATATGAAATTGTTATTTAGTTGAATAAAGAATGTACCCCTAGCGCATGAATACAAAAAACAAGACAACTTCTAAACGTAAAGATTTAATTCAAAACTTTCCTCAACATGTTCACATTAAACTTCAACCCTCTATAGCACGACATTTCATACTATTATTTTTTATATAGTTACATACAGATTACATATTCTGTAATCTTAAAACCATAAATAGTAAAAATACAATGCAAAAAACGATATAATAAAAATAATAATAAAATAATTTGTTCTCACTCACACACTGATTGACTCATCAACGCACAACCCAACCCCCCAAATTTAGAAATCTATTCTTACATGGAAACCTTTTCATGTCGAAAATTCGTATCGAGTTTAAACTTTGTATATGTATAGTTAGATCAGGTCAAGATTAGTAAGAAAAAAATTATCTTAGCTGCGGCAAAACGGTTTAAGGGGGTGAAACACCCCTATGAAAATGTGCAAAATAATCATATTTTTCAAATAACTCTGAAAGTAATGAAAATTTTGTATTATTTCTAGACTTTTTCATATTTTATTATACAGAACCAAATATCGGTTTTGACTGACAATGAATTCTATTTACCATATAGGTAAGTATAGGTACTATTACATGTTATTATAGTAACGTTTATTAAAGGGTTAACTCAATTCTAGCGAAATTCGTTGATAAAACAACAAAACATGTTTGTACAAACAAAGTTTACATTATATATATAAACATATATCCTTAAAAAATACTTCTATATAGCTATATCATTCTTAATTCAATTTTGAAATTTTTATGCACTCAGCTCTTAAGTTTAAGTGTACCATAAATGTTTATATTTTGACCTATTTTTTAACGTGTTTAATTTTGTATAACCTCAGTACCGGGTATATTTAGTAAATTTAATCATTTATAATATTTATTTTCACCATTTGTTTAAAATGAAGGGTATATTTTAACTTAATTTTTTCATTAAAGGACTCATTCTTCTTCTTTCAGCACGCGGTTTCAGTTTATGTTCTTGAAAATATGTTAGAGAAAAAATATCTTTACTTTTATTTTATATTATACCCCAACATTTTTTTTCGATTTTGTCGAATATAAAATTTATTTTTAAAAGTTTTTAAAACTTTACAAAATCGAAAACATACAATTTTATAGTAATATTCCATTGTTCTAATTTCTATTTGTCATAGAAATATCAACTTAAAAATAAGAAAATAAGAAAGAAAATCACGCCAGAGGGGGGGGGGGATTACCCATCTCCAAGGTATTATCATAAATAGGAAATAATACATTTATAAAAATACAAAACAATTTTATAAAACGCAACGTCTATCTGTCTGTCTGTCCGTTATGCACTTATCACTCAAGAACCACTCATCCGATTTATGTGTTTTATTTTTATTTTTATTCGATATATTCTTTTCCGAGGTTTTAGTATATATTTTGTTACGTTATGTAACATAAGGAATAAGCAGTGACGATAAAAGTAATTCAAATAGGAAAAAGCTTTTTTGCAGTAGGCTATCTAAACCGTTAAATATTAAACAATTTGTGTAGAATAAAACGATGTATAATTTTTTCAAAAATCTTAAACAATATTTCCGTAATCCACGGGTACAACTAGTTTATAAATAAATAAAATCTTACACAAGAATGAAATACATGTAAAACATTAATTTCATATCAAAGTATTATTATACAATGACATAAAAAAGAAGTAATATACTTACATGATATAAAGTAATAAAAACATATTTTTTTATGTAGATAATTCTATATTCTTTATCAAGAAAATTCACATAGAAAACATCAAAAATGTACTCAATTTAATAACAGTTTCTTGTGCGTAAATAACAACAAAAAAGATCATCACAAAGACATATGTATGCCGGAAATAAATAAAGAAGGAGATATTAGAGTTATAAATAGGTTCAAAACATTGTTGGCGAAAATGTTTGTCATTAGCTCAAGGAAATATACAATACGTATTTTATTTTATTGGTTCATCAAACGATTTTCTTTATTTCCTTCGCAAATTACGCACATTATAACTTACAATGATAATAAAAACTGTTATGTATAATATTACAGGTACTTAAGTTCAAAGGGGTCATTAAATCTTTACAAAATATATGATCGTTTATAAAAACTTTTTTAAATGATGTATATTTCGAAAACAAAAACACCTAAAAATAATTTTACTTTTACTCAAGTTTAATGTTTTTTCCTATAATGACAAACCAAGAAAGGTTGGGGGACTTTGTCAAAAAATTTTAAAACACAAGTTACATTTGTGTTAAGTTTAGTTGTTATTAATTACAATGTTTCGTACAAGCTTTCAGTCCATTGCAATCTATGACGAAACGTTAGTCGATAGAATTATCAAATCGATACGGTTTTTACCCAAAAGCCAAAATCTCTTCAACGTTTCGTCTCACTACGCAGTGGATATCTCAGAGTTGTTTAAAAAAATGCATACCTACTAGATTTTTTAAGAATTCTAGTATGCAAGGCCATTCGTAAAAAAATGTCCAGGGGAGAGGCAGTTCGCTAAAAAATAACTATAAAAAAAATAAGTTACCATAAAAAAGAGGGGGGGGGGGGGGGTAAAAAAAAGTTACAGTATCGTTAGCTTATATTACGTTAGGTTAGGTCAGGGGTCGGCAGTCTTTTAAGTCAGAAGAGCCAAATTGTTAAGGAAACAGGATTGCAAAGGTATCAGAGAGCCATAGGTATAAATGTTGTCAATTGCAATGACCTTTTTTTTAGACATTCAATTCTAATTACCTTTTTTTTTTTAGATATTCAATTCTGATTACCTTTTTTTTAGACATTCACTTGTAATTTCCTAATTGAATAAATAGAGGGGATATGTGAAGATTTTATTTTATAAAAATAATCAAATATTCAATATAATGTAACCTTTACGAAATTTCAATTAAAACACTATTTTATTACAAACGAAGATCGATTTCAATAAAACAGATGAAGTAGGAAGGCAGAACACATAAATAAAATATATATGAACTCCTTAAACAAATAAAGCCAAAGACTGCAGCAGTAGCAGCATCTCTTCGGCATATGTTATTGGTGTTCAATAAACAAACTAAGGCACTCTGTTGTTTCTACAGCAGCGGCTGTCAAGATCTCTGAAGTGTAAACAACAGACCGAGGACCTCATTTGATTCAGTGGTGGTCCGATTTACCTACTCTCTTAAATTGAATTAATAAGAATTCCACTAATTCCTTCAGTGAAAATCAGTGGTATATACCAGTTCTCACTGATCAATCAGTGATTTGTTCAGTGACTATCTATTGGTTAGTAGTGGTCTATTTTTGAATCAGTGACTATTCACTGATTCAGTTTTAATGAGTACATCTCTTCAGATGCCAAACACATTTTATGTAAAAATATCATTTTTAATTTTTCGCAATAAAGATATTTTTAAAATTACAACGAATCATCAGTCAATTTTATACGAAATCAATTCTACTCGAGCCGCTACTGTCCTCATTACGGCTGAATGCACAGAAAGAGGTATCGGGTACATATCATATATACAGGTAAATACAAATACTTCATATTGGAAACCAGACATTGATCCTACCACAATTTCATTAATTGGAACAGTGATTGGAAACATTTATACCACTAAATGAAACAACTGAAATTTCAACAATTCAATATACAGTAGAAATCGATTGTAACAATTCCGGTTAGTACGACGTACCGATTTTAACGACTCCAAAAAAAAAATCTGCATAGCACTCTATTTTCTATTAATTTTATACTTCTTATAACTTGTTTTTTATCAATTTTATCACCATGCATATATCACATTTTTATAAAGAAACATTTTCAGATATAAAATCCTATAGAAATATACAGGTTAGTCCATTAAAAAAAGTTGTATTTTAATATATCTATTAAATTCGACGTTCAATTTTTTTTTGACACCCCGGAAAAAATACTGATACTTTGCCCATTTAACCGATCTTCTAGCTCCAATAATAACAAAGTTAGCAATGATCACTCGGTTCCCGCGAACATCCTGTATATAAAACCGAATACAACGCTGGTAAAGCCGCGAACAGATTGCTAGTATAATTATAAAAATATTTTACAAAAATCAACATACTTATTGAATTAATTTTATAGTCAGTTTTTTAAAAACTAGCCAAATGCAAACACTTAAAAATGTAATAATAAAACTAGGAAAAATCAAGCATTAATATTAAATATTGAAAGGTAAATATATATCTATACTAAAATATGTAATATCGGTTATACAGAAATCATAAAAATTCATCATATCATCAAATTCAATCATAATATTTGAAGTGCCATAACTAAATTTACGTTTTTTTTTAATTATCGAGTGTACACACAGAATTTTGTGATTTTCAAATATCGGCATCATGACAGATGTTCTGACAAATATGAACAGATAGATTTACAGTGAAAATTATTCATGGTGTTTTGTTTTTTTATACGACCAGTTGTATCTATCAATGTATATAGAGGTATAAATTTTAAATGAACGTATGCATTTTAAAAAACTCTACGTTTGAAGTTTCTATATAACTATGTACATTATAAATGATGTAAAATTGATGTTTTTGCTATATTTCAATAGTTTATTTGAATTTATTCGAAACATTTTGAACGTGTATTGTATAAATTAATATAGATTTATGGATATATGGATTCTTTTTCAAGAACACAGTGTATACATTTCAGAACTGGATTAGGTTTTCAATAAACAAACAAACTATTGTTTCAGTAGTTCAGAAGCCAAAGGTCCTAACTATTTTTTTTTATTTTCGTTTGTGTTTTATTTTATCTCTTTTTGATTTTGATTTTGTCTCTTAATTCTGTGATATTTTCTATAAAGTTGTAGTACAGTCATTTGGTTCGAAATAAAGAGGTTACCTGGAAAGTTTTCAGGGAGTTTTGAAAATTGGTAATTATATAGATTTCGATGTGCTCTTTCTGAATTCCAACTTTGCCACCTCGTATCTTTGCCGCTCGTGCCGCCATATTGGAAAAAGGGCACCTAAAAGTAGTTTTTTGACAATATCTCCTCTCCAAGTCATTTTACGATAAAAATATTTATGTACAAAATTAAACTAGAGAAACTTTCCTACAATTTATGTAATACAATTTTTTTTTGTAAAATCAATAGTTTGGGCGTACGAGCGCCGCAAGCTATTATTCATTTACACATACACGTGTTTTGCATATCAGGTTCCTCTGGAAGCAAACTTTAATAAAAAAATTTATTACCTCTGATTTTTTTATACAGTTCAGTTCTTTAGTATTCAAGAAACATTTTAAGACCAAAAAGAAAAAAATCGCCTCGGCGCTTTTTTAATAATTCATAAAACAAAAATACATAAATCGAGCACGGTCTTCTGGATGCCACCATTAATACAAAAATTTTCACCTATGATTTTTTGTACAGTTCAATTCTTTTCACTAAATATATTTATTATTTGTACAATCATTTGGTAGTTTTACCTGGAAAGTTTTCCGGGAGTTTTGAAAATTGGTAGTTTTATAGATTTTGATGTGCTCTTTCCGAATTTCAACTTTGCCACCTCGTATCTTTGCCGCTCGCGCCGCCATATTGAAAAAATGGCGTCTAATAGTAGTTTTTATCGTAAAAAGAGTTGGAAAGAAGATATTGTCAAAAAAGGCGCGAGCGGCAAAGATACGAGGTGGCAAAGTTGAAATTCGGAAAGAGCACATCAAAATCTATAAAACTACCAATTTTCAAAACTCCCGGAAAACATTCCAGGTAAAACTACCAAATGATTGTACAAATAATAAATATATTTAGTGAAAACAATTTTGAATACCGATTTTTCTTATTTTATGAATTATAAAAAAAGCGCCGAGGCGATTTTTTTCGTTTTGATCCTTAAATGTTCCTTGAATACTATAGAATTGAACTGTACAAAAAATCATAGGTGAAAATTTTTGTATTAATGGTGGCATCCAGAAGACCGTGCTCGATTTATGTATTTTTGTTTTATGAATTATTAAGAAAGCGCCGAGGCGATTTTTTTCTTTTTGGTCTTAAAATGTTTCCTGAATACTAAAGAATTGAACTGTATAAAAAAATCAGAGGTAATAAATTTTTTTATTAAAGTTTGCTTCCAGAGCAACCTGATACGCAAAACACGTGTATGTGTAAATGAATAATAGCTTGCGGCGCTCGTACGCCCAAACTATTGATTTTACAAAAAAGATTTGTATTACATAAATTGTAGGAAAGTTTCTCTAGTTTAATTTTGTACATAAATAGTTTTATCGTAAAATGACTTGGAGAGGAGATATTGTCAAAAAACTACTTTTAGGTGCCCTTTTTCCAATATGGCGGCACGAGCGGCAAAGATACGAGGTGGCAAAGTTGGAATTCAGAAAGAGCACATCGAAATCTATATAATTACCAATTTTCAAAACTCCCTGAAAACTTTCCAGGTAAAACTACCAAATGACTGGACTATTGTTGAATTTAATTAAATTTACTAATATAAAAATAATAAATTAAAATAGATTAAAAGGGGGGTCAGTCCGCGGTAATCGGTACCAGATAGTTAAAAAATATTTTACGAAAATGAATACTAAAATATAAAATTAACAGGCTATTTAACATCAATTTTCATAAACCAAAAGAAAATTAAAAAAATTTTAATTAATTTTCAAGATATTACAAAAAATTTAAAATTTTTTTCGAAAAAGACAACAAATAATGTGAAATCGCAATAACTTACTTGACAATAAGTGACGCTCGTGGCAAACTATTAAAAGTCTTTGACAATTACATATCAAACGTGACGTTTGACCGAATTAAAAAAAAATTACCCTCACCAACAATAATGACTAAGGGTAACCGCATTTATTATAAATTTAATGAGTCTATTGATGTATTTGATAAATAATTATTATAAGTATTAGTTCATAATATCAATAAGCAATTAAACACACAAATAGTACTCTTATTGTCACAATTTTTTGTCACAACCGTCACAATGTTTATTGGGTAAAAACCAGTTAAATAGATTACGTATTTACCTGATGCTCTTGTGTAACTAAAAAATAAATTATTCGTAACATACACTCGACAAATTAATTAAGGGGACACCTAAAAAATAGCATGTTTTCAAATGCTTGTAACTTGGTCAAAAATTAACTTTTTTCTAAACTTTTTTATTATTAAATTGAGCAAATTTACTCTACTTTATGATGGTCTAATTCGTTCCTCAACATCTTTTAATTTTTTAACTTTTTTATGTAATTATATAAATTAAAAAAAAAACTGCATATTTTGACACTTGATGTAGAGTGCATTTATGTAGAAAATGAAATTTTGAAATAACCTTTTTGTAGAGAATTTTAATACCTTCAAATTTATTATGGTGCGAAAAAAATGTGACAAAAATTCGCAAAAGTATTACAGTTTTAGTGAAAATCAGGAAAAAATAATTCAAATGAATATAGCCGGAGTAATTTTGGTGGTACAGAAAATAAATAAAAATAAAAATGAAGCTCAAAGTATCACCTTTCAGATTATGCAATGTAATGAAAGATTTTTTTATGAATTACAAAAAATATTCAAACTTTAAACAGAATAGAAAATATGAGTAATTAGACAGTAAAATAAAAACAAAGAATACATACCCTAAACATTACATTTTAGGTGGCCCGAGCTAGAGGTCTCATTAACAATACATGTTCTTTATAATTCATTTTTATTTTTTTAAATAGGACCATATTACGCGAAGATATTCAACTTTGATGTCTCAACATCAGAAAACCCAAAAAAATTACAAATTGCAAAAATTTTAAATTTTTTTTGTAAAATAAAGCAGGTCATGGAATGTTTACGAAGTCAAAAAATACTTATTTTTACTAAATATTTATTTTTACATGCACAAATGAATGTATACAGTAAGCACACATATTTAGGTACAATTGTAAACCATATGGATCATTTTGGGTTATTATTTCAGTAAAATAATGCATTTTTTGACTTCTTAAAATTTTTCATAAGCTGCTTTATTTCGAGAAAAATTTCAATAAATTCCAATTTGTAATTTTTTTGGGTTTTCTGATGTTGAGACATCAAAGTTGAATATCTTCGCGTAATATGGTCCTATTTAAAAAAATAAAAATGAATTATAAAGAACATGTATTGTTAATGAGACCTCTAGCTCGGGTCACCTAAAATGTAATGTTTATGGTATGTATTCTTTGTTTTTATTTTACTGTCTAATTACTCATATTTTCTATTATGTTTAAAGTTTGAATATTTTTTGTAATTCATAAAAAAATCTTTCATTACATTGCATAATCTGAAAGGTGATACTTTGAGCTTCATTTTTATTTTTATTTATTTTCTGTACCACCAAAATTACTCCGGCTATATTCATTTGAATTATTTTTTCCTGATTTTCACTAAAACTGTAATACTTTTGCGAATTTTTGTCACATTTTTTTCGCACCATAATAAATTTGAAGGTATTAAAATTCTCTACAAAAAGGTTATTTCAAAATTTCATTTTCTACATAGATGCACTCTACATCAAGTGTCAAAATATGCAGTTTTTTTTTTAATTTATATAATTACATAAAAAAGTTAAAAAATTAAAAGATGTTGAGGAACGAATTAGACCATCATAAAGTAGAGTAAATTTGTTCAATTTAATAATAAAAAAGTTTAGAAAAAAATTAATTTTTGACCAAGTTACAAGCATTTGAAAACATGCTATTTTTTAGGTGTCCCCTTAATTAATTTGTCGAGTGTATTAAAGTATGATTATTATAAAGTAACTTCAATATTTTCGTTAAACTTTCGGGTTTTTGGATAGAGGTTGATTTATGTATCGTTTGTGGATATTAACCCGGGTAACCCCAGGTCTAGTTTAATTATAAATAAATCTGTAGGCTCTGTACAATTGAATATTTTTGAACAGGAAATATAATCTTTCATTATATAATAGTTTACAGAATTTTTATTTGCATAATTTGACTTAACACGAAAACTACTTAACCGATTTTGATGTGATTTTCACTATTCGAAAGCTTAAAACCCTAGTGTTAATTAATACTGTATGATAATTGAATCAAGACAGTCCCGAATTTAAAAATATATATTTTTTCTCAGTTCTAATATAAATTTAAAATAAATATTACTATACTATTAGTATAGTCCGATTTACTCGAAATCCTTTACGTTGTGTTTTACATTCATTTCATGTAACAGCACACGTCAAATTTCTCTCAGCTGTTTGTTTTGTAAAACTAAACTTAAATCGACGTAAACAAAATAAGGTCGAAAGTCAAAATCAATTTATTCAAGTCTAACCTTCGACACGAGAGAATTAACCCCGCAGTCGTCGTACTAATAAAGTATACGTGCTGAAATCAGACACACATATATCTATTTCATTCTCTGTCTCTGTTCTCCCATATCGCTTTAATAAATTAAATTTTCAACATCTAGCAGACGACGACGTCACCTTTACTTTTGAAGTAACAAAAATGTAATCTGGAATACTTGAAATTCACGGCTAGAATGTAAACTACGGACTAAAACATCCGTAATTATTCCATTTGTGTATATATACGTGTCGTGTACAGGAATAGATCAATGTAAATATTTTGTTTATCGAATTACTTAGTAATTCTTTTTATAAACTTGAGCCAGATGCACAGTTGAAATGTATACCAAGGTTGGACAATATTAAATTAATATATACATACTATGCACATGATACTATTGTCCTTATCATGAAAAATGACCGGAGCGGTAAGGGAAGGAAATCCGAACTGACGTCAGTCCATTGGTGTAGTCAAACACAAATACATTTATAGAATATATGAATGTTAGATTACCATTAAAAATTAAGAATAAAAATTAAAAATCATTATTGCACTATCCGCTACTGACTTGATTCTGTGTATTCAAATTATATGTTAGATAAATCACATTTTGTGATAAGTGAAGGAATGGCTGTCTCGTCCTGTACACGTGACCAAGAATTCATAAATAAATAAATGATGTAAAAAAAATAGTGACTTTTTATATTACTGACATTTTTAGCGATAGGTTCATATTAATATTTTTTACGACAACCAAATATAACATGCCAAGCTCCTAGGCTTGAGCCATGTCAGCCTCCTTTCTTGTGGGGGCCATGATTCTAGTCTAGTGTCAATTAATATCTTTCAAATAATAACTTTGAAGATATCGATTTGAAAACTAAAAATTTGGTTGCACAGTTATTATAAAGAAAATGAACTTAATATCTTAAATTATAAATTTAGCATATGAATGTTGGCACTATAGGGTGCGGGGAAGGCGGTGCCTGTGAATAAGCATAGAACATAGAGAAATGAAACCAAGGTATTTCAGCCTCATTAAAGCATATTGCAGAAAATTGAAATCTTGCAAAAACATATCAATGGAGAATTGTTAATGATGATACAAATGTATGAATTATACATATATGATAAATGAATTATCGTTTGTACAGCCCTGCCTATTCGTCTTGTACGTATGCATGTATTTATGTATATATGTTCTAACACAGAACATATATTTAAAGTACGTCAAAACAAAGATGAGATCAAGGGATCCGTATTCACCTCTTTCTTGTTTATTTATATTAATTTTTCTTTGATTACCACCAGTATTTTATTATCAATAGAAATTGACTCCCCGTTATAAATTGTTCTTCAATTATACGAGTACTTGAAATAGTTTATTGCAATTCTTTTTTTAGGGTTTCGTATCTCAAAATGAAAAAACGGAAAATGTATACGATCAATTTGTTGTCCATCTGTCTGTCCGTCAAGACATTTTTTTTAAGGAACGGCAAGAGGTATTAGTTTGAAATTATTATCAAACACTAAAGTCATAATCTTGTAAAAAATTAAAAGGTTTTTAACTCAATGCAATAAAAAAATACGACCTTTCAAATCGTTTTTTTTTTCATTTTTGAAAATGAAAAAACAGAAGAGTTGAATTTTTTTACTCAATGATGACACAACTTGCTCATAAACATCAGTTTTTCAACTGGATTTGTTTTTTTTTTCATTTTATAACATTTTTGAAAATGTATTTAACCTAATCTCAATAGAAATGTTCAAATGATTATAACTTTTCGAAAAAAATCGTATAGACATCGGCGGTCCTGCGTTGTTTTTGTCTCGGTAAGCCCTTTCGAACGAGCCCTCACTCAACCCCACGTGCTATTTAAGATTTCTTTGCTCCCCCCTCCCTCCGCCTCACGGGATATGCAGATGGGTGTTTCTATAGTTAAATAACAGACTTGATGATCCTATTGTATGTATCACTATTTTCAATCATATTTCAAACCATTCAAAAGTTATTTATGTGGCCCCGAACATTTGGAAGGTACTGTATATAATTTGACATCCAAACATATTTGCTCGTGTAAAATGACCCTAGTAAATGTAAGAAATATTTAATTTGTGAGACAATAAATCAAGCAAACTGTTCCAAGAAGCGACCACTTCAATGCGAACGAAAATAATAATAAAACTAGCTGCCGGATCCAATTTTACCCGGGGATATAAAATTAAACTATATAACGTATAATGCTGTGGGGTGCGATCCTTTAGGTCCACACAATCAACTTCCCAACATGGTATGACTTACAATACTTGAATACTGATTACTTATTGTTTCCATAATTAATATTACTATGTTATAGTTTGTAAATATTTTTTTTTAATATGTATATGAAAAATTTTAATGGAATTTATCAGAAATAAAACTCACCCTTTGTATTATGAATATTAGTTTTCTAATATCCTAATAATGTCAATAATATAATGCACATTTTTAGAAAAACTAATCTGACAGTTTGAATTTTGAATTGTGTTGTTTCCAAGGCAACATGAATTATTAGATGTATTTATTAGTATGAAATTCAAATTTTGATGGTGGTTTTCATCCCTTTAATGGCTGTTTGGACCCATATAAAAAATAAATACTGAAATACACGTTTCATTATTTGTATTGTATAGTATTTATTCCAAGTTCCGACTAAATTCGACCAAGAAAAAAAATAAAAATGAAAAAAACACCCTTTTTACCCCCGTAGGGGTTGAATTTCGAAAAATCCTTTCTTTCAGATCATATTCACGTCAAGACGCTTCGATTAGCACCCCAACGAAGTCAATAGCATTTTTTGTTCGCGAGATTTCGTCCCGGAAAAAAAGGACACGTACGTACGTACGTACGTACGTACGTACATACACACACACACACACACACACAGACATTTTTCTGAAAATAGTGTAAATATACTCTAATGCCCTTGAAACATGAAAATATGTTAAAATTTTTGATTTCGATTTTCGGACCAATTACAATAACTTCCTATTGGGAAGTTAAAAATGTATACCATACACACAAACTGAAGATTTATATGTGTTTTCTATTAGGTTGGTATCACTGTGTGTTCTTTAAAAGAAACGTCAAGAGAGACGCGCGCTAAAACTTATGGAATGTTTTTAATTAAATCATACTATAAATTGTTTTTGTGTTTTTATTTAAAATTGCACCACTTCAAAGCGCATGCATAGACCTATCGGAACATATTTGTGTGTTCGAGTTAAAGGGGAACGTCAAAATTAAATTCTTTTCTACATTAAAGTTGATTAATATACAATCTTCTCAAAAATGTGTAGGTACTATTAATTTTTTTTATTTCTATTTATTATAAATAATGTTAAATAACAACGACTTAATACAATATTAATAATTTTTATAGTCGTTACTTCTATTTTTTACTATATGTCTACAGCGATTTAAATATTAAAGATAGATAGATATATGCTCTCGCATACTTTTCTGTAGAACTAATCAAACTCATATGTATGTACTCCGTGCGGGCGCGAGTATACTAGCTTATATTGGGTTATTCCCAATTTTAATATTAGATTTATTTTTAAATTAAACTTTTGAAATTAATAAATCCAATCATAAAACTTTTAACAGTTCAATATCACAGTTTTGAAATCTAACATATTCGAAAATTTGCAAATCATTTTTTTCGTAATAAGTAACAATTATAAATATAATTTATAATTAAGTATACAGTGCCTTCCAAAAGTTCGCTACCTAAATAATTTTTGAATAGTGACGTTTATCAGCAATTTTAGTACATTTTTGAAAATGAATAAAACAAGAGTGGAATTTTTTGACTCAATGGTGACACGTCTTACTGATAAACGTTACGTTTTGAACTGGATCTGTTTTTTTTTTTCAAATGTTCAAATGATCATAACTCTTCGAAAAAAAATCGTACAGACCTCGGCGATTACGCATTGTTTTCGTCTCGGTAAGCCCTTTCGAATGAGTCCTAATCTCATTTAAGATTTATTTGCTCCCCCTCTCCCTACCTTCCAGGGATATATAAGTAAGTGTATTTGTAGTTAAATAATAGACTTGGTGATCCCATTTTATCTTTATAAATTTTAATCCTATATTTCAAACCATTCAAAAGTTATTTAGGTGGCCCCGAACTTTTGGAGGGCACTGTATAATAATTACACTATTCAACAACAAAAATTCACAGAAATTTGAATGTTGGAGAATTTATTACTAAGTAAGTAATTTTTTTCTGAAGTTTTCTTTCATGATTTCGAATAGTACTATCTTTTCTCTATTTTTTTTCTTTACCGAAATATATTACTTTGAATATATACATATGTATGTAGTAAAGTTCATTATATCTACTATACTACACTCTATTAACAAAAATATAATATCTTCAAACTAGTACATTTCGGCTAAAAAGAATCGTACAGTAAAAAGTTAAAACTCATTTTAAAGAGGAAATATAATACTATTTGTTACTGTGACCGAAAACTTTAGAAAAAAATTACATACTTGATAATAAATTCTTTAACATTGCCAATATAGTCATTTTTGGGACTTATATCTCAAAACCCTGACGTGATGAAACCAATTGGGCAACAAATTCGGTTTCGGATGCCAAAAGCCTTTTAAATTTTCTATTCAGATCTCTGTTATATTACAAAAGTATTTTTTTGTTGCATAGTGTTATAAGCCCGGTCCTGAATATGTTGGACAGAGCAGATCACTGAATTTACCGAATCACATCACACCAAAAGTCAAAGGTTAAGTAGGTGGATGGATCACCACACGATGGGAAAACTTTATTATTAAAGGAAACAAATAATGAAGTTATTGAACTGTTTGTTTTTTGCACAACAACATTATAAAGCATACACGTCGCTGTGGGAAGAAGGGCCATTATAATGTTGGCTGTACATTATTCTGTAATAATAACTTTCGGGTTGGGTAATTTTGTCATGTAAATACATGTAATTTACATATTTTTGTGCTATTTTGATATCGATTATTTTTTACGTCTTGTTTATACGCTGACATACAGGTTTTTAATTAATATAATTATAACTGTATATAACTTTCCCAAAATATTTTTACTTATTATTTATTCTTTAAATTCGTATTAATCGTGTCAAACATAATAATTTAACACTTTCGCAGAAATTACGGCTTCAGAATAATAATTCATGCGAGGCAGATTTCAGATTAATAAATGATTGTATTGGCTCGTCTTTTTCACGAAACCGAGACCGATATTTTTCTCGACCTCAGTTTTAAGTACAATTTAATAAATAAAGAAACTTTTTTTTTACATCCATTCATACTTTTTTTAATAAAATCATATTGAAATATGATTACGATCCGATAAAAAATGTATGCGAATAATTAATGAATTATACTTAAAATAAAGACGCGTCTTATATCCAGAAATCAAGAGTAAACAAAACAAAATTATTCAATTATCTACAATTCATCAACAAAGTTGTCCTGACTTACAACTACTTAAGGAGATTAGGTAGTTACGTCAAACCAGTAGGAATAATCTGACATTTCTTACAATTGTTTAAACACTCAAAATGAATTAAATACTAAAATTTCAGATTTATTGACCAACTCGTTTTTAAGAAAATAAATTTTAAAGTATTAAATGGCATTTTATCAAAATAGAAAAGATAAAAATCAATTTAAAAAACAGTAAGATTGATTTGAAAATTAAGTATTTTCTATATTTAAAAAAGTCGTACTTTTGGCTACAGCGAATACTGTGTCCAACCCCCCCCCCCTTACCTCTTTAAAAATTAAAACAAAATTGAATACTTTGATTTTTTCAAAACTTTAAAACATACTTTCCCATATGTTCTATATTTTATAATTTACAGTAAAATTATTTATTTCAAAATAATTATGTTTTAAAACCAATGATTCAGCGATAAAATAATAATTCATTTTACTTGAATTACTCAATTAAATACGCAGAAATAACAGAGTAATTTGTTAGTCAGTGACAAACCTTTTTTATGTTCAACAGCCTAAGGCCGCACAGATACAAAACTTTTAAGTGAAATCATGTTTAAAGTTTTCGGGGGGGATTTCAACCCCCGGGAATTTTCAACTTGATTGTCTTCCAATGTTAACTCCGATTCCAAAAAGAACTTTCTAGATTTGAGGTTTATCTAACATGATACAAATAGTGACATTTTTAACCGTACAGTAATTTGAATACAACTGAAATGGAGGTCGGCGTACTAAATTCAGAGGTGGCAGACATACACTACCGTGCATAAGTCTTTGGACACATATTTCTTTGCATATTGTAAATATAAAACTGCAAAAATGGTTGATAAAAAATCTTAAATGTTGATAAGAGTACTTAATTACAGCATTTACAATTTTCCATGTTAAGGAAAATTTTTGAATTATACGCTAGGAAACCATCGATCCTGGCGCCGCCAAGTGGCAAAAATAAATAATTTTGGGTTTCTGTCAAACCAATCTGTCATATAATTGAAAGGAAAAAATGGATAATTGCCGTTATATTATGTAGTATGTTATATTAAAATTTGTATTGATAAGTATCAACCTTTGTATATTATTAGAATTTGACCCTGAAATTTTCTTATTTTAAACCGACTTCTAAAAAAGAGGAGGTTATCAATTCAATCAATATATTTTATTATGTATGTTCGAGCATAACTTCGACAAATATGCGCCTATTCGGTTGATTTTTGTTTGTTTGAAAGAGTATACTCCCGAGGTGGTATCATATAAATTTTATCAGAATCTGATCATGGACTTTAAAAAAGGAGAGAGTTTTCTATTTTTTTATATATTTTGTTATGCAATATTAATAGTTTAATGTTAAAATAGTGTATTAAGTTAGAATAAAGTGTTCCGTTAAGTTAAATAAAAATATAGGTTAAAATAGTGAATAATCAAAGTGAATCTTGATAAAGTGCAGTTAGTTAATGTTAGTACCTAATATCAAACTGAAAATAAATACATTAAGAAAATTAAAATAAATAAATATAAGTTATAGAATAAGGTAGATTATAAATAAAATAGTTTTAAAAGTAGAAGTGATAGTTATAGAAATAAGTCCTTAAATAAAACAGTAATGTGACAATGAGTGACGAAAGTGATGGGAGTGAAGTGGAATCAACGCATATCTCTGAAAAAATCCATGAAGCCCATGTAATCCTTAATGATTACGACTCAGCAGTGGGAAGCAGCTCAGTGGTGAATAGCACGCACGATGAAACAATAATCGCAGGTTACTATAACACATTATCATACACTAATAAATCTAATGATTCAACAGACATAACTGACGAACACAGAAACACTAACAAGAATAACAAGGAAAAAAAATTAAAACAACAAGTCAAATTTAAACATGCATTGAACAATCCAAAAATAAACATAAATACTAATCTAAAAACGAAAAAAATTACAGATTTAGACTCCGGTCTTGTTATTATTCAAAAATACAACCCACAAAAGAAAACAAAAACAGATACTCAAATGGACATTGACATAAATCCGGACAACAGAACACAGACACAAGAAGAAAACAGTTCACAACCAAATGAATCAGCAACAGAAAACAACAATGAAAATAAAAATACTAACAAAACTAACAAATCCAAAAACAACAGATTCAACGCTTCAAGTACAAAACCGTACTATGTTTTTGTAGAAAGCATGAACAAGGATATTAGTCGCATGCATCCCATGCGGTTAGGTCGAATAATGTTTAATGCTATTCCAAATAGCAATCAAATGATTGAAGAAATATCAACAATTGGTAGAAATCGCATCAAAATCGAAACAAAAACCCACGAATTCGCAAACAAACTAGTAGAGAATGAAATCTTCAAAAAACATGAGCTGGAATGCTACATCCCCAATTTCCTCATATATCAACAGGGGGTCGTGAAGGATGTAGACCCAGAATTAACAGAAGAACAATTAATTGATGAAATAGAATCACCCTTTAAAGTGGCAGGAGTACGACGAATCACCAAAAAAATAGAAAAAGATGGAATGTCCAAAATAATAAATACGCCGGTCATAATTGTTACCTTCAAAACTCAATTCCTTCCAGATTACATAAAAATATATGGCAATAGATGCGAAGTCAGTATTTATTACCAAAGGGTGATACAATGCAGAAAATGCCTCCGATACGGCCACTCCATGCAACAATGTAGGGGCAATTATCGATGCAATAATTGTACAGGCGAACACCCTTCAGAACAATGCCAGGAAACGGAAATCAAATGTATTCATTGTGAAGAAAACCACAAATCCTCAGATAGAAAATGTACAGTCTACCAAAAGCAGATCCTAATCAAAAAGGTAATGGCAACGAAGAACATTTCCTACAAACAAGCTATTGACACAATAGAAAAGAAAACCTACAGCGAAGTCGCATCAATTGATACAACAAATCAAACAAATTTTCCGAGTTTACGTGAAAAAGAACCTGGAAAAACCTACACCAGAAATCGATTTGATATATTAGCATCAAGAAAAGATATGGAAGAAGACGCGGAAGATACAGCGCAACCCAGAAACAATAATCAAAAACCCACACAAAGAAGAACAACAACAGCCAGGAAAAGTCCAACGAGTCCAAAACAAGAACCAGAAAATAAAATCAAACATCCTGTAGCAAACAACAGACTACAGATGCCGCAGAAGCCAATTGGGTCAAACCCATACCGCCCAAATTATGAAGAGGACAATAAGATAAGAGAAGAAAATGTCGAAGACCTTCTAAATATTATCACAAACGTACTAAGATATATCACAGAAAAAAATGAAGAACCCAGCTTAACAAACATAAAAAATGCAATAGAAAATATACTAAAGGACGACAAAAACAAATCAAATTACAAAAATGGCAGGAATTAAAATACTGCAAATAAACATCAGATCTATCCACTCAAACAAGGCGAATTTAGAACAATATATAGCCAACAAGCATCCAGACATAATCGCTCTATCTGAAACTTGGTTAAAGCCTGCTTCTATGTTAAGATTTCCAGGATACAATATAGAGCGAGCAGATAGAAACCAAGGCAAGGGCGGTGTAGCAATCTTAACAAAAAACAATATTCAATACGAACGCATAGATCCTATAAAACCACAAAACATTAATATAGAAACGATCGGAATCGAAATTAAAAAAAATGGAGAAAATATAGCGATCTACAGTATATACTGTCCTCCGCCACATAGAGCAAGTATACAAGAATGGCAGAAACTTCTCAGGCACACGACAAAACCAGCTGTCATATGTGGTGATTTCAACGCCCACCATAAAGTGTGGGGATGTGGAGTTACAGATACAGCGGGAATTAATATACTAAATCTCATAGACGAATTTGAACTTATACTTCTAAATGACGGGTCAGCTACCAAAATAACACCACCACACCAACACAAATCAGCTATAGACCTAACCTTGTGTACGGCAGATATTGCGACTAAATTAGAATGGGAAGTCAGTCAAGAGCCATTGGGATCTGATCACCTACCCATCGAAATAAGTATTAATACTACACACATTACGACAAAAAACACAGAAAAACAAAACAAGAGATTCTGGAACACGCGAAAAGCTAATTGGGATAAATATAAATCAAGACTAGAAGACCAAAGGATAAATAAAACAGAAGACTCCCAGGAAAAAGTTCAATCCTTTACGAAAGCCATAATCACAGCAGCAGAAGAAAGCATACCAAGAAAAGGAATTTCACGAAAATACACACCAAACCCATGGTGGAATAACGAATGCGAAAAAGCAGTCAACGAGAGAAATAACAAACTAAAAACATACAAAAAGAAAATGAACATAGAAAATTACCTAGAATACAAACGATCTGAAGCCACAACAAAGAAAATATTAAAAACTACAAAAAGAAGGTCCTGGGAAGAGTATTGCAGCAAACTTAATAAAGATACACCAATAACAGAGGTATGGACAATGATAAGAAAACTGAGTCACTCATTCAACGAAAAAAAAACAACGATCACAGAGAACACTGACATTGCTGAAGAAATTCTAAACAAGATATGCCCACCCACGGTACAAAAAGAATCACCAACACAAAAAAACGAAGAAGGAAAGGAAAACAGCTATATAACAGAACCATTTACTCAGGAAGAATTTGAAAAAATAATCAAAAATACCAAGAATTCGGCAACAGGGGTAGATGACATAAATTACGAAATGATACGCAACCTTCCACCCAGAACCAAAAGAGAATTGTTGGAAATCTACAATGAAATATGGATGAAAAGAAAAATTCCAGACATTTGGAGAACACAAATCATCATTCCGATACTTAAACCAAATAAAAATCCCAACAAAGCCGATTCATACCGCCCCATTGCCTTATCGTCATGCCTAGTGAAATGTCTAGAGAGACTCATCAAAAACAGATTAGAATGGTGGCTAGAGTATAACGAAATATTCAACAACTCACAATTTGGGTTTAGAAAAGAAAAAGGCACAATAGACAGCATCGCAACATTACACTCCAGTATACTAAACAACTACTCAAATAACAATTACCTCACCGCAGTATTCATAGACATAGAGAAAGCTTATGACAACATAGATACACAAATTTTAACTCAAAAAATGCATGAAATAGGATTACCAAGTAAATTTATAACAGGAATCATCTCACTGATAGAAGAACGAATAATATATATTAAATTCCAGAACAAGCTATTTGGGCCACGCACAGCATCACGGGGACTACCTCAGGGTTCAATTCTGAGCCCAACTCTGTTTAACATCTACACGTATGACCTTAAGAGACAAATTCCACACACATCCAGCATCCTACAATATGCCGATGATTTGTGCATATACAATGAAGCTAATACCTTGGAAAAAGGAAAAAAAATACTAGAGGAAGCCATGAGAAAAATACACATTTGGTTAGAGAAAAACGAATTAGAAATCTCGGACGCTAAAAGCAAAATAACCATATTTTCTCGCCACAAAATCCCGGAAGACATCCAGTATTACAATCTAGGAAACTACAACATTACCGTTGAGAAATCAGTAAAATTTCTAGGAATAATCCTAGACCAAAAATTATCGTGGAAGGAACATATAGAACACATTTGCAAAAAATCAGAAAAATCAATTAATATAATGAGAGCAACCACAAATAAATGGTGGGGAGCTGACCCTCAAGTTGCTCTTCTAATATATAGATCATTAGTAAGATCAAGAATGGATTATGGATGCTTTTTATATCACAATGCATCAAAAACAACAACAAGCAAGTTAGATAAAATTCAATTCAAGGCAATCAGAATAGCAATAGGAGCGATTAAAAGTACACCTGTGAACGCTCTAATTGCTGAAGCCAAAGAGATGCCGCTAAATATTAGAAGATCGATGTTAGCCAGGAGATTCATGGTAAATAAAAGAGCGATACTCACACATCCTATTCACGAACAACTAGAAAAACTCACAACAATGGTAGACACAAAAAAGTACTGGGACAAGAAACCTACCCCGATCTTAGTTGAAAGTGCACAATTCAGTCAACAATATCCTATATATAGAACAGTAAACTCAATACGATACGACTACCAACCAATGTTATCCAAAACGAAAATAGATATATACCTAGATCTATTTCAGAAAGCAAATGAAAACCCCATTATATTTGAACACATCATATTCGAACAATGGCCAAAAGGAATCCAAGTATTCACGGATGGTTCCAAATCAATAACAGAAGATTATGTAGGGGCGGCATACTTCTCGCCGACAGACAACAAATCTTCAATGATAAAGCTTAACAAAAATATGACGATCTTTACTGCCGAAGCAGTAGCTATAAGAACAGCGCTACAAGACTTCCTATACTCAAAACACAAGCAAATAATAATCATCTCAGACTCAAGAAGTGTACTTCAAACTCTACAAAATACAAAAAATATTAACAACTACATCATTATGGACATCATAAATATTATCAGATCTTACGAAGATAACAATAAACAAATAAAGTTTGTATGGGGAAAAAGCCACAGCCGTATACAAGGTAACGAAACAGCTGATAGATTAGCCAATGAAGCTAAGCATATACCAGAAAGTGAAAATATACTCCTGCCACATACAGACCTAAAGGCAATCATAAAGGAACATACTTATGCAGCATGGCAAGAAGAGTATGCATTCTCTACTAAAACAAAGGGAAGATCTTACGCACTAATTCAACCTCAAATACCAAAAAAAGCGTGGTTCCAAGATCAAAATATAACAAAATCGAGACAAAACCTAACGACCATTACTAGACTTAGACTGAACCATTCAAATACTCCACATCACCTGCACCGCATGGGTTTAGCACCAACCCCATACTGTCAATGCGACAAAAAAACAATATGCGACGCCGAACATCTCATAATCAGATGTCCAATATATAGAAAAGAAAGAAGAGAATTAGAAATTGAGTTAAAAAAAGAAAAAGTCAACACAGATCAATACAAAGAAATAATAAGTAATAAAAAAAGCTACACACACATCTTAAATTATTTGAACAAATGCAATATAAAATTATAAAAATTAAATAAAAAACGTTACAAAATGTTAATCATCCCCAACTAGCTCCCAACCTTACACATCCCCTGTACCTGGCCCCCCTATACGTCTCAACCTGCGATGATCGGCCCATCAGCACAATCCTCTTCCATCTAGTATCCCTGAGAAAACACACATAAATAAAACAAAACAAATAAAAAAAAATTCACCACTGAGCTGTTGGAAAAGGAGCAATCCAGCCAACAAAAAACTATCATCATCATCATCATATTTTGTTATGTATGTTCGAGCATAACTTCGACAAATATGCGCCTATTCGGTTGATTTTTGTTTGTTTGAAAGAGTATACTCCCGAGGTGATACCATATAAATTTCATTATAATCAAATATATGGTTTCAAAGATACGCCACTCAAAAGAAAAAAAGAAAAAATCGTAATAGAGTTGATCGAAAATAGACAAATTTCGCGGGTCGAATCCTTATAATCCGCAAAGATTGATACTCTTCAATACAGATTTTAATATAACACACATAACTTTGTGTTTTAACCCCGTAATTTACTCATTGGGACATTTGAAAATAAAAAATAAAAATTTGCTATGAAAAAATTTAGTAAAAATAAAAAATTATTTTTTTTCAAGACCTTATATTACCCTTAAGTTTTACTGAAAATATCATCCAATTATATCAAACCATTAAGTAGAAAAAAAAGGTTTTCGATTTTCAAATTTTAATTAATTACAGCTAAAATAATTATTAAAATTAATTAAAACTTGGTCAAGTACTTCTTCATACATAGGTTTATAGATAAGAAAAAAAATTAACGAAATCGGAACTTGGGAACATTACTTTCGGCTGTCCTTTTCTAAAAGTGTTATACCCAAAGTTGCTAACGGCACTCACTAGGTGGCGACGTGTCGTTTTTGACAGATGGTTTCCTAGCGTATATGCCTGAAAGGTCAGGTTTACTAAACTTAAAAGTATTGACGCACCGTGTCTTTCAAGTTAACGAGAAATTATTTTTTTACTATTTTGACTGCGAGTAAACATATTCTTTTCGCTATTTTGGGGATTTTTATTGACTGAAATCTTTACATTCAAAATCACAGGTGTCCAAAGACTTTTGAACGGCAGTGTAGATCAAAAATGTATAATTTATTTTTTTATCTTCTTCCAAACTTTTGAATATATTCAAAATTGTAACATCATAAAATGCAGTAGCTTTCCCCTACGTAAAAAATCCAAACTAATATCATGGACAATTGACCAAATAAAAAAATATACTTAATTATATTTAATGCATTAAAATTACCGTCCATTATTTTCGATGACAGTGAGCTAAATAACTCTATTGCATAACTAGCTTAATTTAATACTCGAAAATAAACAATCAGCCATATGAGATGATTTTCTAAACAGTTTAATTACCATACCGAAAGTTATTCATCATATGGACCGACGTATCAACCCCATTATCATAGAACCCTTTGACCACTAACGAATATATGCACTTTTGGATTTCTGCGGATAAATGCATGTATATATTTCCATTAGACACCCTTTCTAGCCCATATGGACCACTATGACTCACTCAATCAGAGGTTATCAACATTTTACAAACTCTAATAACACCAGTGATTACAAAAAATAATAATAATTATCTTAATTTCACAGTGAAAAACATATGCCATGGGAATCATGGGACTTTCTTATACGTACAATACTGAGAGTGAACAGTGAACGTGATTCTTATATCATAAAAAAATCTGATAAACTTATAAAAGATAAAATAAAATAAATGTGACGTACATAGATTAAAGATAATAGTATTCTCTACAACATCTATCAAATGATTTGTTTTAAAGTAATTACTAAACCGAAAACGGATATTTACTTTTGTCAATTTTTGAATTTTCGTACGAAACGATTTTGATAAAAAATTTCGAGTATTCGCAGCGTGCGCGACGACAGCGCCAACTAGCAGTTGCAACTAGGGTAGAATTTGACATATTAACAAATAATTTCAATAAAATATCGTAATATGTACATTTTAGACGATTATTTACGACTATTGGCTATGTGCACGAAGTCTACTGACGCAGCTAGCGGGCAATAGAGAAGGATTGAAAGGATTTAACTCTATTTTTATTATTTTTTAATTACGTGAAATTTTTTAATAAACACATAATTTAATTTAGCTGTTTACATATAATATAAATAGCATAGCATAAAAGGTTATGTGAAAATGATTTATTTTGGGTATTTTTTCTCTCTTTAATTATGACGTATAATAGAAAAATAATTCATTCGTTTACATTGACTGTATAACCTCAAACTATGGCGCCAATGATCTTACAATGGTGCTCACTACGAGCATTCGCATCGACATTATTTCTAACTCCACCTCCTTGACATAGCCTGTAGTGTAGTTAACCATGTTCACCTTTCTATTTTCAGTTAAAAACAAGCCTATTAAAAATGACAGTTAGTCCACCAAAAGTGTTATTTTTGGCCACGTCGTGCGCTGCGATCGATTTCGTTTCCCTCACTACCTACTTTGCACCCAGCAAATACCTATTATTATCTATAACGTATGCTCCATTAATTTTTTTCCATCATTTATTATTTAGCCAGAAATATTTTTAATTCAATGAATTAAATTGGGCCTAGAAAAAGTATCCGAATTACAAACAATATTATTTAAAAAAAAAATGTTTTCTATCTACCACATATCGAAATAAGGCACCGACACCACTGTTAAATAACCCCTGAACAATATGTTATGTTATTTTGATTGTATATGAGGGAATGCAATGATATGTACCCCTTATTGTACGCACAGAGTGAGAGAGATGTTAGTATGGGGGTAAGGCAATGCGTGAGATAAAGAAGGACAAACTCTCAAAGAACATAGATATTAATTCAGATCTTCGTGTTTTGATCCTATCCACCTAAATACAGATTATCCATGGGTAACTGTAAATGTCACAAGGGTTCGATTTCATTGAATTTAATAGGGGCAAGATGTGATTTATTCTTAACCGTAACTAAAATCATTAAAATTATAATATATTAATAAATGTATCGACTTAAAAAATATACATTCCATATAGCATTTCGTCGCTTATCTAACAACACCGCTCAATTTGAAAATTAGCGGTTTTTACATTTTAATGTCATTGGATAGAGCTACTCATTGCGCGTCGATCTACCAATCACATTCTAGACGTTTCGGACAATAAAAGACCAGAATTCAAAAAATAGTGACAGCGCGCAAGCCGGTAGCCTATTTAAAACATACACGTTTTTTTCGATCTCCTGTAAAGTTGGTCAAAATGACTAGCGGTGTTGTTAGATAAGCGACGATATGTGTATAAGCTACCGGCAAAGTATGTTATTCAGGCATTCTATATAATTCCTAGGAATTCTATACAATGCCTAACGATTTCAAGCAAAGTATGAAATCATTTTTATTTATTGTTATAATAAATAAAATAAAATATTAGTTCAGACGAATATTAAGTATATGATTTAAAATTGTTAAAATTAGAAACATACAAAAATCTTAAATATTATTTAGTCATTTAATAACATATTAGGCCAGTATTAAGTAAGATAGATAAAAGAAAATAAATAATCAGTATTTAAGTATTCATTACATAAAGTAAACCAATATCTGTGCCTGAAATGAAATTGGTTGATTCACTCTATTTGTTTATATTTCTAGTCTATAGAAATCCTAGGAAATGTATATAATTAAATTAATTTCATACATTGCCTGGTAATTTTTAGGCGTTCTATAGAATACCTAGGAAATCTATACAATGCCGGATTTCATACCATGCCGGTAACATATACACTGTTCACAACAGACAGAGACAGATATGTCACAGTACTGAGCCGATTACAATGCGGTTTTCACCAATAGTTAGATCATTTTTCTGTGCATATTCGTAGCTATTAAAGTTTTCTGAAAACCTAAGATATAACATCAAAAGACTAAAAATCAAGTCGTCTTTTGTTTCTATGGTAATGTCATTTTTTAAATTAAGGTCACTATGATTTTGTGGATATTAACCTAGGTAATACCGGGTCCCATGCGCTAATATAAAATAAATAAATAAATTTGATTTTAGTAAATAAATTCGTTAAAAAAAGTCTTGACAATCGAACAGAATCAGTAAATACAGCGTCCACCCCCGACAATGCAGTGCAACATACCCCCAACCCCTAGCCGGCACTAGACCGGCGATAATGTGATTCATCTATTACAACCCCGTATCATTTACATGGGGCGTCAGATTCAGACGCAAACTGCAACTGATAGCCTAGGAAAAAGCACCAGATACTGGAACTATCCGATGTTTTTATCGACAACCGCTTGCTCCGGGAGGTCTCAGATTAATGCAACAGACAGACGTTAGCAAATAATATGCATGGAAGCCGTTTTCATAGGTTTATGAAAAATTGAGTTTTATGTCAAGATTTTTTTTTTACTAAAATTGATGTAACAGATCTCGGATTTTTATGGTTATTTTTTAAAGATTTTTTTCATTTAATTAAAATGGAAATTTTTAACTTTTCAAGCATAATTTTTTATATAAACAGACAGGCCCTGAGAGAACTTCAACGGGGCTCTGGCCAAACCAAATTTTGGGTGGCCCATACCCCTAAGAGCGTATAGCCCTCCTAGCCCCCCATTCCTCTGTATGGTCCTGTAAACAGGTACCTGCAGAAATACAAAACTAATTAACTAGAGGTTATTCTACTGTATACTTGTTTTTTTTAATCTAAATTTTAGTTCATATTTAAGGAGGTTGACACTATAGGGTGCGAGACAGGATTTGCGGAAAATGGCGTGAGTTGGCGCCTGTGGATAAGTATACAGTGAAGAAAAGGTGTCTCTCTCTAGAGCATATAAAATCACATATATCTCACTTTTTTCCACACACTTTTAATTGAAAAGAGCGGTTCCTAATCATTCTGAAAATTTACAAATATCTTTGAAACTGAATAAACAATGTATGCTCAAAATTTTATCAAATTCTCTCTGTCACATCCACATCACTTTGAAAAGTCCTGTCATGTCTCGCAATTATGCATTATTAACATGCATTAACGCATATTAATTTATTTATTTAATACGTCTTAAACTATTGTCGTAATGGCGTTGAAATTTTATAAGGATTCATTATGTATAAATGTCTTGTTATTTTCAAAGTATCATCGAAATCCCTCTGTAATTTTCTAATAGTATCAATTTAACGAAAAATTATTTATAACCGTAAAATGTATGTATTTAGGTATAAATGTATATTTAATCAAACTAAATTATTGTATTTATATGTCTATAATATAATACTATTTTCGTTATACGAATCTATCTAACTACCTAACTAACGTATTTCTTATCTGAAGTCAATTTTTTACCTGTGTAATTATAGATAAAAATTACGCAAGTCAGCAAAATATATATATTTTTTAATTTTTCCGAATTTTTTAGAAGTAAGATTCAGTATTTTTAATCTAAATCAATTTTTCCTCATAGCATGCACCTCACATCTACATATACAGGGTGTTCGCGGGAACCGAGTGATCATTGCTAACTTTGTTATTATTGGAGCTAGAAGATCGGTTAAATGGACAAAGTATCAGTATTTTTTCCGGGATGAATAATGGCGGTGTCAAAAAAAACAATTGAATGTCAAATTTCAGAGATATATTGAAATATAACATTTTTTTAAATGGAACATCCTGTATACTATTATTGAATTTTGTAGCTGAGGATGTTCTCTTTATAAAAGTGTAATACATGTATCATAGTAAAATTGATAGAAAACAAGTTATAACAAGTATAAAATTAATAGAAAATATCGAAAATCAGTGTGCTATGAAGTTTTAATAAATTGAGAACAAATGATTAAAACATTTAAAACAATAGTTTAAGGTTTTTATGTCATTTGTTCGCAAATTTTAAATGTTTTTGATTTTAACTAATAACGAAAAAAATTATTTATTATAATTAATTCTATTTTTTTATGAATAATGCTCAAAAATGTTAACAATCTGCGAAATAAGGTACAAATATCTGAAATTATTGTTTTAAATTTTTTTATCTTTTGTTTGTATTTTATTAAATCTTCATAGCACACTATTTTTCGATATTTTCTATTAATTTTATACTTGTTATAACTTGTTTTCTATCAATTTTACCATCATACATGTATTACACTTTTATAAAGATAACATCATCAGCTACAAAATTCAATAATAATATACAGGGTGTTCCATTTAAAAAAATGTTATATTTCAATATATCTCTGAAATTTGACATTCAATTGTTTTTTTGACACCGCCATTATTCATCCCGGAAAAAATACTGATACTTTGTCCATTTAATCGATCTTCTAGCTCCAATAATAACAAAGTTAGCAATGATCACTCGGTTCCCGCGAACACCCTGTATAATCGAGAATATCTTGAAAATGATTTTTTCAAAGATATGCAGTTTACATTTTTTTATATCTATCATTCACACCAAAACACCTGTGTTTAAAGTTCCTATTAAACTTTCATTTCACTGCATTTTCTTTCTATTTCCAGCAAAAAGACTTGACACCTTATATTACAATAATCACAAGAAGACAGATCAAATCTGAACCACACAAGAAATACTTTTCCACGGCAACGCCAAAAAACAAAAAACCATCGTAAAAACGCTACGTCACCTTTTAATCATCATCGTCTCCAATAATGATTTCACGCTCCGAATGACTTTTAATCAGTCACGTTGTCGGGGGGTGGGGGAATGAAAGATGGTCGGGGTGGGGGAAAGGGGGGGGGGTGACTTTTGCCAGACAAACAGTCGATGATGATTCCACACACATGCATCAAGGATAAAGTTCTTAAACTTAGGATATATAAGTTCTTCAAAAGCGCACTACTCGAATAAAGTTTTGTGGTTGTTTTAGCAGAAAAAGATACGGGTATAATGGATGGGGATTTAAGAAAATACAGTGAGGAAATTTGATTGTACGTCATTTCTATTGAAAATGGGCAGTTCATATAGATCGATTGGATTAAACAGAATTTTATTTATATTTAGTTTTATTTTTGATAAACTAAAAATATATAATATTGTGGTGGATTAGTTTTGATTCTCCATTTATTTTTTCTTGTGTTTGAGTTGAATTTCTATAAAAAATTAAAATGTGAACAATGAAATTTGACTGAAAAATTTTGTGTTTTCGATTTGGTTAAAAGTATGTTTATTGTATAAAAAATGACGTGAAAAGTTGAAATTTTCAAACCGCAGGCCTGTATCTCAAATCGTTCTCGAGTTATAGCCTCTCAAACTTTTATTTTTTTCAAAATTTTTGAGAAAAATAGCCGTAACTTTTGAACGTGTGGTCGGATTTGATTTTTGTCGACGAATTTGAAATCAGCGTGTCAAAATCTATATAATAACATATAAAATACTTCAAAATTCGAGAAATTTTTTTTTGCCTTTTACCTTAAAAAAATGTCGATTTTTCACAAAAAATTGTTTGTCAAATTTTGAGGTATTTTACATGTTGTTATATAGATTTTGACACGCTGATTTCAAATCCGACAACACGTTCAAAAGTTATAGCTTTTTTTTCTCCAAAATTTTGAAAAAACTAAAACTTTAAAAGGTCATATCTCGCGAACGTGATGAGATACAGACCTGCGGTTTGAAAATTTCATCTTTTCACGTCATTTTCTATATAATAAACATACTTTTAACCAATTCGAAAACACAAAAATTTTCAGCCAAATTTCATGGTTCAAATTTTAACTTTTCATAAAAATTTAACTCAAACACAAAAAAAAATAAGAATTAGAATCATAACTAACTATTCAAACAATAATTTTCACTAATTTTCATTTAAAACACATTTATTTAGATAAAATGCAAGATTTGATACTGAATTTCATAGAGAATATATAAATAAAACAATTAATCTTTATAGATATTTATAGAAATAGAAACACGATCAAATCGACGTGGCTTACACCTAGACGCCAAGATCCATCACATCAATTCAATCATTAATAAACAGTCGAAACCAAAATTACAAAAAAAAGTAATTTAAAATACATCAAGATAGTGAACTCGCTACAACTAGATAATTTCATGGTGAATATCCACAATGATGGATATCAAAGCTGCAGTTTTAAGTATGAAAAGGGAGATAAAACTGATGATACCATGCTGATATCACCCTCGTTCTAGCTGCAAGATGTATCCTAAATGATTGATTGTTGGGAAGTCGAAGACAGCCTCAATGAGTGCCGTCCGTTTAGTCGATGTTATTAAAAGAAACTTTCTGTGAAATTAGATATATGTTTATGTAAGTAATAAGTACGTACCCTAAGTGATGACATATGATGAAGCTAACTATATGTCAATTATACTTTGTCAATAAGTAGATTCTTAAGGTAGTTGGTCCATGATAATGTGATCACATTCGGCCATGAGTACATATTTTTAATTTAGAGAAATGATCATGGCAACGCTGTACATTATCTACTATTAACTATTTGTCAAATGATTATATTTTATCATCTAAAAACTACCAGAGAATATATTAATAATTAATGAAATCGATTATAATTCCCTTCAATCCACTTATCATATTTTGTAAAAAATTATTTCATTATTTCGTGTATTTTTTACTATAATCAAATGAATACGTAGTTGCCACATTGTCAACAATACTGTAATTTATGTGATGGTTTGGTAGGTAAATCTGGTTAAATCTTAACAACGGGATGGTCAATAATTCCAATTTTTTTAATACTGTTTTCTTTCATATAAATATACAACATGTCAGTTTTTTATGAAAATCTGACGCTACGTTTAAATTTTATCTAATAAAACGTTACGTTAGTGTACGGTTAGTCCATATAAGCTGTGTTAAAAATATAAACTTTGGGATCATTTTTCATGACTTTGAGATGGTCAATTTTAATAAAAATGGGCTATTTTTCAGATATTAATCTAAGGAACATTCCTGTGCAATTTAAACAAAATCTGACGAAAACATGTTTACGGACCAACTACCTTAACATGAAGTTTTGTGATATTTAATTATCAATTGTTAAGGTATTTTAAATTTCAAGATTAACCCAAATAACTAACAGTAGATTAAAAGAAATACAATTCAAAATCCTGAAGATATTGTTAAAATAAAATCAATAAATTGTAAGATTGCGAGCGCAGTTCTTATTTTTAATTTTTTGATTTTATTTGGATGATACATTACTGGTAATGAATCATTTCATAGAAGATACGAGAAGCTTTGTAATCGTTTTAAAATGAGAAAAAAAATGTTTTACGATTTCAAAATTTTAACTTTCCGTCAAGACCATAGATGGGCACAGTTAATCGAAAAGTTAACTTCGTTAATCGTTAATCCGTTTATAAAAAAGTTTACTTCGTTAATTGTTAAAGAGTTAAAATTCCGAAAATTTAACGGAAGTTAAAGTAAAACGAAAATTTAACGAAAGTTAAAGTTAACCGTTAAAAATTAACCATCCAAAATGTTTGAAGACCTTTTTTGCTATTTCGATAACTTTCTTTTGTACTTATTATCAAATAACCAATGTAACGGACTAAATTTAACGGAAGTTAACATTTTTTTGAGTTAAATTAAAAGTTAATCCGTTAAGCATTTTGTTAACTTCGTTAATTAACGATTAACGAATTAACGAGTTAATGCCCACCAATGGTCAAGACAAACACTTTTTTTTGTTCCGTGTCTTTCTGTCTATCTGAACCGATATTGATAAAACTTGGTTAGTTGGTTGGGTCTGGCTTGAGGGCAGTTCCATTTCAAAATTATAAAAATCGTGTGTAAGGAGGAGGGAAAACAACCCAAAATATTTTTTAAGATATCTCAAGAAAGACACATATTACGTGAAAATTTTATTGAACTTTTTTTGTAGAGCATTAAATTTTTTATAATATAGGTCACTACAACGTTTGTTTGGGCCTACTATTTTCTATTGTACAGCGAAAATTATTGCTCGCATTAACATTGAATATTACATTAACATTGAAATTTTATCTTTATTGTTTTTTATGTATTATTTTTATTTTGATGTTACACTAATATGTAACACCCTAACTCCATATGTTACAATTCACTACGCACTAAATATTGCTGATCCCTGTGCAAAAGTTGCATTCGTTACCCTAACGAAGCAAAATATAACAGAGAAAAGTCAACACTCTAGGTGACGTACCAGAACTGTAATCAAATCAGTCAATTACATGAATAACAACATTACAACAATGTGTCTGCAGGGATACAGGGGATGGGGATCAGACCAGGAACGGACTAAATAACTAACGACTGGATTATATGCAACATAAAATCGTTAAAGTATGCACAAAAAATGTCAAAATATACAGTAAAACGGCAAAAATATGCAGTTATATATGCGCAACTTTTTTTGTCCAATACATAACGGAAGGTACTGAATTTCGTGACGTTATGCCATGAAATTTGATAAAATTGAAATATATTGTGATATAAAACAGTTTTTCAAAATTTTGTAGGTATAAATTTATGTATGTATAAATAACTTGCTATGATATTGAATTTAAAAATAGATACAAAAATAGTAGTGTGAGATCAACTAGTAAAAGTTACTTGTATGCATATGCCATTCATTCATCTTTTCTTAAACATTTACTCATCTATCTCTCTCTCTCTTTCACGCATAACCGATGTAAAGTGACTTGTATACATGCGCCATTCATTCATCTTTTCTTATACATTTAATCGTCTCTCTTTCTCTCTCTCTCTTTCACGCATAACCGACGTAAAGTGACTTGTATATATGTGCCATTCATTCATCTTTTCTTAAACATTTACTCATCTATCTCTCTCACTCTCTTTCACGCATAACCGACGTAAAGTGGCTTGTATGCATGCGCCATTCATTCATCTTTCTCTTATACATTTACTCATCTCTCTCACACACGCATAACCGACGTACAGTGACTTTAAACGCATACATTATTCATCCATCTATCTTCTATATCTATAAAAGAGTTTGTCCTTAACCACTCACTCACTCACTCACTCACTCATATAACAACGTACAGCCCAAACCCCTGGACCTAGAAACGTGAAATTTCGTAGGTACCTTCCTTTTATGATGTAAGCACCCACTAAGAAAGGATTTTTCGAAATTCAACCCCTACGGGGTTAAAACAGGGTGTCAAAGTTTATATAAAAAAATATTTTTTTTGTTCGCATTTAATTGAAACATATCGAACATACTCTACAATATAAATAATGAAACAATTTCAGCATTTCCCAAAATTTAACCCCTAAGGTGTAAGAGGGGTGGAAAAATTTGTAAAATATTTTTTTGTCATTCACCGAATGTAACATGGCACAAGTAGGTACCTATTCTACAAGGCAAATATCAGTTACGAAAATTCAACTCTTATGGGAATGGGGGGAGGTAAAATTTTGATATATTTATCTTCATAATTGTTCATAATATTAAAGTAAATTCGGACAAATTAATATTCAATTAAAAATGAAATTTCGATATTCAAGCCCTAATAGCATGGAACGGGGACGAGGATGGATTTAGAAATGTTTATCTGCATGCCTGCTTTACTTATGAAGGTAAATTCGGGCAAAATAGTCATCTATTAAAATAAAAATTTCGACATTCAACCCCTAATAGCGGGGGTAGACAGGGTATGTGCATAGTTGCATACGTTATAATGGTGGAGTCGGGCAAAATAATCTGTAATAAAATAATTCGATATTCAACCCCTAATGGTGAGGGTAGACAGGGGGTTAGTTTTTACAATTTTTAGGGTTCTAATTAGTTTCAAAGTTTACACGAGCGAAGCCGCGGGATGCCGCTAGTCTCTTATATATGTACAATGTACATCTATAAAACGTGTCGAATTTAAAAATTTGTCGAGGATATTCAAATTCAATAATATTTTTATAAGTCCACCCCTAGATAGAAGCCACGTTTGAGACAGTGGGTGGTAGAGGTAAAGTGCTAGAATTTAATACATAAACACACCCACACATAGTTACGTGATATTTACTTTGGACATTTAGGGCAAACTAAATTTATATGCTTTATCTACATTTTGCGTCCATTGTAATTGGAGTGGTGAAATAAATTTCATTTGTGAAATTAGTTTAAAATTACAAATGTTTTGTGTATAAGGACTAACTGAAATGTATGGCGCGAGCTGACTATTTGATGAATAAAACTGTTAATAGAACAAAGAACACTTATTTAATAATAATACATGAATATTTTTAATTTCATGTTATTAAAAGCATACAGAAATTCTAGAAATGAAAATAGAATTTTTGAACAGAAAAAACCTTCAGGTTTATAATATACACTCGACAAATTAATTAAGGGGACACCTAAAAAATAGCATGTTTTCAAATGCTTGTAACTTGGTCAAAAATTAACTTTTTTCTAAACTTTTTTATTATTAAATTGAGCAAATTTACTCTACTTTATGATGGTCTAATTCGTTCCTCAACATCTTTTAATTTTTTAACTTTTTTATGTAATTATATAAATTAAAAAAAAAACTGCATATTTTGACACTTGATGTAGAGTGCATTTATGTAGAAAATGAAATTTTGAAATAACCTTTTTGTAGAGAATTTTAATACCTTCAAATTTATTATGGTGCGAAAAAAATGTGACAAAAATTCGCAAAAGTATTACAGTTTTAGTGAAAATCAGGAAAACATAATTCAAATGAATATAGCCGGAGTAATTTTGGTGGTACAGAAAATAAATAAAAATAAAAATGAAGCTCAAAGTATCACCTTTCAGATTATGCAATGTAATGAAAGATTTTCTTATGAATTACAAAAAATATTCAAACTTTAAACATAATAGAAAATATGAGTAATTAGACTGTAAAATTAAAACAAAGAATACATACCCTAAACATTACATTTTAGGTGGCCCGAGCTAGAGGTCTCATTAACAATACATGTTATTTATAATTCATTTTTATTTTTTTAAATAGGACCATATTACGCGAAGATATTCAACTTTGATGTCTCAACATCAGAAAACCCAAAAAAATTACAAATTGTAATTTATTGAAATTTTTCTCGAAATAAAGCAGGTCATGGAATGTTTAAGAAGTCAAAAAATACTTATTTTTACTAAATATTTATTTTTACATGCACAAATGCATGTATACAGTAAGCACACATATTTAGGTACAATTTTAAAACCATATGGATCATTTTGGGTTATTATTTCAGTAAAATAATGCATTTTTTGACTTCTTAAAATTTTTCATAAGCTGCTTTATTTCGAGAAAAATTTCAATAAATTCTAATTTGTAATTTTTTTGGGTTTTCTGATGTTGAGACATCAAAGTTGAATATCTTCGCGTAATATGGTCCTATTTAAAAAAATAAAAATGAATTATAAAGAACATGTATTGTTAATGAGACCTCTAGCTCGGGCCACCTAAAATGTAATGTTTAGGGTATGTATTCTTTGTTTTAATTTTACTGTCTAATTACTCATATTTTCTATTATGTTTAAAGTTTGAATATTTTTTGTAATTCATAAGAAAATCTTTCATTACATTGCATAATCTGAAAGGTGATACTTTGAGCTTCATTTTTATTTTTATTTATTTTCTGTACCACCAAAATTACTCCGGCTATATTCATTTGAATTATGTTTTCCTGATTTTCACTAAAACTGTAATACTTTTGCGAATTTTTGTCACATTTTTTTCGCACCATAATAAATTTGAAGGTATTAAAATTCTCTACAAAAAGGTTATTTCAAAATTTCATTTTCTACATAAATGCACTCTACATCAAGTGTCAAAATATGCAGTTTTTTTTTTAATTTATATAATTACATAAAAAAGTTAAAAAATTAAAAGATGTTGAGGAACGAATTAGACCATCATAAAGTAGAGTAAATTTGCTCAATTTAATAATAAAAAAGTTTAGAAAAAAGTTAATTTTTGACCAAGTTACAAGCATTTGAAAACATGCTATTTTTTAGGTGTCCCCTTAATTAATTTGTCGAGTGTATGTACTAGCTGTTAGTTTAGGTAGGAACTGTCAGACAAAAAACCCATGAAGAAGAAGACGAAGATTAGATATTATAGATTTCTGTTATTATAGTCGATAAAACAGGTCTCACGTACAAATGTCACACACCCATTTATTTAACCCATGAAGAAGAAGGTTAGATACATTTTTATCTAATAAATTTTTCAGGATAGAAAGTAGACTATGTTAGCTATCTCCCTGCAAAATTTCATCAAGATCGGTTCAGCGGTTTAGCCGTAAAAAGGTAACAAACAGACAGACAGACACACTTTCGCATTTATCATAAACTCTGGTAAGTTATAAATAAAAATGTGTTTTAGTATAATCGCTTTGAAGAAAAACTGACAGCGTTTCCAACAAAATTAATTTCTGGAATGTCAATTTTAAACAGCAATTTTCCTAAAATATCAATTATAATTTTAAATATATAAATCTATTGCCATTTATAAATAATAAACGTGGTTGAAAAAAATTGGCAAAAAGGGTGGAAACATTACAAAAAAAGACAACGTAAATGGAACAATATCTATTGCGGTTTTTTACGCGTTATTTTCATGGAAAATACATGCATTATATATAAAACAAACAATATAGAACATAGATAATAAAAATACAATGTAACATAAATTCTATAATAATTTATATTTGTTATTATTAATATTATATTCTATTTACAATTTAGTTAAATAAATACAAGGTAAATACAATTATTTAATTAATTAAAGTAATTAATATTCATACATATCGTGAAAACGTGGTATTTTACATGTTTATACAAAATATAATTTTAATAATATGAATTAATTATGTAAATAGTATTCAAAAAGAATTTACAAACATAATTTCGCTGGAATTCTTACGTAAATGCAAGTTTTTTTTGTAATTTATAGCGCGGTATTTTGTATTTTTATAACCAATAAAAACGTATAATTTTGTCGATAGTTATCAGCAAAATAATTTTCAAAAGTCGAGTTAAAATTATTTATGGGTTGATTTTAAATTAACCATTCCAGAAGAACAATCGAATTAATTTTTACAATTAAAAAAAATCAACTAACATAAGTACACCGTATCACGAAGTTTCAATGAAACTATTTTTCCTATAATAACACACAGTACTTATTCTTCCGGCTATTTTAAATTATTGTAGCCATTTTTTTTAAATAGAGCAGCCTATATTTTATAATCAATGAATTTATAAAAAAAGATATAACGTGTTTTATTCATTTTTGAAAAAAAAAACACAGTTGCCATGAAAAACTAAAATAAAATATATTGATGCGTCAACCCTTAGATAAGGAAAGACTATGGATACATAACAACCAATGCTAGTCCATATATAAAAGTGTTACCAAAATTTCATGGCGGCCATCTTATTTTAATTGTCAGATTTATTATTTCCATAGAAATATCCCAGAGGCGTCAGTTGAAAATTTATAACATACAAATATACTTTAAATTACAATTGAATTTGGTATGTTATGAGAGATGATAGTTACAAATAGACGTTTCTTTGTTAATCAATTATCACTGAAATAACTTTAAAGGCAATATAAAACATTTATTATTAATTTAATTTATAATTCAGAACAATTGATATTTATTTTAAAATCTGAATGTTGACGCCAATGATTCGTGGAGCGAATTTTTGTGGAGCGAAATAGTAACAACGCTAGGTATTGTGTTATTAGTCCATTATCTTTCCTTGTCTAAGCGTCAACCAAATAAAATTATAACAATCACTTGAGTGCAATATTTAAATTCAAGTCATGTAAGCTTTGGAAAAAAGAATGGTTGATCTTGACAATTTTTTATAATTTATTTAAATGCGTTACTTATTTGTTTAATGTATAAAAACTATGGGAAAAGAGGTTAAGCGACCGCCCGGGGTGCCAGGATAAAAAAGGGCGGTGAACGGTCACACGGAGAAATAATTTGGAACAGATATTAATACAGATTTGCCCGGTATTATCAACTAATTTAAAGCTCCTTTAGCGCTAAATGTTCCTTTAAAGTAAATTTGGTGTATTACAAACGTGATTTAAATCAATATTTAAGCTCTCAATGAAAAATAGTCATAATATACGTTGTAAAGAAATACTGCAGATAATTTAAAATCTATTTAATTAAACGGTTATAACTGGCTGCATCTAGATATAGTAAAGCCAAACAAGGAAAAAAAAATTAATTAAATGTATTATGCTTGGATCTGTTGATAATATGACAGTTAGTTAAAGGAGCATTTAGTTAAAGTTGATAATACTGGGCGTTAGGTTACTAAAATAAAATAACTTCGTGAATAGTTAATAAAATGTATAAAATGAATAAAACAAGAATTAGAACATAATAAAAAATGAAACCTGAAGATTCCTGAGTAATTCAATAATAACATGTCCACATTATTATATACATTAACCACAAATGTGTGAGAAGATCAAGTTACCCCATTTATATTTAAATAAATTCATATTGTACAAAATACGTGAGAAATAGATTTAAAAAAAAGCGTGCGCGGCGCGGCGTTCACATTCAAATTTACATCAAGTATTTATTTTCGCATTTCCAACAGAAGAAGAAAAAGAGAACACTGCTTCAATCTCAAAGCAAGCGTAACAACTTTTATTCTCTTCTAAAAGTTCACGAAATATATTCAACAAAGATTCCTCAACTCTTCATACATATTTTACGAAAACTTATGGGGCATGCTATAAATCTTTTGTGAGAAAAAGTTAAGTTTTATTTTTTTTTATTTCGGTAAAAAATGAAATAATACTTCATTTGAAATTGCATTAGGAATGAGAAAGAGACATAAAGAAAATATGATGTATCTCCTTTTAAAGTGAAATTATGCCATTCTTTAACATCATAAGTTTTAAAAATACAGTGGCGCGTTACACAGGAGACAAATTAAACCCGAATTAAATGGAAGGAGGAACATATTATGGTCTCGTTTTGTTTGTTTTTTTATAAAATGAAATACTTTAAAAAAATGTTTTTTACTCGAAACAAAAATAAATTTTATTTTAAAAATATTTTCTTCTCAAACCCGATAATACTTATTTTCCATTTTACTGTTAGTTTCTTTTGCAAAAGGCTTGAAGATTAAAAAATCTTTTTTGGTAAATAACCAATGTATAAATTTTAAATATTTTTTCTTCGGGCAATAAGCGGTTAATTTTAAAATTTCAACTGCAAGAAAGAGGCAATATACTTCATATATCCCTGAATAAATAAGCCCTTAACGAATTTAACGGGCAGTTATAGTTATATAATGTGTTCAAAGGATTAACAAAACAAACATAAAGGAGAAGGTAATATAATGTATGTTTTGTTATGAACTCCATAGAATTATTTGACAGCGGCGCGGCCGGCGTGTGCTATACTCTCAATAAGACACCTGCGCAAATGTGAGTTATTATAACAGTGGTATCAAAACATTATGTCATATATTTTCGTACAATGTATATAACATTTTATAATAAAAATAATCGATAGTCAAAATTTAGTTATATAAAAAATTATCTACAATTATTCCTCCCTCCCTTCTTCTGTCCTTTACAAAGTTTTGTAAAAAATTTACACCCCCTTCCCCCTGTCTTTTGTGTTATTTATTTAAATATTTATCAATTATTTTACTTCCATGTTCGAAGAAATAGAAGTATTGTAATACCGTCGAAAAATCGTGTCCAAGATAAGAGCAGATTCTGATTGTACTAACTTCAAAACGTAAAGAAAAGTTGATTTCCGCATGGAGGCTGTGCGTGTGTGTGTCTGGATGTAGAATTTTCTTCCGTTCACGATAACTACTGTAAATATGGTACCGATTTGAATTATTTTTGGGGAAAATGTTTGTCTCAGTGAGTACTCCAGACCTATTGATTTTGGTGCTAATCAAATTAGGGATTTCCGAAATATTCGAAATTTTGTACCAATTATCGTCTGAAAAATGATTAGTATCTCACCAATTTTGATAAGGCTTGGTACACTTAATTAGAAATTATTAGAAAACCAATATTTATAATACAAAGGTAAGTTTCATATTAAAAATCATTGTAAAAGATATTATAGATCATGGAAGTCATGTATGGTTCTCCATACCGTTTTTAATGTATTCCTAGAAACTCAAATATGTGAAAAAGTAGGTACGATTTTTGAATAGTATTTTTCTAGTATTTTTTATTTTATTTGAATAAGCAATACTGGTTTCAATTTACGTATTTTAAAACAAATAACTAGAAAAGAAGAATTTTACATAGTACCCAAATAACTCAACGAAACCACTTGGATTCGTCAGATTTGAAAGATGAGTTCCATAATATGTATTTGCCGAACGACACCAATATTTTAACTAACCCCTGACATATAATTTTCAGTACTACTGGTACATACGAGTACATAGAGTACGTATAGGTTTGTCACACACACAAACACACGGTGTGTCGAAGCCGTACAATTAAAACTCGCGAGGGTGGCGCAATCACCATCTGCTCTCCGCAAACACAAAAACACTAAATCTAATTCTGTAAACCTGATGGGGGGGGGGGGTATTTTATTACCATACTGATGTCGGTACACACAGACAGTGTCCTCTTGAAATCATAACACTCATAATTGAAAAGGTATAGTGATGGATTAAAAATATTAAATGTACCGCACTTTTTCTATTACGTATCTTACATAGAAAAGTGCGATCTTCTTTGTTAATAAAATCCCCCCCCCCCTCTTACCAATAAGATAATTAAAAATACCAGTTATCCAGAGACTTATGTTGTGATATAGTCGATAAAACAGGTTTTTAGTTGTGCATTTGCACACTAGATATCTACCTCAAAAAAATATCACAAATAAATAAATAAATATCACATGCCCACACTTTTATCTAATAAATTTTCGGGGTACAAATTAACCTATTTCCTTCCCCAGGATACATGCTACCTCCCTGCCAAATTTCATCCAGATTGGTTCAGCGGTTTAGCCGTGAATATGTAACATACAGACAGACCGACAGATACACTTTTGCATTTATAATATTAGTATGGATTAATATACAATATTTAGAATATATTATTGTCTATAGTACATTATCATTTATCATCATATACTAATTGTAAAAGGAAGAAAAATCGTTATCATATCATGTACAAAAATGATTTTAACTAATTATGTATGTACCTACATATATAATCGTTCTCATAGGTACCATAATAAAAGATCAGAATGTACGATACCTATAATTAAAATACCTGTAAGTTATTATAATTAACCATGTTAATGAATTTTTTTTAACTATTGTACTGACATTTTCTTATTATTGCATGATTTTAAATCATAATATTTTGCTACTAGTGGTTTAAGGGTGTGGTATACACAGGGTTGGCTCCCCACTGGGTAACCCAAAAAAACCCACCCGGGTTTTTTTGGGTAACTTGACTTAAAAAAACCCAGTGGGTTTTTTTAATTTCTTTATTTTACAGTATATTTGAATGAAATATTTTATTTTGTAACGAAATAATTGTAATACAATCATTCCAGACCTATATATTTTATTTGTAATTACAATAACAGTAGTAATAACTAATTGTACCTATACATACAGACTCTGTGATTTGAAAAGTTTAAAACAAATAACTTTTTGTCTAGACCTAAAAAAGTTATCAAATATCACTTGTTTCGACAATATGAGAGAATATCTAGAATGACGGCAACCCCATTTTTTTAATACTAATCCTCTTTACTACAATTAGGATGGATAATTTTGGTTTAATAAAAAAACTGTAATGACAAATGTTCATTTATTTCTCAAAAATAAACACTGTAAAGTTATTAAATACTTTCGACCTATTGATTTTTGGGATTATCGGATTAGGGGTTTTGGAAATATTTGAAATTTTGTACCTAATATTAAACTGATAGTTCAATTGAACCTAAAGGACATTTATTTATTTATAGATCGAAAGCAGCTATTAAAAAGAGATAAAAACATGCTCAAAATTTAATTTTAAATAATAAAATATTACATTTTTTAATTCACGTTTCCTAATGCAAGTTAATTCAAATTTTCAGATTCTTATTCTACATTTTTTTTTTGTTATTGAGGATATTACAGAACTAATATTTTTTTAAATATTTTAAATAAGTAGTATTAAAAAAATATTATGGAACATGAAAGTCATGTATGGTTTTCTTTATTATCTTTTGTCTTCCAGACCCACTTTGAATATTAAATTATAATAAAATTATTTAAATATTTTTATGTATTTATTGCTAAATCTTTTATTCAATAATACCGAGCATTACCAGATAAACATTTAATTATGTTTGTCGAGTTTCAAAATAAGTTTTGAAAAAACCGGAAACCATTTCGAACAGTTAATTAACATATTAAAAATGGTATTTTATTTTAATTTTGTTACTAGGCAATTCAAAAAAGATATATTATAGAAAACTATATTTGGAAATTCGAAGGACCTTTTTTTTTAGACGCAATTACATCAACCAACATCATTTGAATACATTTTTGTTGTGTTTAAAATATATATTGTATGTCTTTACTTAATTTTAAAAAACCCAATAAAACCCAAAAAACCCGGTTTTAAAACCCAATAAAACCCGCTGGGCTGGGCTTTTTTAAAAAAACCCGGGTTTTTGCCAACCCTGGGTATACAGAAAATACACAAACCTGTTCAACTCATCTTGCTTCTAACAATATTTACATAAACACACAACGTGGTATCGACGAAACTATATATTATATTACTTATGAGGGTGTAAATAAAGCATAATCAATAATTTCAAAAATAAATCCGTTGTTAAAAAAAGTGATTTCCTATAAATATGACATTGGCTTGGGTTCTCAAGATAATAATTTAGTCTGCGACTGATAATTATTATATCTTGTATTGAATTTATCTTTTTTGGTCATATTTTCAACAAAATTCAAAAAATCGAAGAAATAAAAAGGCGAGAAGTAATGGGTTAAAAATAATACAGCCCACCTTTCCCGACAACTCTGTAAGAATATGAAGTATAATACGTGTACAAAGTACGTGCATATTTGAGTTCAACAGCAGACATTATAGCGCATAGGTTTTCTACTATACGCTGGTACATACATATTATTGTAACTACATACATATATAAAACTGACGCGTGAAGTCTGAAATGTGTTAAGTATATGTGATTTCTGAATCCATTAATGTTCTTTCCGAGTTTGATGTGGCTGTTTCGGTGCCATAACGATCAATGTGGAATAATTATGATTGCTGAAATAGTTTTGCCTTTTTCTATTGTTAACAAGTTGGATAAAAAAAAACACTACATTTATTTGCACGTACGTAGAAAATTACAGAATGATGTCGATTAATTTAGCTCTGCTATTTTTTTACTGGATTGTGCATGTGCCGGAAATGAAAAAAAAAATTTTTTTTTGATCCGAATCAAAATATGTTTTTCTATAGGTATACGTTAACTCCGCTTTTTTGAGTTTTTAAAAAATATATATTTTCTGAAATTCGATCAATTTGTGCTACTACACTGGTAGAAAGGATTTCTCAAACCAAGTAAACCTTGTTTTGTATATAACGAAAACAATATTTTCTAAGCAATAATCTCTTAAACCAACTATAGTAGGTATTCTTGAACGAAGGAATAACGTAGTTGGATTAAGAGTATGTTTCTTATATTAAGAAAATATAGTTTTCGTATGTACAAAACAAGGTTTTCTTGGTTCAATACAGTTTTTTTTCTATGTATAGGAATAAAAATGAATTCAGACTTAACATTATACGGACGACTGATACATTATTTTTTTCCGATCCCGACTGTCATCAATTTTATGGAATTGTCAATATATTTTTTGATAATTTTTATTTTATATAACGTATTCACGATGTTTAATGAAATTTCTTATCAGTCTCACTACATCCTCACATATTATATAAGGAAACGCCTCTCTGTCTGTCTGCCTGTCCGTTAAGGCGCTTATCACTCAAGAACCACTTATCAGATTTACGTGTTGAAATTTTGATAATTACTATTTTTAAAACCGCTCTAATAAAAAAATTAGGTCTAAAAAATGAAAAAAAATTTCAAACGATCGCCATTTTGTGAAAAAATAAAATAAAAAAAACGGCTACGTGCAACGATAGCTACATTCATATAGATATTGATAAAAAATTTATTTTTTGAGTCGACCATAGAGAAAATATTTTTTTTTGGTCGTCACATCGAGGCTCATAACTTTATAAATGCTTAATATTTTTCAATAAAAATTGATATTAAATAAGTTGAATATATACTTAATAAAATGTCCTTTACCTGATTCAAAAACTATTAGTTATATCTGTGAAAAAAATTCCCAAACATTGACAATTTTTTGATCCGTCACAGTGGCCATCCCCCTTAATAAAACAAGTCAATTTGACCTTAAATTTGGACTATCTCAATTATCCCATATAAAAAGTCAGTAGGTACCTATTTCGACATAAAAAGGGTTAACTTAACAAAAATACATATCACTAAATTCTGTATATATAGAACGCAATTTAAAATAAAATCCATACACGTATATTTCTGGCATGATCTACGATCGACATAAATTTTTTAAAACGGGATAAATATTTTCAATTGCTTTGCTGTCAAAATATAAAACGGAGTTATAAAGTAATATTGCTGCAATATATTTCTTGTGTAACTGCACTGCATGTAGCAGCTACGGGCACCGGAGTTTTGAAAAATCACCGGAGCTGTGATTCTGTATTAAAAGTCATCGTGGGCGCACACGAGACGATATCCCCCCCTTCTACTAACTCGAAAAAACTATAATAAGTGAGTAATTTTCATATGCAAGAAATTAAATTAAAGAATAGCGTATATTACTTTTTCAGAGTAATTAAATTTTAATAGGTACTATGTTAAAATTGACCAGTATGTCATTGTAATTTTTCAATTAGTTTTTTTTTTAATTCTACCGGCTTTTTTGTTAATTTTTTTCAGAAGTTGATTCTGTCCTCAGGTTCACAGCATTTTCTGTTAATTTTTAAAATAATATTCTCTCCGTGTACCATAAAAGGTTATATTTAAAAAAAATAAACTATATTTGTGGATTTTGGTAAGTAAATTGATTTAATAAAGAGGTAGTTGAGAAGAGAGATTAGTAACATAGGTTTATGAGAATTTCAATTACAATAAACAGCTTTGGCAGGCACGAGACTTTTTTATACATCATGACACCGAAGTATTAATATATGATTACTTTTATAATTTAATATTTGATTTTAAAATTTTTTACTTAGAAAATGATTTTCAGTAAATGAAATTGATACATTCTATTTAATATTGACATTAAATATTAAACGAAATCAATTAAGATTAGTGATTATTGTATTAACAAGTATTTATTTTGCTAGATTTCAATTTTGACACTTCTAAAAATTTTGACACCAATCCAAAAAAAGAACATACATTGCGCATAACGCGATTAAGACTGGCTCCACTACCTATGTTTATTAAATATTTACATTTTTTCTTAACAAAATTTAATTTACCTTTTTTATAGGACCCCCTCTCTACAATTTTTCGATATGCGCTCCTGAACCTACAACACACGTGATAGGAACGATAAAAACAAATCTTAGTCAAAATAAGTTACAGAGACTGTCTCTAGAAAAAATAGTTTAAAATTTATAACTTGTTTATATGAATAGCGAGGCACAGATACGTAAAATGTTAACACGTCTAGTGCCATGGGACAGCAGCACTGATATGGCGCTCGACGTGTTAAAGGCTTTAAGCCATGTGTGATAATATTGGATTAAAGCGGTGTTATTTGCAACGATAAAAGTAAACTAGAATTTTTTCGTATTACACCTTTTTCAAAGGTCAAATGTTAGCTGTTAGAGTTTAATGTTTCTGGTTTATTTTAGTGGGTATTAATACGATATTGCCGTGAAATGGCGGAAATATTATATTAGGTAAATGTACAATTGATACATTTATTTTTCTTTGTACCAATTAAACTAAAAACATTTATAGCAAGGACTCTCAAATGATATTAATTTTGTAATAGTATCTATGGATTTGCTATGGAATTTAGAGCAGTGATACTTCAACGTATTATAACACAGTTGGCAACTCTGACCGTACAAAATAATTTTCATAATACCATCACTTTTTTAATACCGTTGGTGTTTACATACAACGCGTGCGCGAAACTTGTCAAAGTCTTCATAAGAACCTCATTTGAGAGTGTTTGCAAGCTCATTTATAATAGTCCAAGAGCTAATCGCCACCTCGACTAACGTGCTCGTTACAAAGCAAATTTTTTTTATATCGTTTATTTAATGATAGTAAAGTATGAAAACCTACGTCTGCCGGGGCTAGCGCGGTTGCATAAAACCGGAAACGGATGTTTACTAGAGAAATTTTGGAATTTTTCGAATTATTTTTGAAACGGTGCACAGTAGAAAAAAATGTTTTAGATCAAAGTTGTAGAAGGTACTTTTATCTATAATTTATCCATTCTATCCATTCCCCCCCCCCCCAAAATGTATTTTTAGGAAATAATCGATTTTCTAAAAAAAAAAAAAAAAAATCGATTTATTTTTTAAACGGTAGGTATTAGAAAAAAAATGTTTGAGATACAAGTTGTAGAGAATATTATTATCTATAATTTTTGTTCTAATAATTTTTCAAAAAAAAAAATTGTGGAAGGAAATAATCATTTCATACTTTACTATCATTAAATAAACAATAAAAAATAAGCTTTGTAACGAGCACCTTAGTCGAGGTGGCGATCAGCTCTCCGACTATAATACCGGATATTAAATAAATTCAAATCAATAACTACACTGGCTGCTAATGTTGTGCCATTCATATAACTTTGGACAAGAATAGGTTAAGTCACATGGCTTTAGTTGTTATCAATGTTTCACTATATACATTACAATGGTATTTCAAAATACGTTTTTAATTTTTTTAACTCAACAATAACATTTTGTCTATGTATATATTTATAGGGAAAAAAATAATCAAGAACAAAAAATATGATTACAATTCAACAAGTAACTGTATGTACATTTGTATATAATAATAGCTGCATCCAAAGAAAATCGCTAAAAATAAACCATATTTCCCTTGTGAGGCAAAATAGGAGAAATACCACTCAAACAAAATTAAAGAATAAAAATACAAAACCTCAAGACATCGAAATGCATTTTGTGTATTTCTAAAAGCAACTTGATCCTCGTAATTTCTGCAGGATCGACATTACGCTCCGCACATTAAGCTTGCTAGCGCACTTTCTAAAGAAAAACCATATTGTAAAGAATTTTTTAAGCAAACGTACATAGCACATTAGTAAATTGTAACATTCCATATTCTCACTATATACTATACCTCCTCCCACCCTTTTATAAACACCCCCTCCCACCGCCCAAGAGTTATAACAGTAGCATTTATTTAAGAATATGCTTACCTCGCTACACCTACTTTTTTTTACTTTTTGTTTTATTTCATTGTTAGTACTTTTTGTCTTGTTTTCTACGTCTGAATGCTAAAATATTAAAGAAATAAGTTCCTAAAATTTCAGAAGACACCTACATATTTTTATTTAAAAAATAAATAAATTCTTTATTCAAAATATTAACATTTGTTTTTACTTGCACTCAGTGCTCAGCTAATTTAAGCGATAGCGTGATTAAATGTGCCCTAAATCACTTGTCAAATTAAAAGAAACACGTTTTTGAAAATTTTATCCAAATCGGTTTAGTAGTTTTCGAGATCACACCGTACAAACACCGTCAGGAAGTTAGCGCGGACTTGTGAAAAACAACAAAAAATTTTAGCTCAAAAAATTGCTCCTCATGTATCTGAAATTGCTCCAACTCTAAAAAAATGTAAACAAAAGTTATTAACTATACAAAAACACAAAAAATCCTAAAATGACATTTTTCAAAAACTCACAAATTTTCTCTCTTTATAATACATATTAATAGATTATAGAAGACTATAATATAACTAGCTACTTCCCGCGACTTCGTTTGCATGGAATTTAAATTAGGTAGGAGCTGTCAGAAAAATAAAAAATCAACTTGACATAAAACCCTTGAACAAGAAGAAGAAGGTAAGATCAATTTTTATCTAATAAATTTTTCAGGATACAAAATAACCTATGTTATTTCTCAAGATGCAAGTTATCTCCCTGCCAAATTTCATCAAGATCGGTTCAGTGGTTCAACCGTGAAAAGGAAACAAACAGAAAGACATACAGATATATTTTCATTTTTACATTCATAATATCAGTATGGAATTATGTATAATCTATACATAATTTTTCGATCGAATTGGAAATATTCCATATAAAGATTTTGGTTTAATTTTAAATGTGCGAAAAAAATAAATGTGCATTCATAAATTCTAATTTTCTCCTTCAAATATGGAATTAAAAGTCGTTGAATATGTGTGAAAAAGTTGTTTACAAAACGAATATATGCGTATAAAACAAAATACATGTAAAAATATGCATAACATCATCAAGAAATACATATTCTCCAAATTTAAATGCAAATAACCAAAAGTTATATATCCGTATGAAAAATATTCGTCTTTTTTTTTTAATTAAATTATTTACCACAATATTTGTTATTTGAATGTTCCAAAGATCAATCAAAATTTAAATGTAAGCTGTCAACTTTCGATAATACAAAAAAAAATCAATTACAACGCAAAAATTGTATGTGGAATTTACGATGTGACTTTCTTATACGAAATAATGACAGCGAACATTAAATAGATCTTTCTGATAAAAGATTAATGCAGAATAAAATAATATATTTATTAAAAATTTTATTATAAGCATTTCCTTGCTTATAATTTAAAAAAATATACATACAAAATACAAAATAATCACTCAATTTTTAAAGAAATATTAGGTACTATTTGACGTAGTTATCTTGAAACGATCCAAAATATTGTAATTCTGACTATGCCACGTGTTATGCGGATATTACACTATCAAATAAATGTCAAATAAATTTTATCACACTTATTTGTTAGTGTAATATCCGTCTATGTTAAATGTGATAAAATTTCTTAAATTAAAAAAAATATGACATTGTAATAAGTCATATTTTATAATATTCATAATATTTCTCTGATCATAGGTAATGACAATCTCAATATTTGATCAAATCTTTGACATATTTATTTGATAGTGTAATAGCCGCCTTACTAAAGTTACAATATGAATTAATATTTTTTTACGTGCAGGATCGAAATCTATTTTATGGGTACATATAGTTTAATTTGTTATACCAATAAAAAATATACTAGTAATAAAAAATAATTTGTATAGCACTTAACAAATAACTCAACTTAAGAATAATTAGTTAAATAAACCATGTAAATGATATTTACGAATTAGCGATGTAACGAATATTCGCATTCGCATTCGCATTCGCGAATATCCGCACATTTTTAAACATTCGCATTCGCATTCGCAAAAAAAGTGCGAATATTTTTGCGAATATTACTTTTTTTTTGTAATAATAATAAAAAAAAATTTATCTATTAAATATAATTATTTTTAAGAACTTAGGAACAGACAATATTTATTTTTACTTCCATGTTCTGAAATAAATGGATGTTTGTCTTAGTGAGTACTCCAAACCTATAGATTTTGGGGCTAATCGAATTAAGGGTTTTGGAAATATTCGCCCTCCCCCCACCTCTATGAAACATGGAAGTCATGTATGGTTCACTATATCGTTAATTTCTTCTAGAATAGTACTTTTTTGTATTTATTAGACACTAGCTGGCAGTTTCATAATGAATATAAATTTCAGTACCAATAAATAAAAAATGTGGTATCTATAGTGTTTCGTAATTTGTATTTATTTAATGATTGGAATTTTCAAAACTTAACATTAATTAACAATTCAATTTTTATTAAATTCGACATGGATCTTGGCTTCTGGGTGTAAGCCGCATTGGTTTGGTCGTGTTATCGGCCATAGTTTCGTCACATATTGCAGTGAACATTTTCAGGGCTCTTCTAAAAGTATTAAACTCGATCGACAGTTTTTATAATATTCTATTTTAAAAAGCCAAAAACAAAGATTCTGTCTTTCTTAAACAAATTTTCAAAGAACTTAAACACACCAACAATTTAATATGTTATTTATTTCATTTTATTAATTAGGAATATTTTGAACTCAACAAACAATAATTAATAGTTTTTTAAATTATCCATTATAACAAAAAAAAAAAAACAAAAATTAATGATTGGGAATTTTAAACCAAAAAATAGAAACACTAATCAACATTTATTAAATTATACATGACATAAAATTACAAAATAATAGTTTTTATATTGATAAATGTAAACATTTTTTAAATATCTATTTTAATATAAAAAAATAGAATATGTCTAGTGACTTCCATATACATTTTAAACAAATTTAATAAATTTAAATGTTTATAATTTAATTATCAATAATAATAAAAATTAAATTATTGGATAAAAATACGTGTATGTCGTATAGTAATAAAAATTATAAATTATATAATATTTAATTTGTTTAAATATCCCTAAAAAGATTTTTTTCCATAAAAGTAATTATTCCAAGCTAGCTGAATATGTAAAATATGAATACTACAACATTAATTTAAAAAAAATACAATAATTAAAAAAAAAAGTCAATATTCGCATTCGCATTCGCATTCGCGAATGTCGGCCGTTAATATTCGCATTCGCATTCGCGAATGTTTAAAATCATACATTCGTTACATCTCTATTACGAATACAGTGGTGCCTCGCATAACGAACTTAATTCGTTCCGGGAGCAAGTTCGTTATGCGAAAAGTTCGTTATGTGAAACGCGTTTTCCCATAACAATACATGTTAAAAATCTTAATTCGTTCTGTAGCATAAAATATGGTACTGTAACATAAAAAAGATTGTACACACATTTTTTATTTTTTAGTCAGAATCAGATTTAGGAGAGTCTACCGAGGCTTGCAAGGTCAAATCCTCTTTCTAATTATTTCTTGATTCATTTCAACAGAAATCACCTTCCTGCTTTTTTTTGAACTCATAATACAGACACACAAAATTACATTTATTAAAACAAACAGGTGTGTGAGTTAAGCACAGAAAAGAACGACTGACGCGCGTTGATGCATGTTCATGCAAGTTTGAGCATCGACTGCGTGCGACCTTGGAAGTACGGGCGACTTCGTGATACGTATAGGAGCATTCGGGAGGCAAAATTAAACACGATGCAGTTCGTTGAGCGAAGCGAGGTTCGTTGAGCAAGTCACGCAATGAACGAACAGAAAGTTCGTTGTGCGCAGCGTTCGTTATGCGAGGCGTTCGTTATGCGAGGTACCACTGTATAGTAAAAATTGCGTATTATAAAAATTACAATGGAGATTGTAGAAGTTACTCAATTGACAGTACATATTAAAACTAATATTTTTTATACAAAATTTTTTATTAAAAAATCGAGTCCATTTTTCACCTAGTATATATAAATAATTTCTTTTTCAAAACTTCGTTTCACAAAATAAAAAAATAATTTGTAAATTTAAGTCAACAACTACATAATATACAATGAATATTTAAAAACATCGGCATTATTTATAAAACGAACATATCTAAAAAAAATCATTTTAAAGATAAAATTGTATTATTATTACAATAAAAGATCTAACATACACTAATTACACATTTACAAACATACTTTCCATTTTATATTCTAATAACAATCACCACTTACAATACCATATACATCTAAAAGTAAAAGCATCAAATGACAAAAAGGCATTTAGAGATAAAACCGGAATCTTGGTGGTCTTGTTAAATTACCGTTCCACTGACAGTCTACATGAGTTGATAGACAAAATTACACATAAAAGAGGATAAATAACCATACAAAGAATCTAAGCATCACGCGCTAATGCACTTAAGTACCGTGTATAAGTGTATATACAAACTACAAATATTAGTAGGGAACACAGGTATAAAGGTTATAAGAATTAAGTAGGTAAAACATGTCTAGTGTCTACTGATTGACCATGCTGATACTGATTGGGGATAAAAAATGTATACATATAGGTAAAATAGTCCTAAGTTTTATAAGGGTATCTAATACTATCTAATATCCAACTATGCATGATTGAATCTTTCAAAACTAAACTCCAAATTCATTAATTAGTTTTGTATATATACTTATGCATGCTAATTTTAACTACTACATATTTTTTTGCAGAGGTCAATTAACCTGCACATTTATTTGTAATATTTATAATTTCTAAATATTTTAACCACAAATAAAAAAGCAATGTATGCATTACATTTACCCCAACGATAGGGTCTAATATAATAGTATAATACATTTTCTAGTGAATTATAATATACTAGCGGAATCCCGCGGCTTCGCTTGCGTAAAATTCGAACCCTCCATTCGTGATAGCGGATGGCATATTTTTTATATTGATTTTTATTCATTACCTATAAAAAACGTAAATATCTCGGATTTTATTTATAAATTGTGAAAACTAACCTCCTGTTTACCCTCGCCATTTGTTGAATATCGAATTTTTTTATTGCAGATTATTTTGCCCGATTCCATCATTTATAATGAATGTCGAAATTTTTATTTTAATAGATGACTATTTTGCCCGAATTTATGTTTTGTTATAAGTAAAGCAGGTATACAGACAAACATATCTAAATCCATCCTCGTCCCCGTCCCATGCTATTAGGGCTTGAATATCGAACTTTCATTTTTAATTGAATATTAATTTGTCCGTATTTACTTTAATATCATCAACAATTATGAAGATAAATATATCAAATTTTTCGATTCATATTAGTGTCCTTAACAAATATCAATCATAAAAATACCTCATTGTCGCTTTAGATTTTGAGATAAATTGAAAATACACTTGGAAACGGGGGTTTCACACTTCAACCCCACCACTTTTCGCCAGTCTGGGTTTTTTTTCGAATTCTCCGCACCTAAATCTATAATAATCAACTAAAACATTGCTTGCCTCTAAAAGTTCGGATTTTGGCATATTTTACTATATAGGTACTTCGTTTACTGGACTATTATTTATTTATTTAATTAAATAAGTAAAAAAAGTATACATATATTATTTAGGTATTAAATTCTTTATTTTATTTAATGTTAACATAAAAATAAATTAACCGGCCATTGGTAGAAGTAGAGTTGAACAAAATCTAAGATGAAATCTTTGTAGTGTTTATTTTGTTCCGCCTACAATCAAACTGTTACAATAATTAGCCGATAACATCGCATCCTGTACGAATTCTATTTCGCTGAACAAAGTAGCTGATTGGAGTGTTTATCTAGGAGAAATAAACAAAGATCTGTAACGGTAAGCACTTTTAATAGAAATGTATTCTAATATGATATTTCTCAGGTTGTTGATAACATCGGAATTTATTCATTATAAACATTTCTATACTAATTTTTAATACCTACAGTAAATATTATTGTTAGATATTTACAGTCCCTGGTCATATTATTAGACGCACTATAAGATTTTATGTAAAATGTTAATATTATCAAGTGAACAGCTTTATTTTTTCACTAGATACAATGCATATTTTTTTATTATCCACTTAATTATTTACTTTTTTAACACAAATAAAACATCATTATTATAGATAAAATATGTATTTATTAACTCTCTAATTGAAATTAATGTAATTAAATGTTAATATTTTGTTGAGCCACCTTTAGCCACTATGTGAGCTTCAATTCTACGCGGCATGTTATCAATGCAAAAATTTACTGTCTCTTGCATTTGAGGATGATGATTCCACACATGAATGATCTTTTCTAAGAGTTGCGTTTTGTTTGTAATTACATCTTTAGCCACTTCTCTTTTCATCAGCTCCCACGCGTTTTCAATCGGATTCATATCGGGGCTATTGCCCGGCCAATCCAACAGAGGGACATTTTGCTCTTCCAAAAAAGTTTTAACAGACCGTGCTGTGTGGCAGGGAGCTCCATCTTGCATAACAATGAATGGTTCCCCATTTGGAAACCATTCTCTGAACTGTGGAATCAACCGATTTTGTAAGACTAAAACTATAGTGCGCCTAATAATATGGCCAGGGACTGTACATAACCTCAAAATAAAAATTTCCGAAAAATATATTTTATTTTTAAATTTTTTTACCCAACAAATACATTATTTTTTTGAGCGCTATTCACAGTTCTATAAAATTAGATGTTAAAAGTGATAAACCATATCGAGAATATATCCATTTTCTCTCACCAGTTTTGGTAGGGGTGATGTCAGGGCTTCAGCCAATGATATTGGGCCAGGATTTTATATTTCGCAATGTTTTAATAAAAGTATCTAGTAGACCGTTTTATATTATAAAAAAACGCCCCTCTGATGTTATTGAATATTTATTTTTTGGGGACGTACTACGTTGCCGGCGCCGGCAACGATTCACGTTGCCGGCAGTTGATATGAATTTTTGCCGCTAGATGACTTTACAAATAATGAAATTTTCGAATTTATATTTAATGAAGTACATGTGTACTTACCTACTGTTGTGCATTGAAGGAATAAAAACCTTCTTAAATATTTTTTTCTAGATTCTCTAATTTTGTTAACATTCAATGATAATAAATATCCTAACCTAACCGGGACTGACCTAATTTAATATAACTTAACCTAACCGAAATTAACCAAATCTCATCTAAACTAACCTAACAGTAATCTAATTAAATAATGATATTTGTAATTTTTTATTAATATTTATTTTTAATATTTAATTAGACTGTTGTTACCACATCCCTCAATATGAACATTATATCAATTGAATTATATCTTATGAAGGGGTGCTCTGCCCCCTAAATTCCTTAAAAACAGTATATTAATTATAATTGTCGAGTTAGAATGTTGTGTTTACTATCATGTTTGAGGCTTCGCCCCATATACACCTTCTTTCAAAGACACGTATTAGTATGTTTTAAGTTTTATTTTAAATGATCTAACATAATATGCAAATAAATTAAAAATACTACTTTTCAACATTTTATGAATTTAATATAAAAATACAAAAAATAATTTGAATAACATAGATATAACATCAATAAACGTCAAATAACATTTTTGAATAAATGAATCTGGTCTTACGTGGTATACATCTAAGTAAGTACGTGATTTTTGACAGTAGTGACAGCTTGTACCCCTATTCTCCTTATCAACCCAAACATGTGCTGCTACACTATCTGTAAATCTACGAGATTGAATTTTTAATGTTCTGCTATCTCGTATCCAGTAATTGTTAAAAACCAATTGCTCATATTCCTAGCTTTAAATTGAGATATTCAAAGCTATTGAATCTATTTCCAATTATTAACATCTACAAATAAATCATAACGAGATTATACTGATGTTTTTATTTTAAATTCACATACCTCGAAATTATTAGAATTCTAGTTAATTTTCAGTAGAAAATGTACGTCGTTTTTATTCAAAAGAAAATTTTATTCAACTTTGTTTACAAAAAACAAAACACAATAAATAATAATCAAATATAAAATTTGGAAACCCAGATACCTGTGACATAAGCGAGTGCCGGCAACGATTCACATTATATTCACGTTGCCGGCGCCGGCATAGGAGACAGTTCCTATTTTTTGACTCTCTGCATGACTTTTGCCTTCCCTAGAATTAGTAAAGACCTTTTTTCATTCTCATGTCAATTTTTACGTCTAATAAAGCTATCTGACCTTATTTTGGCACCCCTCTGGACCTTACATATCCACCATAGTTCGATTTCCACAACCCCAAGCTTCGCCACAGTGTATCATGTAAAATTAATATAAAAATAAATCAAATTAAATTTTTTGGGCATATTTTCACATATTTAAAAAAAAAATCTAGTAGACCATTTTATATTATAAAAAACGCCCCTCTGATGTTATTGAATATCTCTTTTTTGACTCCCTGCATGACTTTTGCCTTCCTTAGAATTAGTAAAGACCTTTTTTCATTCTCATGTCAATTTTTACGTCTAATAAAGCTATCTGACCTTATTTTGGCACACCTCTGGACCTAACATATCCACCATAGTTCGATTTCCCCAACCCCAAGTAAAAATAATATGAAAATAAATTTAATTTTTTGCGCATATTTTCAACAGTGCAGATTTTCCACTCTTACCCTACTACTGTGGGCGTCCATGGAACAAACTATCTCCTGTATATAATGATAATATTATATCCTTCCTTTATAATCAATATCTTATATAATATGAAACATAATACAAGTAAATATATTAGTAACATAAAAAAGTAATCTTCCTGTCGCTAATCTACAAAAACGTCCTTGACCTGGGCTATATAAACATATCCATTAAAAATATCACCACCAACAGGTTCATATGACAGGTAGGTAGCCTGTATACATACATACATACATATGTGTGTGTGTGTGTGTGTGTGTGTTTGTTTGTTTGTAGAAGCTAAATGTTTACTCTTGGCCGCTCAAATTTCATATAGAATCTTAAACCAACAGTTTTGGAGAAATGGTCATAACATAACATATACTATACGTGTATTAAACAATGCGAACGCCAGTAAAATCAGTAAAATTGACCTCCCTTGGGATATTTCATAAACTACAGGCTGTTCCTTAAGTCAAAAACCAATACGTTTTTATTTTATTTTTATTATACATATGTATTATGTATTATACTATTTTTTATGGACTCTGACTTATGGGACACCTTTATATGTGCTTACTTTATTAAGTATAATATAACAAATTGACCTTCCTTGGGATATTTCATAAACTACAGGTTGTTTTTTAATTCAAAAACCAATAGGGATTTTAATTTTTATATATTTTGTAATACATTTTTGATTGTTATTTTTATTTCTTATGGGTCCTAACATACGGGACACCTTTATATGTGCTTACTTTAGTAAATACTCCGATGATTTTTGTGCAAAGTATAATAAATTGCCCTTCCTTGGAATATTTAATAAACTACAGACTGTTCTTTAATTAAAAAACCAAAAGGGATTTTTATTTCTTATGGATCCTGATTTACGGGACACCTTAATATGATTTTACTTTATGAAATACCGCGATGATTCTTATTGTATTGTTTAAATAATAACAATAATTACGAGATCACGTAAGTGAAAGATACATCAAAATCCGTCCAGTAGTTTTATAACATATCAATGATCGGTTTGACTTCTGAATAGGTTAATATTTATTTCTCGAACTAACTATAATATCTTATAATAATACATTAGGGAGGAGGGGGTGCATTAACGGCACATAACATCTCATGTCAGTGGCTATCCGACACATATTGACGTTTCATGTCAAAATGCCGTTGACATAAACACAAAAAAACCGCCCGAGCCGAACAAACTCGGCGACAGGCGCAGGCACCGTCACGAACAGACCCGGTGGAGGGACCACGAACTAAGTAACGGGAACAACAGATGCCAGAATGACTAACTCCGCAAAAATATATACAAAACTAGCTATTACCCATCACTTCGTTCGCGTGGATACAGAATAGGTATAATAAAAATTTCTATTATGATAGTCGTTAAAATAAATTTTTAGTTTCACATTTGCACGCTAGATGTCTACGCCGAACAAGTTTTTTTTAATCTTATAAATTTTTCGGCATACAAAGTGGTCTAATATATGCAAGCTATCTCTCTCTGCCAAATTTCATAAAGATCGGTTCAGTGGTTTAGCCGTGAAAATGTAACAAACAAACAGACAAAGAAACAGATACTCTTTTATAATATTTAGTATTATAATTCAAACATTTTTCGAGATTTCGACATTGGGTGTCGAGCATTATTTAGGGCACTCTTTTCTCTATTATGATTTAAATTTTCATTTTGAAATACAATTACAGACATCTACATTTTAGACATGATCTCCAAACTCGACGTCGCTAAATGATTTTTTCGCGGGCTCTATTTCAATAACTATTTACGGTATATAATTTTTAAAAACACTATTTTGTTCGTAATTTTATCAGCTTTTACATTTATTAAACCTGTTTTATTTTAAAACTGACAGCCACAGTGGTATACCCAAAGAACTGATTTTAGACAGTTTTGTAAGTCTCTAGAAAGTCTTGCATCCCTGGACTAATACAACTGTATATTAAAAAATAGTTAACAAAATCATACACTGGCCTCATTAATACTGTACATGCTACTTATTTTAATAATAACCAATCAAACACAGTTATTACATCAAGAAGATTGCATATAATTACATATTTGTTGTCTGCGGACGGATCTTTCGGGTGTACCACGCGAAACATCTGCCTGCCAAATGTCCACTTATGTCTTCTGCGGGTCACTTCAACTGTCCGCGCAGATCAATGAGGATCCTATTTGATTGTGTTTTGTTTGTTTAACATCGAGTAATGTATACACACACATACATACATACACACACTGTACAAATAAATATTATCTTGCGAATTTATAAATGACACTTGGTAAATATTTTTTTTACTGATTTTAACCAATTTGCGCTTCATCATCATCGAATATTTGTTTATTTAAAATTTATACATATTTGCAATTTTTAAATAATCAATCAATTAGTGACTAAATTATAAAATAAACGTTAGATTTATTAATTATATTATCAGACATAATTTTATATTGTATAAAAACTGTACACCCCATATTTTTCAAGAATAGAAATTGAAAATTCCAAAAATAATATTTCCAATAGATCAAGATTGTATAGTAGAACCTCAAAAAATCGAAATCTTACATAAATCGAAGGCCCAAAAACTTCCAGAACTTTCCCTAATAGGTATTTACTATATTCATAAAAAATTTACCTTCTATAACTCGAAATGATCAATGAGTTATTTTTATAAAGTTATTTAACTGTAGCCTCATTACCATCCCTTGAACATCGACTTAGGCGATTGATATTACACTATCAAAGAAATATGATAAAATTTCTTTGATCAAAGAAATATGACAAGTGTAATATGTCAACTTTTATAATATTTACGTAATATTTACCTTCATAATATTTCTTTTATCATAGATAATGACAGTTTCTTATATTTAATCAAAGTTACTTGACGGATAAATCAAAATGGCGACTGAAAAGTGTTCGTAGACAGTTTCGGCTACGAAATTACTTATAATTTAATATAGATATGATCAAATCTTTGTTAAAGATCTTTGACGTATTTATTTAATAGTGTAATAGCCGCCTAAGAGGTATTTACTATTTTCATAAAAATGTTACCCTCTATAACTCGAAGTAATCAATAAGTTATTTTTATAAAATTATTTAACTGTAGCCTCATTACCATCTCTTGAACATCGACTTATAGAAGTTCTACCAAATTTAATAAAAAAAATAAAAAGCATAATAATTAAAAAAAACTTTTTCCAAAATGTTTAAATCAAAAAATTATCTCTTGAGGAAGGAAGCATTAAATTCACAAAATACTAATGTCAGTAAAAAGTATAACAAGGTTTAAAGCTGTCAATATGTAGTTTGAAGATACATAAATGTATTTTTATAATATTTCATGTCTGAAGTTTTCTAAATTAAAATTAAAACCGGTCCAAAAATACAACACATTATTACCAGAGATGATGCAAAACGTTAAATATTTTTAACCAGCATTTCAAATATGCAAAAATCTTTATTTTTAATAAACCCGAATGTCAAAAAAACTTAAAACAAACTGAAAATCGAATTTGAATTTGACACACCTATACCTTCATACAATAAAGTTTTTGGTTATTAATTCAAAGATAACTAACCTATAAATATCTTTAAGGGTAAAAACATCAATATGTAAATATATTTTTTATCAATGGTGTGTATAATATATTATTACATAACATAAATTATAATCTACGAATTCTTTTCTAAAGTACACAATTCTTTCTTAGTCAACCCCAGCCTCCCTGCGATGGGGGGATTCGTACAACAAATTCATCTTGACTACAGGGGGTAAGAAGACACACAATAGCCGACATTAGTTGGGAGGACGTCGCTTGGGTAAACGCATGTCATATAATGTCTATATGGTCATAAATTTCACTCACCACTACACACATGCACGCATGCAAGTATGAACCGTCCACAAGCTAACACGACTAACTCCAGTTATAATAAATTTTCTTAATTTTTATACTACAAAAATTATTTCTATTTCTACCTTCAAAGGCCTTGGCAAATAAAATCATTATTTTTAAATTAATTATAATGTATTTCAACAACTCCAAAGAAAAAAACAATTTTCCACGAAGTTATATACAAAACTTCCATATACCCTATTTCACCCATCTATTTTAAGGGGCCATACCAGTGTGAAATTGTCAAAAAAACATTTTTTTTGCCTTTTAGGAGAATTTATAGTTTCAAGAATATTCTGTGAAAATTTCAAGGCCGTATCTCTCTCCAAACAGCAGCCTTCTAAAGAGCGACCGCACGCAGATATGAAATCATAGTTAAATCTTTAAATGCGTTTTTCTCGAAATGAGATTTTTTCAAATTTACTGACATTGTAACTCAAAGAGCAATTATCCGATTTACTTGAAATTTGAACTGAGTACTCTTGAATATATTCACTCTACGCGGCGATGAACTAGGATGTTTTTGATTGGATGAAAATTGACGTTTTGGCATTAAAAATACGACCACTTTATAGGCAATAAAACATACTTTTTTCATAACTACGCCATTTTGTTAGATTTTGATGTTTTTCGAATATCGTAGGTCATCGTACATGAAATACCTTCCAGTTTCACGACATTTTTTCTTTTTTCAATTTCGGCTACTCCATCGTCCGGAATCATGGCCGCAGCGGAGGAATTTTTTTTTTGGCTCCTCCGAAGACAGCACATAAGTCGCTTAGATATCGATATTTTTACGTGAAAAAATTATGAAATATACCTCTAATATAGCTAAATATATTCTCAATTTTCCAAAATATTTCATTGAGTATTTTTCTTTCAAAAAATTTCCGAAAATCACCCAAAATTCCAGCGTTCACACTGGTATAGCCCCTTAAAATGACTCGAAGTAAGCACTAAAAAATGATCCATATTTATTTATAATTTATTAAAATTTCAAACAAAATCCATTCATTCAATAAAATGTGTTAAAACGTCAACCTTTCAGTAATTTTCCACGTTTTTCCTTACAATAAAATTCACGTACATATTATTTTGTCTAAACTACTCGATTTGTATTCATAAAACATACTGTAACCGTCTTACTGAATACAAAAATGGGTCTGTAACATACATATATATATATAAAATAATATGTTACTACAATGAAATAGGTACAAGAAGCGTAAAAGTGAAAAATAAGAAAAACCCGTAACAAAGAAGAACTAACACTTCACGTAGCTATTGTGATAAACTTTCTGCAGACAGGAACTGAATTATATACCTAAAGTTCTCTTCTCTCATCACATTAGCCATTAAGACACTCAACTCTTTGAGCTACTATCTCTTGCCACCAGTGGCAGTCAATTTCGCACCTCATGTACAATATGTTTTATTAAAAGTTAATTCAACTTTCCTCATTTTAGATTAATATAATTTACTATAGCACGCAGTAAATATATTATTATCTAGTTCTAGTATATTGTATGCATCTCTTCTGTTGTTAGGTCACTAACACCTTCAGGAACAATTATATAACCACACATTTAGGGGTATAGCTATATTTATTAATATATCTATTATTTTCATTTATTTTTGTTTTGAATATATCAAACTTCACACATAAACTATTGAATCGATTTTGATGAAACTTTTACTGTATGAATGGCAATATAATGATTGATTCATTGCATGTCCGTATTCACGAAAATTTATCATATTTTTTAAATAGAATATAAAAAGAAAGAAAAATAAAATAAAACCGTACATATAGTTTCTGAAGTCGACTTTTTTATTTTCCCTTTTGAGTGACGTATCTTTGTAGTCTATGGTCAGATTCTGATAAAATTTATATGGAACCACCTCGGAAGTATACTCTTTCAAACAAACAAAAAACATCAAAATCAGTGCATATTTGTCGGAGTTATGCCCAAACATACATGCATTAAAAATATATACAGTCGAAATCGGTTATAACACATCGAGGGGGGGCTACGACAAAAGGCAGAATCCCTAAAGGCAGACATGAACAAAAGGCAGACATGAACAAAAGGCAGACAAAAAATTTATAAAATTAATATGTATCTTTATAGGGTGAGGGGCTTCTAAAATACCCCCGACCTTCTCAAAAAAAATATATCGTTAAAGTAAATCAAATAATACAATATTATTTTTAGGGAGGGGCATATTGCATAAACCCTCTCTCCTCAAATATATTATTAATTTATATAATTTTTTCTGCCTTTTGTCCATGTCTATACCTTTTGGGAGTCTGCCTTTTGTTTGTCTGCCTTTTGCCCATGTCTGCCTTTTAAGAGTCTGCCTTTTGACCTTGTCGGCCTTTTGTCCATGTCTGTCTTTTGTCCGGGTCCCCATCTAGGGGACCAGTTATATTAGGTCGTTAAAACCGATATGTTGTATTAAACGATATCGTTGTAATCGATTTCGACTGTATTGTCGAATTAAGGACACCCTCCTTTTTTGAACCCAGTTAAAAAATTAAAATGATAATAAAATATAATTGGGATCAATTTTTAGGGGTCCAGTTTCTCGGGAATTTATCAATTTTTAAATACACTCAATCAAAGAAATTCTACAAATGAAAAATTACATCGATAAAATAAAATAAATTTCCCCTTCCTCGATGCCCCCCTCACCGGGACCTCCACTGCATACCGTACTGTACAGTGTACAGCATCGTTTGATCTTCAGACGTTCACCTATACACGTATACATAATAAAACGGTCCATAGACTATGAACATACTCTAAGTAATGCAGTACTAAAAATATGTATTTCATTGACTCGAGAGGTTTCAATGGAATTAATTTTATCAAGTATTACTTGTGCTACATATATTTAAAACGTTCCCTGTTCAATATACCGACAGGTTGTTCGCTTCGGTTTTAAACTTAATTTAATTTATTCAATATCGAGTTATTAAATGTTAATAAAACCCTACAAGGAATACCGTATTAGCCTTGTTTCACACATACGCGGTTCCATTCGGTTCGGTTCGTTTTCGGTTTCAGCCGAAAACGAATCAAACCCTTTCACACATACACGGTTCTCATACGGTTCATATAAGGTTTTATTTTTTTTCGTAAACTCAGTAAGTAGTTATCATGGAGAGAAAGCAAGTTGTTGCCATGTTGTTTCTATATAAAAAAATTAAAAAATGAAGGAGGAATACTAGAATTCATTGCGAGCACCCTCTCATCACTTTACAGCAGGAATTTGGAGCATTCAACACTATTTTTCCGAAGCTAAAGAGCATGAAGACGATCCACATCAACATCTAGAAAACCGCTCATTTTATTAGAAAATCCGCGACAAAACTTAAAAAAAAAATAACACTCGCTATCAGGTTAAAACCGAAACTAAACCGAGTATATGTGAACACGTTCATTGCTTTGTGTTCCCTGGACACGAATTGAAACCTGATGAAATCTGTCCGTGTGGAGGGAGTATTCAGTTCTGTACGGTTTCTATTAGGTACCGAATACAAACTGAATCATCGTTTCACACTTGTCGGCAGCGACCGAAAACGAACCGAACCGAATGAAACCGTATATGTGTGAAATAGGCCTTATTGTATACATTATGAACACAGAAAACCAAGAATCTTTATAGTTTCAGTCTGTCCGTCTGTCTGTCTGTCTGTATGTCACAACTTCCATTCTATAATTTCTATACCTATTAAGATAAAATTTAATATACGGACGTAGAGTGATAACCCAAAATCAAAAATGATAAGGTTTTTGAAAAAGAACAAATTTTAGACCTCATTCATATTGACTTAAAAGTGTACTCTAAGTTTTTTTGTTTTTTTATTCACTTAGCCCATTCAATGGGATAAGTGAAAATTTCTTTTAGTTTAGTTTTAAGTCTACTAAAATTCAATGTTTAAGATCTTTTCATTTGAACCGTTCAGTCACGAGATATTTGTTTTCAAAGTAGTTATCAGAGCGTTATCAACCCCTTCTAATTTCTAAACTACCGATGCAAAAAATCTGAAAAAAATTCAGAATATATAGCTTTTTAATTAGTAGGTACTTCCAATGAAAATTATAACGAATACTGTAGCAAGAGTACCTAATTTATGAATTCAGAACTAATTATTTTTTTATATAAATATCATCACACGAACACGTACACTTTTATAGAGATTACATCTTTAGTCAAGCTCTCTTGATACATATTATCATATAGAGAATGTTAGTGAGAATGGATATGGAACCCTATCATGTACACTTAACCAGTTTTTTTATCTCACTGATTTTGTATGAGGATTGTCACCAGCTAATATCTCAATCATTTTTTTATATTAATTATCTAAACTACATTATACATAATATATTATTTATTAAAAGAAATTCAATAAAATGGTCTTCAATGATAAAAAATTAAAATTTCATACATATAGATGTCAATAATAAAATAATATGTTATCATTTTTATCAAGTACATATTCAATAGGAAAATAATAACATGTAATTTTTTGAAGCAACGAAGCGCATTTTAATTTTAAACATAAATATTATTTTATAGTGCGTTGAGCACAGAGTACCGCATTTAAGTAAAAAATAATTAATTATATACTACATAATTTACTTACATACAAACAGCAACATGATTTTTTGAAAACATACCTGAAAAAATAAAAATAAAATGTATTAATTTTTATATTTTAAAATGTATAAATGTTTGATAGTGTTAATATTAAAGTAATTTAGATTAATGTATTTCCTGCCTTGATCATACTAGGTCAATTCTTCTTCCCCACAATAAGAAATGACTAGTGATAGTCCATTAGAAAACTGTTAAATACTTAAAATTATATAATTCATAGGACAATACGATCAACTCCACAAAATTGACGTTGATATTTTTAAAGTAAACTTGAATTGTTTAATTATTATAAATACAAAACTGAATAAATTAGAGTTCTAGAGTTCATTCAATGACAAATTATAATACTTTTAAAATGGCCATGTAATTATTCCAGCTACCCGACATTTATAGTTAATTAATTTTCATTTAGTAAAGCGTTTTAGCTCCATGTCTCTGGCACCCCCTTTTTTGAAATTCGAATTTTATTATATGCAGTTCGTTTGTGCTTCGTTTGTGCACGTTTGTGCAGGAAATCCTTTCGTTTGTGATTTAACCCTTTATGAGATATTTAAAAAAATCAAATGGGGTGCTGTAGACATGCGAGCCCCCCCTTTCTTGAAATTTAAAATTTATTATATGCAATTCGTTTGTGCTTCGTTTATGCATGTTTGTGCAGAAATACGAACTACATATAATAAAATTCGAATTTCAAAAAAGGGGGGGGCTCGCATGTCTACAGCACTCCCTTTGATTTTTGTGAATACCATCTAAAGGGTTAAAGTACAAACGACGGGATTTCCTGCACAAACGTGCACAAACGAAGCACAAACGAACTGTATATAATAAAGTTCGAATTTCGAAAAGGGGGGGGGGGCTCGCATGTCTACAGCACCCCCTTTGATTTTTGTGAATACCATCCAAAAGGTTAAAGCACAAAGGACGGGATTTCCTGCACAAACGTGCACAAACGAAGCACAAACGAACTGCATATAAAAAATTCGAATTTTGAAAAAGGGGGGGCTCGCATGTCTACGGCCCCCCATTTGATTTTTTTGAATATCTCCTAAAGGGTTAAAGCACAAACGAAAGGATTTCCTGCACAAACGTGCACAAACGAAGCACAAACGAACTGCATATAATAAAATTCGAATTTCAAAAAAGGGGGTGCCAGAGACATGGAGCCAAGCGTTTTTATATTGACGAAACTATATATAATATTACTTATAAGAGTGTAAATAAAGCATAACTTTATCAATAATTTTAAAAATAAATACAGGTTAAAAAAAATTAATTATAATGTTTTGTATTGAATTTATCTTTTTGGTTATATTTTCAACAAGAATTGAGAACTTGATCAAAAAGGAGGGGGGGGAAGTAATGGGTTAAGATTAAATTATGAATTAAAATAGTACCTAGATGGATATGTTAAAAAAATAAAAAACTGCTTTATTTCATATACAAAAACCACATATTATAACATAACAAATAGCGTGATTTGTCAGAGAGAAATGTTAGGCACCAGTGATTTTAAATAGAGTACTCGATAGTATGTCACATAAATATAAAAGCTCTTCACATTGCATCCCTGCATGTATAGATAACTCGGGGATAAAGTTAAATCTGCGTGAGTCAACACGCCTGTGCCTCCATTACAGGATTAGAAAATGTATTTTAAAAATTTAATCAGGGGTTGAAGACACCACTTAAAATTTTACACTTGGGTAGTATCTCGTATTGATTGAATAAAAAGGTTTTACAACATTTACGTTTGCTATCTTAGATTATGTTTTATTTAAAACATGTGTGTTTATATTTTTTTAACTTTTCATGTTATTTTTATTTTTTAAATTATTTTCTACCATACTTATAGGATGGACTGAGCAATAGCCTCACAAAATTGACCACTCTCTTTAAAGAGACAAAGCGAATATGTAGTCAATACCTGTTTCTTTTCTGTAGGTCTGTAATGACTGCAAATACTGCAAACCTGTGGCATGACCAATTAGAATTCTAGAAAGAGACAGGTATTGGCTACATATTCGCTTTGTCTCTGTCACACTTTTAGCCAGTATTTACTTCACAGTTGGATAGGGAATGCTCAGTCCATTTTATAAGTCTATGTTTTCTACATTTTCTTATCAAAAATATAATTTACCTAGCAAATAATAAGTTCAATTGTATATTTAATAACCAGCTGTTACCCATAACTTCTATAAAGATTTATACGATTCCAGTGGAATTTAAGTTAAATAGAAACTGTCAGATGAAGAAGAAGGTTAAAGGTAATACAGATTTCTTTTGCAGTCGATAAAACAGGTCGCACGAATAAATGTCATTTACCCATTTTTTTAAATCTAAAGTAATTGTATAATTAATAACTTTTTCGGGGTACAAAATAGCCTATATCTAACAAATTACATTAAGATCTGCTCAGCAGTTTAGCCGTTAAAAGGTAACAAGCAGACAGACACATTTTTGCATTTATAATATTAGTATTGATTATATTTATAAGTAATATTTAATAAATTAAATAATTCTTCGAAATTCATCTAAACCGGAAACGGATGTTATATAAGGATACAACAAATATAGAACGATTGTTTACAAATGCATGTACATTCAACTGAACAATAATTGCGTATTACTATCCAATTAAAAATCAATAGGCAGTCAAAGCCATTTTCATTCTGAACAAAATTACATGCATTGCATTAAATTGATTTAACTTTAAATAGGGTCAAGTGGGGTAAATGCAATACCGGGGTTAAAATAATAATAGTCTATTACTTTTTCCAATGTAATTGGAGCAGTTTACCATCTCTTGAAAGCAATACTATCTATTAACCAATAAGGGCCGGTATTATAAAAGACAGATAAGTTTACTAGACTATTAAATAGCGACAGTGCTAGGTACCAAAATAATATCGCTGTTTCACTTGCTACAGATAAGTTTATCTCATTCTGATGTCGACAAGTTCAACATTATCAACATAAAATTACTAAATACTGAATAAAAATAACAAAATCACTATAAAAAACCCCAGATGAACCAAGTAAATTTACTCCTACCTATTCGAAACGAATAAAATTTACTTAAGTTTTGGTCACGTGACACCATGACAGAATAAATCTGACAGTTCTTTTAAGAAAATCATAACCTAAATCATACGTAATTTCCAGTAATTTCAAACTGTGTTTTAAAAAAAAACATGGTAAGTTAATAAATATTTGTGCTTATTATATCGTTTTTATGGTAGTTTTATATATTTGTAATTTTCAGAAACAAACCTGTTCATTTTATGCGTATATAGAGTATAAACATGAAATATGCAGTACGATATAAGTCAGCGTATGCACTGATTTTCAAAGAAAATGAAACAGAAGAATTCTGATTGCAAGAGGACAGCAATTATTTTTCATTTCAAGTACAAACAAATAAATACAATAAACTAGACCAAAATTACTTTGTTGTTTGATTAATGTTTTCATATGTATTGTACAAAGGTAATTGTTTCGAAATAAGATCTTTGAAAATACAGTAGAAACCGATTATAACGATATCAAAGGGACCGGTCATATTAAGTTGAAAAAGCAGAAAGTCGTAATAACAGGTAAAAATACATTAATATGGAATTCAGCTGGACTTTTATTTTGGGTCGTTATAACCTATACGTCTATACGTCATATTAACCGATGTCATTATAGCCGGTTTCAATGGTACGTATAAATATTTTTTGAAAACCAGATATATTGACAGTTTTACAAAAAAGAACTTTGTGTCTTGTACCTTGTTTTGAAAAGTAATGTATAGTTTTAATTAATAAATAATTTTTGAACAACTATCTACGCTTTTTATTTAATTTTCGAAGCTGTGCTCTACGATAACATCTGTAAGAAAGAATATAAGGTAATAAATAACACTTGTTTCTTTAACTTTGATTCTAATTGTAACAAATGAGCGAATTTGAAATAATAATGTAATACGAAGTCAATTATAACTGCGATTGTAAGATACCATCTATTCAAAGATGCGCTTATATGGGAAAAAATTGTACATCTTTAGATCAAAAATTACAGTAATATAGAGAAAACTACAAACCAAAAGATACCGATCTGTCATGGATTTATAATCCATTCAAGTTGCGATCAACTACATAAATATTAGTTTGAAATTTTATCTAACGTGTTTCTTAAATAATCTTCAGTAAGTTTTGTACACAATCTAAAAATGAAAAATATGAACCAATTCTTTTGTATAATATCATAAAAATGTAACTTTCATTTCGAGTGTACAATAAAATTCAGAATTCATGAGAATTTTAAATACATTGTAAAAATATACATTTGAGTTTTAGGTTATGAACTTATAAATATGTTTGACAAGTTTGACATTTGTGTCCATAGATAAAGAAATTAGTTGTGTTGTAATATTTTCTAATGTAAAAATTTTATATTTTCCGTAATATTGAATTAAATAGATGTTTTTAGAACTTTTACATATTTACAATCTTATTATAGTTTTATTTTATTATATAACTGATATTATTTTGTCTGATAAATTCATAATCAACAAACATTTCCGATGACATTTGTCACATTATTTGGAACCCCATAGAATGTGTAAACTATTAGATGAGTAAATTTATTCCTAGAGTAAAAGTTATCTGGCCTTTATAATACCGGCCCTAAGAGTTCTTATCTGAACTCACTGAAATAAATATGCTTCACTACACACACAAAAAAACTGTATTGGACCCAGAAAATCTTGTTTTGTATATAACGAAAACAATATTTTCTTAATATAAAAAAAGTACTCTTAATCCAACTACATTATTTCTTCGTCCAAGAATACTATAGTTGGTTTAAGAATATATTTCTTATCTTAAGAAAATATTGTTTTCGTTATATACAAAACATGGTTTACTTGGCTCAAGTAAACCTTTCTACCTGTGTAGTAAATAATACTGTATATAATATATAATATAAATGCTGTACCGTTATTTTCATTTGAGGTTTAATTATTTAGAAAATTGAATTTTAAAAATAAATAAATAATATTTTAAAAAATAGTTTCATCAAATGTCAATCAACTGAGCAAAAATCTACAAATGTAGTAAAAATTAGCTTGGAGTAGAATATACAATATTACCAATTTACCCTCAATTCACCCTGTTAAAATAGATTAAGTCGCTAAAAATTCCAAAATAACTAACTCCAAAAACAGTCGTTTGTTTTTATTAACAACACTACTCAAAAATTACATTCAGC